>BSBK01003780.1:0-327500 GCA_027943335.1 Chamaecyparis obtusa
TATTGGGTTCGTCTTCCTTATCTCCCTCTTCATTTATGGGTTGACTCTATTTTTGAAAGGGTTGATAATGCTCTTGGGGATTTTTAGATGGTTGATGGTGACTCTTCTGATATTTTCATTCCACATTTTCTCATATTCTAGTTGATATTGACCCTTCGAAGGGGCTTCCTACGGAGATTGTTATCAATTCCTCTAAAGGAAGTTGGACTCAAACCTTGGATTATGAAGGGATTCCCTTCAGATGTAGAAGATGTTTTAAGACTGGGCACATGGATACTTAGTGTGGGTTGGTAAAAAAGAAATTTACGATCTCTTGGTGGAATGATGCTTCTTCTCAACACTACACTATTGAGAAGAAATATGATTCTTAGAAGAGTTTCTCCCATGTGGCTATGCATGTCCCTCTTTCTGCTCCCTCTGATGGTGGGGCTATTGAGGTTCATGTGCGTTAGTCTGTTTCTGCTTCTGCTTCTCCAGTTGTTTCGTCCTTTGGGGGTTTGGTTGGTGAGGTTGGACCCCCATCTCTTGCTTCACCCATGGTTTATCCTATTATGGATAGGAGTAGGATCTCAGCATCTATGTCTTTTGTAAATGCTTTGGCTATGGTTTCTGTGTTGGTGGGTGTTAATGGTTTGTTTTCTCAGGATGAGGATTTCCCTCAATTGGGTGTCTCAGATTGGCAGGATGTTGTTGCCAAGGTGGAAGAGGGTTGGACTACTATTAAAGGAAAGAAACACAAGAAAACTTCCCCCTCTTTTGATATGACTCTTCGCTCCCAAAAGCATGGTGCTAAGAGTTAGTTTCTTTTGAGCATCTTTGAGCTCTTGCTTCTCTAGATGTTTGGAGCTTCATGCTTTCTCTCTAGTGACTTCTTCATTTTTTCTTGTTTAAAATTATTGGACCAATTGCCATTCTTTTGGGTTTTGTTGGTTGGGGGTACTTCCAACAGTGTTTCGTTGTGGAGATTTATTTTGATTTCTTCTTGTTTCTTGTTGTAAAGGATTTATGGGTCCTTTCAAAACCTATTCTTACCTTAATCAAAAACATTATAAATTAAAATTAAAATTGTTTAATTATATATTAAATTATATATTGTATACAATATTGTTCATGTAAAACTAAGAAATAGAGTTTAATTTAAAAAATTAATTATTAATATTTTATCAACTTTAATTAAAATATATATTATTTATTAAAGAATACTTACTTTCACACACAAATATTGAATAATGTGAAAGAAGAAAGGCATCCTAAACTAAATTATTAATATTTACTTATTAAAATTCATTTGAAATATTATAGAATTGGACAATAATTTAGTTTTGAAATTTGTGATTAGAATGGTTAATAGTGTTAATTCACTTTTAAATTTTTTAAAGAATAATTTATTTTATTTTTTAAGTTGGCTCTCTACTTTTGAACTTTTAGTAGTTGTTTCATTTGAATGAAACTTCTTCTATCTCTCTTACTCTTTGGGATAACAAATCTTTAGCTTAAAAGGAAATTTTGCATCTCCTCATATTTACATGAAATAGATTTGAAGAAAGGTTTTTATAAAATCATTGAGCTAAATTTAGAGGGATGGTCACATATGCAAGAGCTTGATTATGACCAATTATCTTTCAAATGTAGAATATGTCACCAGTATAACCACTTTACTAAGGATTGCAAAATTCCTTCATCACAATCAAAGCAAATAAATGTCCAACAAAAACATGCTCAACATAATCAAGGTATCAAACAAGGTCAAGCAACTATTGTTTCACACAAGCTTAAAAAATTTTAAGTAAATATTCAAGACTTGTTGGAACAAGAAATGCATAATCATGTTCAATATAAGTGTAGAGGTAAGTAAGACAACAAGTCCTTTTAATGGAGAGAGAATAGAAAAAGTATAAAGCAAGTGATTTGAGATTGAGAGAGAAGAATGAAGTAGGATGACTAATAACAAGTAACTTAAAAGGCTATAAATCCTCAAAAGATGAAGTGGTCAGTCTTATGTCTTCCCTAGCATGTAAAGCTCCATGCAATTGTGAAGTTGTTATTCTATTTAAAACTTTGGCTCATCCAATTCCAAGATAGTGTGATTTTTATTTTGTTAAAACAAACTAAGGATCGACAATTGAAAGATAAGACTAAGGATGATTAGGTGAATCATTTGGGGTTTGAAGTTTTGATAGGCTCAACTTGTGGCCTTTTAAGATCATCTCTATTCATTGAATTTTTTTTTCTTAGTCTCATCCAATATATTTAATTTTCAACATATTTTCATACTATTTACTTTTTTATAAGTAATCTATGATATTTTTAATTAAAAATAATATAATTATTTATTAAAAAAAAATTAAAAATCTATTATTTTTTAATGACAACAATAACAAAATCATATTTAAGATTCCATTCCATACTTTTCAAATATGGTCACAAACATTTATCTAAGGTTGCATTCCTTCCTTCTTCAATATGAGAATAAAATGATATCTCAACTCTATGTGAAAAGCACCATTTTTATTTTCCCTACATTCACACTATCACCATGATATGACTTAGTACTTTTAGTTTTTTAAATTACTTTTCCCCATCAACAAATTAAATTGTCTAAATTAATATTATTTATCTTCTAGATAATTTAATGAGTAAAGGCAATTAGTCTATCATAGTTTTTTATTAAGGGAAAATAGGTTTTGAAGGGGCCCCGAAACCCTGTACAAATTGGTCATAAAGGATATTCAAAAAAGTACTCTTACATGGAACAAATCAAGACCACATCGAGGGTTTTACAACAGGCTCCCACAACCTGGAAATAAAAAGGTACAAGAAGAAGAAATCTGGAACCCCAACAAGAAAAGCCGCTGCAGAAAAGAATAAAACAATTAAGTCCAGCAGCCCTAAAACTTCCAACAGACAACAAAGATAAATACTTTTAGCTAAGGTCCAGCTACCCTCAAAGAAAAGCCCAAGAAAAGTTATTTCTTCCCTATCTAGGAACGAAGGGACATATCAAAAGAGGATAGATGTTTAGATTATTTTTTCCTTTCACAGAAGTCCACCCATCTTTCGCTTTCTTAGCCAAATCCTGCCAAGAAATTAAATCAAGAACTGAGACACCCAAGTTTTGAGAATCAAGAGATTGTCCCAAGATAGGACTAGAAGTTTCCAAAGAAGTTGATTCTAGAGATGAATCAGTAGCAACCATTCCAAAGTGAACCAATGAAGCATTGACAGTAGGAGGAGCAGAAGCCTCACAACCATCAAAGCCCCGAACAAATGAATCTATACAAAGAGACATTCCAAGGATGGAATCAACACCCGGGAAAGAGCCAGCAACGGTCCCAAGAGGCACATTGGCCTCAGCAGTCTCCTGAGAAGAAGAAACAACCTGAGAAAATCTTTTGATAGACGAGTCCTTCACAATAGAGTAATGTTGGGAGGAGGCCCCCTTCCACCAAGAAGCAGGTTTTTTAACCTTTTCCAATCCACACTAATCCGCTAAGTGGCCATTTTTAAAACATCTCCTACATCTAAAGGGGAGTCCTTCATAATCCAAGGATTGGATCCAGAATCCTTTAGGATGCTTCAACATAATCTTTTTTGGAAGACCCTTGGAAGAATCCAAATCAACCAAAATCCTAGCATAAGTAGAATGAAGAATATCATCAGATTCCTCATCAACCATCAGAAAGTCCCCAAGAGCCTCACCCACAGCCTCAAGCAGATAGTCTACCCAAAAATGAAGAGGGGGGTTGGGAAGCCTCACCCAAGTAGGAACCTTGGAGAAAGTCTCCGAAGAGGCATCAAAGTCAGGATGCCAAGGCTTCATCATGAGCATGAATCGGGCATCCTAGCTAAAAAAAATTATCACATATAATCAGATTCCTGTCTGGAAGATTCTCAAACTTAGCTATGAAAAAACCCCTTGCCAGAGGGAAAATGTGAACAATTTCAGAAATGATGGGTTCCCACTAGCGAGTGATCCAAGCATGCAGATCAGAAAGACTCGGCCAGAGGCCCTTAAACCTGCAGATAAGACCATGATCGGAGAAAATAGAGGTCACTCCTTTAATGTCTTTCACAGCCTTGTCATCCAGAGAGAGGATTAGAGGATTAGAGACACGGAAAGGGGCAGCACCCCTATGTCCAGAAGCCAAAGAATGCTTAGAGGCGGTAGACTTGCGCAAAGAGGAGCCCCCAGGAACAGTAGAATGCTCCCCAGCATTAACCGAACGAACACCACAGGAGTTGTCAGCGAGGAGCCCGACACCCTAACCCAACCAGAAGGAGGGAGGGGCGGGGCCATAGTAGGAGCAGCGTGTGCGGGAGGCAAAGAAGCATCCTCCGCACACCCATTAGAACCCGGAGAAGCTAATGAAGGTTGTCGATGACCAACAGCTATAGCGGTAGCAAGAACCCTAGTCGCTACAGTTGGAGACGCGGCGGGAGCCCTAGACGTAGCAGCAGTAGGAGGCGGCATCATGTTTTCATAATTAGTCTATCATAGTTATTTATAAGTTAACTATAATTTGATTATATATTTTTTTAAAGTATTAATAAAAGATGAAATCGAAGAATGTACTATCAATTTTACTAATAAATTTATAATTTCATTTTTTATTTTGAATTTGATTGGGAGTACAATTTTCAAATCAATATTTCAGGTCACACTTTGTGAACCATCATCAAGATCAAATAAACAGCTTAAGGAGATATAAAATAATGGAAAGCGGATCAAGATTCCCAACTTTTTTGCTAGGGTGGTGATGAAAAGAGGAATGAAAATATAAGTTAGTTTGGGTAGCTTTACGGAACACACTACGACCAAGGGAGCCATTTGGTTTCTTTAGGAGAAAGATGTCTAAGAAAGGCAATTGATTGTTAGATTCTAGCTCCTTGGTGAAGGAAATGCAAGAGGCTAAGCTATTGAGGTGGGAATGGAACTTGTCTAACTTCTCTAGACCATAAGGTCAATAGACAATGGTGTCATCCATGTAACGGTTTCACAACTTTAGCTTGAGGGATGAAGACTACAAGGCAATTTCTTCAAAATGTTCCATGTAAAGGTTGTCTATGACAAGGGAAAGGAGGGACCCCATAGCCACACCATCTACCTGCTCAAATACAATGTCTTGGAAGGAAAAGAAAGTAGATCAAAGGCACAACTCCACCAAGGAAGTGATCTCATCATTTGCCTTGTGCCTGATGATCTCAATAGAGTCAAGGATTGACACCTTGGTGAACGGGGGAAACAACATCAAAACTCACCAAAATGTCATCATTGTCCAATCTAATGTCCTTGATGAATTGGACAAAAGGGGAGGAGTCTTTTATGAAGGGTTAGGTTTAGCCACGAGAGGTGAAATTAAGCTAGCAAGGAAAGAAGCTTGGTGCTAGCTATTCCATCTAATCTATCTAATCTTACTAATCCCCCTCGTGAGACTAATCTCCTTTCAGGATTTTCCTCAATCCTATCCCTTCATGGATCATACACCATCTTGGCTAAACCTATTCTTTGTCAACCTCCCCCTCCTCTTCTCTTCCTCTTGGATCACCCCATTTTCCAACTACTCTCAATCCTCATTTGATTAATGATTGGGAGTCTAAGTTAGTGGTGAACTTATGTAGAGAAACCTTAGACCCCCTGGCTTTTGTGTGTCCCAAGTGGGGTCTTAACTTTGTGCTTGCTCCTTATGTCATCCCTCATATTGACTTTCTCGTTCAAATTAAGAACATGGTTTATATTCTCCCTAAAGAGGTGGCTAAGGAAATTAGACAAGACTATGTCATAGCCCTTAAGCATGCCTAACCTCCCAGATCTAACATACCCAAAGCCAAGAGTTTATCCTTTAACAAACTCATGAGCAATAATGATTTAATAATTTCCAGGGCTAACAAAGGCAATGCCACAGTCATTATGAATAAGCAACTACATTTCAAAATTGCTTAACCTCCTCACAGATCCTGGAAACTTCAAAATCCTTTCTCGCAACCCTTGCTCCAAAATTTTTAAAAACTCAATTTGGCCTACTACTCACTCCTCCTTTGATGATGCTACCAAAAAGCATCTTCTTCCTTCTAAAGAAGTGACACCTTGCATTTGTGGGGTTTCAAAAATCCACAAAGCTAACATTCCTTTGAGGCCAATTGTTGACATCATTGGATCCCTTTGAGGAAAATGCTAAAGGAAGATTAGTCTCGCCAGAGGTATTGGCAAAGATCAAATAGATTGGGTGGAATAGCTACCATCGAGCTTCTTTCCTTGCTATCTTAATCTCCCCTCTTGTCGGTAAATATGATTCCTTCATAAAAGACTCCAACCATTTTGTCTAATTCATCAAGTTCATTACATTGGATAAAGATGACGTTTTGGTGAGTTTTGATGTTGTTTCCCTCTTCACCAAAGTGTCAATCCTTGACTTTGTTGAGATCATCGAGCGCAAGGCAAATGACGAGAATGCCTCATTGGAGTTGTGTCTCCAATCTACTTTATTTTCCTTCCAAGGCATCATCCATGAGTAAGTGGATGTTGTGGTTAAGAGATCCCCCCTTTCCCCAGTCATAGCCAACCTTTATAAGGAGCATTTTAAAGAAATTGCCTTGCAATATTCATCCCTCAAGCCAAAGTGGTGGAAGTGTTACATCAATGACACATTTGTTTGTTGGCCTCGTGCTATGGAGCTAGAATCTAACAATCAATTGCCCTTCCTCGACATCTTGCTCCTAAAGAAACTAGATGGCTCCCTTGGCATGAGGGTATTCCACAAAGCTACCCACACTAACTTATATCTTCATTCATCTTCCCATCACCACCCTAGCCAAAAAGTTGGGATCCTTAAAATCTTAGGTTTGAGAGCCATTCAAATTTGTGATGAAGAAAACCTAAACCAAGAGTTGACCTATCTTTGTCAAGTCTTTAGGTTGAATGGGTATTCTAAAAGACAATTTTCTAAAGCTTTCTTCCAAGCCAAATCCTATTTCCAGGCCTTTTTCGGCCCCATTTCTTCTCATCCCTCAATGCTCCCTAGTGTCTCCCTTCCTTTTATTTAGGGCCTCTCAAATAAAAACACCAAAATTATTCTTAAGAAGGGCATTTGTTGTGTCCTCAAGCCTATATCAACCCTAAGAAATTGTATCTCCTCTCTTAAAGACCCCAAGGACATCATTTTAGATTTGGGAGTCTATAAGGTGATTTTCTCTTATGGCTCTCCTTATATAGGTGAAATATGCCACTTTTTCGCACCAGAATTAAAGATCATAGTACAAACATCAAACGTGAGCATGTGCTTAAATCGGCCTTAACTAAGTATTCTTCTTCAACCAAGCATCACATCTACCTTGAAAACATTCAAATCCTCTCTAAGGAGGACAACTTCCACAAGAGGAAACTTAAAGAAGACAGAAATCTTTAATCACTAAGCTAACCTCAATCGTGATGAAGGATAGAGATTAAGTCTTTCTTGGCATGCATTGTTATCTTCCCTCATTAGCCACCACTATTCCCTCTCTTGACCTCTTTTGTTCCCCCTTTGGTGGTCCTTTTATTCTCATGTTCAGTTCATTTTTCCCTTAGCTCGCTCCCCTCCCCGCCCCCTCCTTGTGGCTCCCATTCTTGGGTTTAGGTTCCTACCCCTGTTGTTGGTCTCCTTCCCTTTAGCGCCAACCCTTCTCTTGGTCTTCCTCATTTTTCTATCTTCCCTTGTCTCCCCTTCCTTGCTACTTTCGCCTCTTTTCTCCTTCTAATCTCTCGTGTTCGTTTCTTTCCTTTTATTCTTTTTCTTATGCTTTTCATTATGTTTATCTTTGTCTTCTTTTTCTTTATTTTCTTGATTTCCAAGTAGTCTTGTGGCTTTTCTCAATCTTCTTCATCTATTTTATCCTCTTTTTTCACTCGTGTCCATTCTTTATTTCTTTGCTTTTTGCCTTTCCATTCTTTGATGTCTCTTCCTTCTATTCTCTTGTTATTTACACATTCTTATTTAATAATTTATAGCATGCACACACTTGTTTATATATTTATATACTCGTATGTATACCTCTATTTTTTCTTATTATTTAATTTTTATTTAATATTATATAACTATCTAGATATTTCTTTTCAAATCATTGGTTTTTATATTATATTAATATTTTTATGATGTAATTTTACTTATTTAATTTTTATTCATATATATAATTGTATATAGTTGTATGTATTTATATACATATATATGTATATATACATGAATATTTGTGTATGTATACATATACATATTTATGTATGCATATACATATGTATGTATGCATATACATATGAATGTATATATATACACTCATTTATTTACGTACGTACATACAAGATTGTGTTTCTTCTTTTTCTTCTCTTTTATTTAGCTATAATTTTTTTTCTATTTCCTTGCTTCTTAATTGTTCAGTGTTTTATTCTTTCTTATTTTATTTTTCTCCTTTATCATATCTCATGCTCTCATTTTCCACTCCCCTCTTCTCTTTTAAGGGAATCTTGATCTATTTCCCTTCATTTTACATCTCCTTAAACATTCTATTTGATCTTGATGATGATTCATGCAATGTGACTCAAAACGTTGATTCAAAAATTGTATACACAATTAAATCCAAAAACAAGAAATGAAATTGATAGATTGTGGAAATTTGTTTGCACTAAAATTACATTTCTTCAAAATATAAGATCTATTTTTATCTTAAATTGTTTACAATGTACTCCTTAATGTAGAGATTATGTTTATTTTTAAATTGGCATTCTTATGTTGCTGTTATCTTAAACAATATTTGATATTTTTATTTGAAATTTTATGATAAAAATTAATATTATTCTAAATATATTGTTTAATAGATTTACAAAATTAACTTTTAGATTTCAGCATATATTTAATTTGTGAAATATTGATATTTTCACAATCTATCATTTAAAGCGATGCAGCATTTTCCCCATTTGATTGGTGTGCAATATTTTTATATTAAGATACAAAAAAGCTGCATCGCTCTACATATTATATTAAGAAATTTGCTGCATATATATCATATGAATTAATTAATTATTCTTATAAGTTAACATTTTTTATGAATTAATTAAATTATATGGTTCACAACTAGTTTTAAAAAACCATATTTTATTGAGTGACTTTAGATTAAATTTAGAAAATAATAATATAATTTATGTTTTTAAATTAAATATGATTATTTAATACAACTGATTACTTGAGTTTTAGAAAATAAAAGCAACATAAACACCTACATCAATATAGTACATGAAAAAGAAGTATCAAAAACAATTTCCATTCTATTGACTATGAATATATCTGAGCATATTATCTGTTTCCTACAATACAATACAGTTTTTCAATATTAAATTTTGTTTTAAATAAATTTTATTCATTTTCAGCAAGTAAAAATGACTATTGTTTTAAATTTTAAAAAGATTGCACTACAGCATTGAGGAATAAATACGGCATTGCAGGAAAAGTAATTGAAAGAAAAGAAGAGCAAGGTACAATACCAGATGTTCTATTACAAGCAACCTCCCATAGTGGGCCTGGTGACTTTGATAAAATCTCTTATATTTCAAGAACACAAAGTAGAGGTGGCAGCCCCCCAACATCCTGCGACACAGTGGGGCAGATTATTGCAGTAGAGTATGAAGCCTCCTATAGGTTTTATGTGATGGAGAACAGTGGGAATTGGAGCCTGCCTTCACTTCTTTCAATCCCACAGGGGCATGTCTTAGTTGCCAGCTATTTTGGAGAAGGAAAGCATACATATTCCTTCAATGGCTCTGCATGGGTTTTATATAAGATTTCTGCTCAACTGTCATCCATTCCAGGGCAGGAGGTGATTGGCAAACATTATTTACTTGACAAATCAGATTATAATGGAGGACAATACACCTGGGAAACATCTATGCCTCCAACCAGCCTGACTGCAAGGCTTCAAAATCAAGTAATTGTTGATCCAAATAGTGTTCCATGGCACACTCTGGAGGCCACAACACACAAGGGTGGACGGTAAGTTGAACAAACCTAAAAATTGACATCTACTTAATAAAAATTAACAAATTTGTGGTAAAATATTATAGGTTGGCAGGTTATCCACTTAGCTGAAAAAACAACAGGCAGACTATCCAATCAATCACTGATCAACATTTAACCGACAACAATTAGTGCATTGCGGTCAATGTATTAAAGTTCTTGGTCAGTAACTACTGTATTTATATCAGTGTATCTGTTGTTCAAACTTACATGAATAATGAGTCTTATATGGATCATAAATATATTGTGCAATTAGACTTCCACGTAAAAAATATAGTACAATGATTTATGTTGTTTAAGCTTTTTCAAATAGTTGTTTTGATCAAGATAAACACTTGATCGGAGCTATGAGTCCGAGAAGGTTTTAAAAGAACCCCAAAACCTTGTACACTAAAAAAAAATACATGGAACAAAGAAACACGATAAAATGGCCTTAAGACTAGAAAGACCTTAGCAAAACCAAACGGCAGTTCAACAACACAGAAACAGTCAAGAAACAGATGAATGTATGGCTTTCAATTTCAAATAGTTGTTGAGAAAACTGTAAATAATTAGTATATTACGATCAACATACTAGTTGTTCACATAAGACTCATCTACATAAACAAGTGAATAATGGGTGTGTTAATTCAACAGCAATAAAGGCCCCAGCGAAACCAAACAGCAATTCAACAGTGCAGAAACAATTAAAACAGTCGACAAACAGCCAAATGTATGTCTTTCAAATAGTTATTGAGAAAACTGTAGATAATCAGTATACTAAGATCAACATACTAGTTGTTCACATAAGACTCATCTACATAAACAAGTGAATAATGGGTGTGTTAACCACAATACTACTGTATTTTGTATCTGTTTAATAGTTCCTGTATTTATATT
This sequence comes from Chamaecyparis obtusa, assembly GCA_027943335.1. Lineage (NCBI taxonomy): Eukaryota > Viridiplantae > Streptophyta > Pinopsida > Cupressales > Cupressaceae > Chamaecyparis > Chamaecyparis obtusa. The sequence goes on from BSBK01003780.1 coordinate 10,914, forward strand.
AGTGTATCTGTTGGTCAATGTATAGATTTGAGTTCTAATCAATAACTACTGTATTTATATCGGTTTATCTGTTCAAACTTACATGAATAATGAGTCTTATATGGATCATAAATATATTATGCAATTAGGCTTTTGCGTGAAAAAATAGTACATTGATCACAATATATGTCATTTAAGCCTTTTCAAATAGTTGTTCTGATTAAGATAAACACTTTTGATTGGAGACATGAATCAAAGAAGGTTTTGTAAGGACCCCAAAACCTTGTACATCAAAAAAGGCTAAAAAAACATGGAACAAGAAACACAATGGAAATGGCCAGGCGTAGAAAGGCCCCAGCGAAACCAAACAGCAATTCAACAGTGCAGAAACAATTAAAACAGTCGACAAACAGCCAAATGTATGTCTTTCAAATAGTTATTGAGAAAACTGTAGATAATCAGTATACTAAGATCAACATACTAGTTGTTCATATAAGAATCATCTACATAAACTACACATGAATAATGGATGTGTTAACCACAATACACCAACCATCGATACTCTTCTCAACCACTATAGATAAAAAATAAATTATGATCAAAACACACCAACTATTTACATAAAAACCCATACATAAAATATCTCTATAATCAATACAATGATCCGACCACCCTGCAGCAGATATTTGTACTCTTCCCAACAGGCTGTCTGTCATTTTTTCTTTAAATTGAGACCCTCCATGAATGATGAACTCTTCTACATTCCGTATGTTTTAGAACTTAGAATTTCAATGTACAATTGGGTTAATTGTGTTATGCTTTCATCGTTGAATATTGTGCAGGTACTTCTTGGCATCTCTGTCTTACGTGCATAGAGTCTTTACAAGAGGTGGAACACCCCCTAAAGGCATTGATGGACCCAAAATCGGGCAAATTTATACATCAGAATTCACAGCCATATACTGTTTTTATGCCCTCAGGTGGCATTAGTTCTAGACTTTCTTTCTGGTTGGGAGTAGCAATATATTAAAAAAATAAGTCACTTTGTCAAAGATGACAAGGACAATTTGTAACTTATTTAAGCCAAAATGTGTGGAGGGTTTGACAAACTACATTAAGCCAAAATGTGTGGAGGGTTTGACAAACTACATTAAAAATAAGTATCATATATTTTATAAAGGTGCTGATTTTTTGGTTGTCTTTGTGGATGCATTTTTAATCATTTTTTTCCAAAGGTATTAGTTGGTAGAGTAGAGGACTGAAAATCCTTGTTATTATGCCCTAAGGTGGCATTAGTTCTGGACTTTCTTTCTGGTTGGGAGTAGCAATATATTAAAAAAATTAGTCACTTTGTCAAAGATGACAAGGACAATTTGTAACTTATTTAATTAAAATGTGTGAAGGGTTTGACAAACTACATTAAAAATAAGTATCATATATTTAATGAAGGTGCTGATTTTTTGGTTGTCTTTGTGGATGCATTTTTTAAAAAAAATTCCAAAGGTATTAGTTGGTAGAGCAGAGGACTTTCGTGATTAATTTTTCTTAAGCAACCAAAAAAAGATTGTAACATTAAAATGTAATTTAGTCTTGTTTATGTATTGGGTCAGCCCCCTTGTTATTGACTGCTTTAATATCAAAAACATTAAAACGTTTATTAGTAGACATCTCATTTACATAGATTTTTATGTGGCACATTTTGAACACATTAAGAATTTTGCTAATTTAGCACTATTCTTCAAATATAGGTAATAAACATTCACTCATAAAAGAAGAGTATGAGTCATCTCTATTGTGGGAGTGGAATGGTTATAAATAGGACTACCAAGCTACAATCATGTTTGTAGCCAAATCATTCTATCATCTATGATTTGTCCAAAGTGGTATGATTGATGCATACAAGTATATATTCAACATGTCTAAAAATTGTTCATGCCCAAGACTTGTGCTCTAGTACTTAATTAACCAGGTCAAAAATAATTTTAAAAAGTTGTATCTCAGGGTTTCAAATACTACTATTATGTTGAGTGAGTTTCATTTCACTTTATTTCTATAAAAAGAATGACATGTGCCAATCCTTGTGTACTTATTTCTAAACTTGAGTTAAAACATCATAATTTTTCATATATATTAATAACAAATGCAGGGATCATTAATTCATTTTGATTAGACATTTAGGAAAGGCCCAATCCTGTTACAATAACAGCCATAAAGGAAAAAATGAAACCAAACAGGCAAGAAGGATGAGTCTCTCTAGCAGTGAAACTAAAAAACCAAACGAAGACTAGCTTGTTTTTTATCAGAGCAAGAACCAGAAACAACGGTCCCTACCCTATAGCAAGGACTTCTCACAGACATCGCAAGGGAGAGTGGGAAGAGGTAGAAGGACATTTCCTCCTACGAACAACAGTCCAAGAAATACTATCATCTAAGCTCCCACTTTAAAGAAAAAAAGTCATCTTCTGGACAACAAGTAACATCAAGGGAAGACTAAAAACGATAATGTAGACATTTACTTGTACTTTGCAAACTTAAACTTGGACTGTGCTTAGAAAATCAAATGAGTGCAATTGGGGTCTAGGGGCAACACTAGCATCCCTTGCGGGTTCTAGGGGCAGTGCCCCCAACTAGGTCGAGGGGCGGTGCCCCTTGCGGGGTCCAAGGGCAGCACCCCTAGTGTGCTCCTTACACAATACAGGGAGGTGATGAGGGCCGGAGCCCCCACCACCAAGCCCAAATTAAGACCTTCAAAGCCACACAAAACTCCATGTTGCATGCCAAAGAAGCACGTCCTACAATGAAATGGGGGCATACAATGAGATAGAATTGTTGCCATTGAACACTGGAGTGTGAAGCCCGTACAATTAGTTTAACAAGCCATACACCGAATTGGTCACATGTAAGTTGTATGATAAGAAGGAACCTGTTGTGAGGTTTTCACACCATCGCCCCAAAATATTTGGGGACCCCCAATTTTTTTTTGAGCAAGCCTTGGCAATTTTTCCTAGATCCGAGAGTTTGGGTGCCTTAGCGAATTTTGGGCAATCTAGAGGTTTTGGAATGAGAATTTTACACTTTGGATGTTTTTAAAGTGCCGGGGGGGGTATTGCTTGTTTTCACCTTGTGCGAAACGTTGATTTTCTTAAATAGTCGATTTTGTCTCCAAGCCAAATGAAATTCGATGAGAAAATTTTATTTTAATATCTGGCGGGATAAAATTGTAAATTTTGGACTTGATTAAATTTTGAAAATTGATGAAATTGAATAACTTGAGATTTTCAAAATTTAATTGTGAAATTGGATATTTTTGGGAAAATCTTGTAAATTGTTGGTGGAGAAAAGTGGAAATTAAATAAAAATTTGATATTAAATTGCCAAATTTGAGTTTAATTACCAAATAGAGATAATAAATTGCAAAATATAAAAAATTAATGGCCAAATGGGAATTAAATTGCTAAATGATTTTTTTTGGATTGCAAATTAAAAAAAAATTAAATTGCCAAGTGGGATTTTTGAAATTTTAAATGAGAAATGAATAAATGAAAATTTGAAATTGTTTGAATTGTGATTGGCTTGCAAATTTTAATTAATTTTGGTGAGGTTGTTGTGATTAAATGCATTTATTTGGCAATTTTAAAATAATTAAAATCATATTTTTGGGCTGAGTGTTTGTAATTTAGAAATTTAATTTGGGCTCCTTTGTGTGTTAAATTCAATGTATTTTAAGGCCTAAGAGGTGTGAAATTCAAGACAAGTTATTGGGTCCACAATGGGGAAGGTTTAAAGCTATATTAGAGGCCTAAATGACCTTTTTTCAAAATTTTAATTTTTGGGCCTTTGATAATTTCGGATTTGGCTAATTTAAATCCATAATTTTGCACAATTCAATGCAAGTGGCTTTCTTAATTTAAATCTGCCCTTTCTTTAAATTAATTTAATTTTTTGAGGCCATGGCTTGGTTAATTTCAATGTTTAGGGGCCCCATATGGATTATTTTTTGGAGTGACCCAATTTCATTTTAAAAAGGAAAATTAATATGCTATTGCACAGATTTTTGTTTTTGCAATGGGCTGGCCCAATTTTAAATTAAAATTAAATACCCAAAGCTATGTGATTTAATGCATTTAATTTGAGTTATATGTTTGGCAATTTAATTAATTTTATTTTCCTCCAATGCAGGTCAGCCCTATTTGAAGAGGCAAAAAATTAGTATAAAGGGAGGGCTTGTCTCCTCATTTTCTCATTCATTTCTTGCTTGTCTCTTGGCAGCCAAGGAGGAGCTCTTGGAGCAGCAAAAGAGCAAAATTTTGCAAGGAGTGCATTTTTGGTGTTGTCTTCTTCTTCTTTGGAGAAGAATTTGTTGGTGTAGAGGGCAGGAGGTTCAGATTTGCAAATATTAAGGCTCAGATTTGTCAATTCTCAGGCATCCACACTCATATTTTCAATTGGCAAGGTGGCAAAGTTCAGATTTGTGATAGAGGAGTTTATTGATAGTGATTCATAGCAAGATTTTGAAGGGAAGAGATCCTCTTGTGGAGACAGAAAATTTTTGAGAATCAAGCTAAGCCAATTACAATTCCGGGAGATCAAGAGGAAGTTATCAAGCCAAAGAAAACCGGTGAGTGGCCTATCTTTTCCTCTCTCCTTAATTGCTTTCATTTCATTGGTGCTAGTCTAGGTGTTGAAAACTAATTTCAAGAGTAGAGTTAGGTGTTTGGTTAGTAGGTTGATTACTCGATTGTCTTGATTAGCTTTTTTCCCTCAAGTTCTTGCTTGCATTCCATCATTGCATTTCATCTTAGGAGGAAGATTTGGAGTGATAAGTGTAGTCCATCTTAAAGTAACGACAGGGAGTGATAAGTGTAGTATTCCACCCCTAGGGAGAAGATTGGAGTGATAAGTGTAGTCCATCTTAAGGCAAAGGCGGGGAGTGATAAGTGTAGTTTGCATCATTGCATTTCATCATTGTAGGAAGGAGAATTGGAGTGATAAGTGTAGTCCATCTTAAGGTAACGGCGGGGAGTGATAAGTGTAGTATTCCACCTTATAGGCGAAGTTTGGAGTGATAAGTGTAGTTTCATCTTCATTGTAGAAAAGGCGGGGAGTGATAAGTGTTTAGGATGAATGATGCCAATGCAAGCAAGCGACCCAAAGGAATTAATGCTGAAATAGGAGACAAGGAAGTCATGATACCCAATTCCAACTTCCGCTCAAAATTGAAATATGTTGGAGACACCAACATTGGTACCTTCGATATGATTCAATTAAGAGAGAGGTTGAGAGACAGCTAGTCCCCTGTGGCAAGGAAGATCAAATAGTATGGATTTGTGCAAGGAAGTGTTCAGTCTACCCCAGCAGCAGACATGATACGACAGAATTGGTTACATCAAGTCATCAAGGCTCACAAAGTCAGATTGCAAATCAGAGTGCAGCAACTTCATTGTGCTTCTCAACCGGATCCCAAGCTATGCTAAAGGTACACAGTTTGATCCTTGGATGTTTTGTTTTATTGAAGAGATTGAGAATGGTTAAGGAAAATTGATTGGATTAGGATCACTAGCATGAATTTAGAGTTGCAACTTAAATAGTACAAAATCGGAGGCAAATCTACATGGGGTCCTACTTCAATTCGGGTGCAAGACTACCAGTGATGCTTTGCCAGTCGAACCAAATCTAATCTTGGGGAGATGCATTGCACCGCTATGGTTGAGGCAAGTACTTATGCCAAAAGGGCAAGGTTGTGGCAGTTCGAACAGTTGAAGGCAGTCAAGGGTTAACCAAGGAGGAAGGCATTGATGAAAGCAGTTGATGAACTCAGTGATGGGTGGATTGTGGAACAATCAAGGAGATATGGTGAGGGCAGGTGCCCCAAAACCCAAGGTTATTGAAACAAAGATGCATGCATGCAGATCAAATCCAAATAGGAAGGTTAAAATGGAAAAGTATTGAAGTTAAGAGGAAAGTGATTGAAAGGTTGAGAAGGTCAAGTTTGATTTCAAGGTGGTGGCTAAGAGCAAGGCCTTTTAAATTGCACAAGGTTCACATCCAGGCAAGCCACCTAGGTCAAGGCAGGATTACCCCAAGTGCATGGAGACCTCACCCTTTCGAGGTCAAGACATCAAGTACAAGCAAGTTCAAGTGGTGGTGAGAAAATTTCTAAGGACAAGCTCAAGCATTCAAGGCTTCATCTCATCTCAAGGATTAATGAACTTTATAAGACAAGGTTGATGAGGTGGCAATTTCATGTGCATGCAATCAAATCATGCCAAGTGTCCTATGTTCTCATTGGTTGACAGATTATTGTAATTTTCTCATTGGCCCACAAAGTTGGTGCCCTCATGTAATTGGTTGAAAGATGGTAACCCTAATTAGGGTTTGTAAGGTTTAATCTTGGCCCTTGATTTTGCCTCTTAATCTTGGCCGCTCGTTGTAATTTTGAGCCTCTATATAAGGCCATTTGTTCTCATTTGTAAAGGGAGTTATGTTGGAGAAATTGTTGCTAGAATACAATCAAAATTGTTCTCTATTCATTGTTGTGACTTGCATGGTGGATATACATGATCATTTTGGTGTATTGCATGTTTCTTCTCATCTCTCAAATTAAAGTAGGATTTCATTTCATGTTGTTAAAGTAAGAATAGAAGTAGATGATTAGTTGTAATGGTGATGTTGGTGAATGTTTGATGAGGATCTTATACTAGGCCACTAGCATCTTGGCGGCTTGTCAAGGAGCCTTGTGTGGTAATCTAGTCAATTGCTCCCAAGTTCTACTTGCATTTTATCTTTCCACTTGTACTTCAAGTTGGGTTGGAAGATAGGTGTTAGTGTGAAAATCCTAAAAATATTCCCTTAGAATCATTGCATCGATGGAAGTAGTGCCGATGGTAAGCTTTCATTCGGTTTGATCTTCATCCATTTGCCAATCTTTCCATTCAATAGGAGTAGTAGTAGAAGTAATCAATAGCTTAGTAGTTGAAGTTTAGAAGTTGAAGTTTGAAAAGTTTGAAAAGCAAAGTTGGAAGTGATATAAATAGAAAATCATTTGAGAATGTTTGAAAAGCAAAGCACCACCAAGTTTCTTGGAATGAACAACGTAAGCCCACCGAAGTGATTACCAGCAAATCACATCATTATAACTGAGTTAGTATCCACAGGTGTAAGGAACCTTGGAGTATTCTTATATACTTTTCAAGAGAGGGTTGAGTGTTTGGTACGCTGTATCAAGTATTTCAATTGCTATATGTTATGTAGTGGTACAAAACTCACATCAACAGAACCTACAAAAGTGTATGACCTGAGAGAGGTTTGTTGATTGTTGTAGAATATGTGAAGGAAATCAATGGACGTTGTTGGACCGTGGAGGTCGTATGATGAGTAAGGTTGTACATTGAGTGCCAGATACTAACCATATGATGAGTTCCTACTAAGACTTTCCTACAATGTGTTGTGATGGAGAGACATATAGTATGCACAAGAAGTATGTTGACCAATGAAGACAATCGTCGATTAAGTATGATTGTTGTGCGACTAAGAGAAAAGGATGACATACAACTAAGGGGAAATTATGCCATAGTGTCCGAAATGAATATTCATTGGTTGTGCTAGGACATACGGTGTGAATGATCTTATTATGTCGCCACCTCAATGCAAGTGGATGACATTTTATTCCCTATCACCTTCTCGCCACATAATTTCATCATCCCTTATAATATATTGGCTGAACTTTATAATAATGAGTTGGCCATTATTTTATAACTAGCATTGGCTTTTTTAAAATTTCTCACAACATTTAATATTTACTATTATTCGTTGCCTTTTCCTCATAGCTTCATAATCATTTTCTAATTTTATGTTAGTAAATTTTTTTGTGAAGTTGATTTGACTTAACCAATGCTTGTATGCTTCATGTAAATTGTTTTTCTCTTATATTCTTTTGCAAAGTCAAAGACCTTTGTTGTAGCTATTGTCTTTTGCAAACCATGGATTGCCTCCTATGCATATAAACTATCCGACTTTGTAAAATCATTTTAAAAAATTCATTGATTGCTCTCCACTAAGAGTCTAGCTTCGAGGAAATTACACGTTGACGGAAATACCTCATAGTCCTCCATTTACCAGTGAAATAGGCCACAACGAGAATTTGTTTTTCTTCACCAGGAGTCTAGCTTAAAGGAAATTACACGTTGACAGGAATACCTCATAGCCCTCCATTTGCCAGTGAAATAGGCCACAAAGATAATTTGTTTCATCCTCTGAGCATCATTGTAACTCCAAAATTCCTTCATTGCTCAATTCCATTGGACCTTGACTTCTCCATTCATTCTTCTCCGTAGTTTGAATATAACGAATCTGAGGAAGTTGATTCCTCATCGACGGTTTGGTTCTTTAAATCACTTACATACTTCAACCCTTGTTTTCAATGGAAATTGTATTATTTTTCCATATATTATTGGCTTTGGCTTCTACCAGCCATCCCCTCCTGAGTAATCCATCATACGCTTTCTTCTACAACAGGATGACCACAAAATTCAAGAGGTAATGTTGGGTCCCAATTGTCTTCTACACCATCAATGTCCCCAACGACTTAATTCCGCATTGGTTAGCACCTAATAATTGGAATGTCAATGGCCAAAGGGTTGGCTTCCCGAGGCACTTCCATGCATATCTTTGGGTAGTGTGTTGACTCTCAATCCTCCATCAATAATGATGGTTGTCAAATTCTTCCCCCATGATCTCCATTTGAATGGCAGCGAATTTTATCCTATATTTGCAATCAGCAATATCAAGTCAATGACTTGTTCACCCTCAGGTGGCGACTCTAATTATCATATCTTTACTTGGGCGATCACGTCACTAACTTTGGCCATCAACGACCATGTTAGTAATTGCCACTCTCAATTGCGGCATGGTTTGAAGGTGGTTTGTCACCAAGATTGGTATGGTTATGTATAGCATTTACCAAACTATGTTCTTCTCTGACTTCGATTGTAATGGCATACTTGCAATTTCAATGGAAGTTCTTAGTTCCTTCACCATCGCTTGTTCTACTTCTCTGGCTTCTCAGAGTCATTTGTGCTTCATACGAGGGTCTAGGTATATTGCCTTCTTCGTCTATGCTCTAGTGATTGCCATTAATTCCTCATCTTGTTCCTTCGCGTCCAACATATTAATACCCTTTTGCTTTGGACAGTCAGTGTCTTCATGGTCACCTAGTCCACACCATTTGCCCGATAATTGCACTGTCCTGCTTGTTTAGGTAGTCTCTTACGAAGTGTCCCCATTTGCTACATTGTTGGCACTGTATGATAGGATGTCCTTTGGATTTGTACTATATTTGATTTTTCCCTCCTCGTTGATTTCGATAACGGCTTGGTGATGTATTTTGTGGCTTCAATTGAGTGGATTCTCCCTATGTGAAGAGTACTTATGTACTTCTGGTCTTCAAATTGTACGAGCACTCCTTTATTGAATTATTCATAACCTTGCAAATCTTGCAAAGCATTTTTCTAAGACAATTACCTTTTGTATGCACTGTAGCTTTGCACACAGTACACCATAGTTCATTAGTTTCTTTCTTGGTTTCCTTCTTCACCTTCAATTCTTTCACCATTCGGAGTATCTCCCTTCAAAGTGCTTGCATTGTTCCCAATTCATTGTCACTATTCTCAACGAAACTTTCATCTTCTTCTATTTTTCTTTTGCTACACGAGCACATTCTATCTTCACTTTCTATGTCCATTCGTTGATTGTAGGCTTCAAAATAGGATAATGGTGGTACTATCTTCATTTTTTTCCTAATGATGGAGGTAAACATTCAATGAGCCATCACTTTTTTAGACCATCAGTCGGTTCTATTTCTAATTTTACCAACAAGTTCTTAAGTCTGTGATTATAAGCTCATACATTTTTGTGCTTACCTTGTTTTGTATTGTAAAATTTTGCTACTATTTTCATTATCAGCATAAAGTAATTTAAACTCTTCTTCAAAGGCCGTCTTTAATGTCTCCCATGTATTTATGGAGGCTTGATCATTTTCTGTACACCAATCAATCGCTACACCCCCTCCTAGGTGGTTGGAAAAAGTAGTAGCCAAATTGCTTTATCATCTTGCTCATTTGCTATCAAGATTGTCTCACAAATATTATAGTGCCTAACAAGATCCTCCGGTCCATTTCCTATCAACTTGGGCATATTTTGCTTTCCTCCACTAGGGCTTGCCATGATTTTATTTTGATGTAAACCTATCACCTAGAATCCACTTGCTTGAGATTTTTTATTTGAAAGTTTCAATGCTTCTCTTGCACTCTTAGCCACCTAGGAATCCTCAACTCTTCCCTTAGCCTCAGCCTTCCACGCACTTGTTTCACGTCCAAATTTTCTTTTATACTCCCTTAGCTTTACTCCTTCTCCATCGATTGACAACCTTTCGATGCCTCAAAGGCTACTTGTACAGTTATGTGAAGGAATGTGACTTCGTCTCCCAACTTCCCCTATTTCGAAAAGGTTGTCTTGACTTTTCAACTTGAATATGTTCTCAAGAAGAGCTCCAACTGTGGAATCATTCGATTGTATTTTCCTTGAGCATTTCTTGTAATCTTCTCCTTCATTCCATTGGCTTGATGATTCTTAAAGAGCATCTGGTCTCATGGTCTTTTCTTGCCTTTATTGAGATCTAAAGGCATGAGTTGCTCAAATCTGACCCAATTTCTTTCAAGGAAACAACACCAAATGTTTACTATTGTATCTAATAAATTAAATACATGAATTAATAATAAATATGACAATAGATACCAAATAAAGGAGTAAAAATGTCTTTGCTTGCACATGAAATTATTATAGAAGAACACCGCAGACAGACAGCCCAGGGATTGGAGTTGATCTGATTAGATCATACTACTTTCCTTGACGATACACAATATGTTTAAAGGACCCAATGATTGCCAAGAGGAACACAATTGTCAACCAACATACGCATTTGACTACCTGTGCCAAAAAACACTTAATACGAACAATCAATACGTCGTTGGATAACTAATATTATTGAACAAAAGACATTGTATGTTGATGATAGATGTTGGCATGGGAGGGGCTAAATGTGGTTTTCCTTGTGTGGGCACGGCTGGTTCAAGGACTCCCTCTTATTCTTCCTGCCTTAGCATGGAAAAGGTTGACCTTTTTCTTGTTCATACTCCTCCCCTGTCATGGTTTGTGGGCAAGATGTGATTGACAATGAAATTTTGTATGCTCATTGAAGCCTTATTTGTAGATTTAATTACTTATGACCTTCTCTATTAGACTTGCATAAGTGGATTTTGAAGTCCTAGAGGCCTCTCATTGAAGGCACAATGAAATTTTTTCCTTGTTCTAGATGTTTTTTATCATGGGCTTTCAAACTCCAAAGGACATAGAGCTGGTGTTAGATGGCAAGTCGTGGTTGTGGGACAACCATTCCCTCGCTCTCAAGTTGTGGTTTCCTTCTTTCAAATTTATGACTGAATTTCTCAATACTTTATTAGTTTGGGTGAGGTTGCTTAAACTCCCTGTCCAATTTTAGGAAGACTCCTTTGAGGATATTGGCAATAGTACAATACCATTGGTCATTTTCTGAAAGTGGATTCAACCACATCCAACATCACCCACTCTCCTTTTTCTCATATTCTAATAAAAAATGACATTTACAAGGTTTTTCATGGATATTTCGTCTTGATGGATGAGGATAGGTGATCGATTCTGCTACTTGATTATGAGGGCCTACTATTCCATTGTAAACAATGCATTTCTATAAAACATCTTACTTCTAATTGTCCCCATCCTCGCCACAAGATAGCAGGCTCAACTACATGGCTGCAGAAAGCCCTCGATCATTTGATTGTGGATGTTTCTTCTGTTTCAAACTCTCTAGTTGATGAGTCTCCTAGTCCCACCCTCCCATCAGTCAATCACGATGTGATCTTGGAGGGCCCTCTTGAGGCGGCTTAGGTGATTTCATCATTCCTTGTAAGGACTTCTTCTAAAACGGTTTCATCTCCTTCATCTAATCCCATCACCTTATTGGTGGGTTGCGGGGAGGGTTTTGTTCATACTCTATTTGCAGATTCTGTGCAACATACAACATCTTTGATTAGACATCCTTTCTCACCATGAAGTGACTTTGGTCGATTTAAGTAATGATGTCTTGGGCAATTGTTCAAAGAAGGAGAGAGATCTTCCTGAATCTGTTTTGGAATCCCATCCCCATGTTAGGGGTGTGTGGATTGCAAGAAGGGGATTAAGCATAGTGTAGATTGGTGTTGGTTGTTCTCCAAGGGTACCTTGGCTGCAACTGTGTAGGGGAACAGCTTTTTGATAGCCATTGCATTGCCCATGTAAAAGGTTCCAAGATCTTTCAAAACCTGAGTTTTACCTCTCAGTTGTGGGGTAGCTTGGCTACAGTTGTGTTGTTGTCTAACTTTTGTCTCCACTGTTATCTTAGGTAAAAGTTTTCAAATTCTATCAAATCTTTTTCTACCCTTCAATCAAAATTTGAAAACTATAAACCATGAGAAGTATTTTAACACACTCCAATGAATAAATAAATATTGATAATTTTCTAATTTATATTAAACCTATCTATAGATAATAAAAAACACATTATAATATATCTAAGTTTAAATTAAAAAAATTCAATGAATAAAACTGTTGTTTGTCTATTGTTAGAATTTAGTAGTTCTGGCTATGCTTTGTCAAACCTGTTACTTTCTCCCTCCCACATGGTAAGTGTCAACTTCCTATAGTATAAGTCCAACATTCAGAGTTAAACGTCATACAACTCTTGTATTCCCACCATCACATTTGGATACAATAGGTGTCAGATATAAATCATATGACACCTATTATGCATTTATTTCCTTTTTACAAGGATTTACAGAGTGGGAGTAATACTAAACACTCACTCACATCCACATAAAGGTCAACTCTAATATAAATAGAGAATCAAAATAGTTTACCAAGGCATTATTACAAGTGCATCCGAATCATCAAAAGGCACTAAAGTAGCAGGACTACAGTTTCCTCTCGGATTCTGAAGGATGTTCCACATACAATTGCACATCTAATGGTTCACTACTCATTGACTTGACAGGAGTAATCAATGGAGGCTGCTGCCAATGTTTAGTATCTGTTGGTATCCATAACTGTCCCACATCACTGCTATTCCCAGGTAGCTGCTTGAAGTAGCCTACTATTTCCCATGCACAATCTGTATAATGATATTAAATTTTTTTGCTTGTTATTCATAATGCAAAAATCAGTATAAATTACTTCTCTACTTGAAAATATAAACCATTAACTCTGGATGTTCATAATTCTCCAGACATATATTTCCTCCGAAAATAATTTCTTTCTAAAGGCTTGTAACTTGTTAATTTATTCTGGAAGGCCTAGATAAATGAAGATTACAGAACTTACCATCAGGAAGTGGCTGAAGCCTTGATTCAAAAACCGACAGCTTTATGAAAAAAGCTCTTAAAGCATATTCAACATCATTTGCCAGAAAATCTGACTTAAATGACTTATTCACATTCAACCGGAAAACGAATTTCTCAACTGGAATTTGATTTTTGTCGCTGAAAATTATAGCCACTCTCTCTACCATGTCCTGCTCAGCATCCATCCATTACTCTGCTGTCTAACATATAAATTCTAAAATAAATAGAAAGAACATGAAATCACTCATGTACCATTTCTGTTCAGATTATCCTAGAATACCCTATTGAACTTTGTGACAATACTGTAGCTGTGTTATTTTGGTAAAAATTGTCTGGTATATTATAATTTATAAACAGGACATACAAAAGTAATGTAATTACTCAGAAATTTTCTTAGTGAAGTATTCCTGACAGCACCGCAAGACAAATTTAATCCCTACTTAACTATTTTTAAATCATAAAGTGGGAAACAAGACTTTCAAGGCATCCAAATATGAGAAACTCATCTGTCTCAATTATCCAGCCAATTCTGTTCTTGTAAGGTGCAGAGAAACAAGAAAACTGATAGCTGACAGGTTAACAGCCAAACTAGAAGCTTTCATATTGTTAGTGTGAATTTTAAATTACAGTGAGAAACCATAAACTCTATTAGGGTCTATATCTAAGGATTGCTTTCAATACATGCACACAAACACATTGACCTCCTGAATTGCCGAAAGAAAATGTGTAAATGTAATCAAAACAATAAACTGTAGCATTTAAAAAAATCAGTTCACCCAAATACAATATTCTATCAATTCAGAAAATAAGTCAAACTTTCTACAACTATCAATTGCTTATGATACAGTTTATGTTTAAGTTCTGGATAATCGAAAATATTATCTGTTCTTCATATAGATTCTTGAACACATGAATCATGGTATTTCAAGCAACTACTATGTTATTACAAACTATTCTGTTATCCCTGGATTTTGTGAGGGACAAAATCTTGAGGTATGGTGTGTAAAATGAAAATCTTCCTCTATTTGTGAGCGGGCCTTCCCTTTGGAAGTCTATGCATAAGAAAGACAGCTAAATTCTCAAGAGCCAGTATAGAGTACTCACTTATAAACAGATGTACAGTATTAATCATATTTAAGAATAAAATGTATTTTGGGGAATTATATTTTGAAATCTCCACTACAAAAACTGCACAAAGTTCAGTAGAATCACAATGCTATAGTTATAGTGAAAGAGAATTGAGATTAATTCTCAATTTTTCAGGAGTTTGGAGACATCATTGGTCCGGATGTGATTTCTGCCACTAGGGATTTCTTTAGGACGGGCAGACTGCTCAAAGAGCTAAACAGCTCATTTATTGCCCTAGTTCCCAAGGTCTCAGAGCCACTTCATCTCCCCGATTTCAGGCCTATAAGTCTTTGTAACATGATTTACAATTTTTTTTTTAAATCCTGGTTAACAGAATTAAACCCATGCTTGACAGCCTTATCAACTGCAATCAGAAAGGCTTTGTACCTGGGAGGCAAATCCTTGATGCTGCCATCACCACGCATGAAGTTATTCACTCAATGGAAAAGTGTCGACAACCAAAGATGGCACTCAAACTAGATATATATAGGGCCTACAATAGGGTTAAATGGGAATACCTTTTCAAAGTCCTAGAGAAGTTTGCATTTGACAAGAAGGTTATTGCTCTGATTAAAGAATGTGTGACTACTGTCTGCTATTTGGTTTTTCTATGGAATCCCAAGAGGCTTCTTTGGTGCCTCCAGAGGCATCAGACAAGGCGACCCCTTGTCCCCATATCTTTTTATCATGCTAGCCGTGGTGTATGCCCAACCTCCACATTGCCTCCAATTGTTCTTTAGTAATTTGTGGATGACACCATCCTCTTCGGTTCTACCTTGGTGGTTAAAGATAGAGCCTGGAAATACTTCCTCAATCAATATGAGTATGTTTTGGGACAGGCCATCAACTATGCCATAAGTAACATGTTTTTCTTCAATACACTTGATAGTCTACAGAATAAAATCTGGAGCATTTTAGGTTGTCAATGTGCGAGCCTCAGTAGTACTTATCTTGGGCTCCCACTCATGGTCAAAGAGGTCTCCAATACCTTCTAGAACTCTATCCTTGAGAGGACTCAGCGAAAATTAACTAGTTGGAAAGGTTGTCTCCTTAGTAATGTTGGAAAGTTGCTCCTTCTAAGAGCATTCCTTCAAGCAATCCCTGTGTATTTTCTTTCTCTCTCTTCCATATCTCCTACTTATGGCTGAAAAACTTGAGAGAATGCAGAAAAGATTTTAATGGAAAGGTATGGAGGAAAAAAAGCGGATGGCGCTAGTTAACTGAGACACTATCTGTCAACCGAAAAGTATGAGAGGGTTGGGCATCAGAAGAATCACTCACCTTAATAAAGCTCTTTTGGCGAAGGTTGGGTGGAACCTTACTCTTCACAAAGCCAATTGGTGTGACATTATGACTATCAAATATTTGAACAGGGAAATGTTCCACCGTTTCCTTTCAGTGCAGGGGCTTCCAGGCGGGTCCAGAATATGGAATAGCATTCTCAAGGGAAGGAACATCATCCAACTAGGCCTAAAATGGAAGTTGAGGGACAATTGCATGATTCTCTTTTGGGATGACACCTAGTTGGAGGATACACCTCTAACCTTTGGCAACATTAAGTTACCCCAGCAGGTAAACATTTGGCGCCGCTGCTGGGGAACTTAATGTTGCATAAACATAATACAGAATGACAAGTAACTCACAAAATGTCAGAGAACATAAATGCTTTATTGATCATTTCAGATTTACAAGTACAAGCCTAGCACAATACAATCATATATGTCCATCCTCCGAGAGGGTATAATAAACTACCTGAAGGGGCACAACTGAAACGTCGTGTCGTAACTGTCTAACCTCTCGGTCACTAACGACCAAGACTAACATAACACTTTATTAACATAATAATCCGTACATACAATTATCCCGACAACAGTTTCTTGGTCTCCGTGATGTTGCTAAGCATTTTTTTGGTAATCGGGTGGCCAACTATCTTGATGGCCCATGGAAGAACATCTTGCTCAGCTGCCAGGATCAATAGCATTTGTTTTTTTTTTGGTCGGTAATAAAAATATTTTTATTAATTATAATAAGTATGATTCACATTCAAAAGCATCATATAAAGTTTAAAACAATGCCCCAAACCACCTAATTGGTGTGCTAGTATATCATCTAACCCCAATTCCAATGACCCATATTCAATTATAGTAATTACATATTGCCCATTTTGTAAAGGGAATTACATCGAGAGCAAAAAATACCCAGCTCCAAAAACATCCAGACATCACCCAAAAACCCATATAATTCTGCTCTTTTACAGAGTCATTGTCAATGAAGCACAAAACCTGTTCAAAAACCCTCCTGCATTTCGATCTTCTGCTCGACCGCCACTACACTTGGAACAATTTTGAAGTCTTCAAAAGAACAAAATTTATCGATCCCAAGCACTACCCAAAAGCCAACCTCACCCGCCTTACACGAAACACCCTTCGCATTCTCCATCGACGCCGCACCACCTCCGGAAATGTAAGCAGAGCATCGTTAACCTCGAATTCATGCCTACAAATTGTTAGCTTCGTATCTTTCCATGCCGCCAAAATCTTCAGCTTGTATTCATCTTTTTTGCAGCCCTTTGGCCAGTGGAGGAAAGGAACCAACCCCTGCAATTCTACATCCTCAAAGCATTGAAAGATGTCAAAACCCCTTCCAAGAACAACCCACTCAAAAAATGAATCCAATCCACCCAGCAAATCTTCTTCGAACAACAAGGTGAGGACCCATTTAATTTCTTCAATTTCTTGATTCAATTCGAGCCCCCACGCCAAAATGATTGAAATAATATCTACATTAACCTGAAAACAGTGTTTGGCCTCCATGAATAGCTTCCCCAGCACCTTTAGAACCTTCTTCACCATGTCATCACTCTTAATATTAAGTAGCCACTTGAGGCGATGCTTCTTCACTGGGCCAAAGAAGCCCTCTGCTCCTTACACGTCTTAATTGTAAACATAGCCTCCATAATTCGTCTGCAAACAATTTAGCAGACCTCACCTCACAGCACAATCACCACCCACAAAAAAAAATTAAACTCTTTGCAAGCAAAACAATAGCTTCTTGAAAAAGCTTCACCATGCCCATCGAAAGCCCTTTCATCATTAATGCAACCACCACCACCTCCAACCAAGAAGTTTCGCATGTGTGCAAGCCACTCCACCAACTCCAAATATCTTTACAAGATCGTCCTTTCAACCGAGGGCAATCATTATTAATATTGCTCACATTTCAAAAAGTCCTTCGCTTATATCACCATAATTGAAATCCCCCCTTCTCGATTAACACTTATCCTTTTGATAACTATAGGGGCAATATGTAATGTGTATAAAGTAGAGCTAGCCAATAAACTAGTTCAATAGACACCATATAACCTACCACAAATCAACAAGAGCATCACTTTCCATACATGTTATTCCCCTTCTGAGTTAATTAACTCTTCGTGCACTTCACTTCCCATATTTAAAATATTTTGGAAGTCCTCTAATCTCATTTCCTCTTCATGATCAAAACTGAGAGCCCATTTTGAGAGTCTGTCTGCCTCTGTATTGCCTTCACGTGTAATATGATTGACCATATAGCTCTCAAATTCATTTAATTCTCACAATCAGAGTTATATATCCCTGCAAATGCCAAGCATTTATCCCCCCATTTTGAATTGCTTGGATAATAACAAGTGAATCACCTTCCAAGTGAATCTTATTTACTCCCGGACAGCGAGCCAATCTTACTGCAAGTAGAGCTGTTGAAGCTTCAGCCTCATTGTTTGTGCCCGGCTTGAGTCTTTTCGCACCAAATCTCACAACTTCACGTTTCTCATTCTGAATAATAATCCCCACTCCAGAGGGACCCGGACTGGATTGGGCTGCCCTATCGAAATTCACTTTATGCCAACCTTCAGAAGGGGGCTCCCAATAAACACACAACTGATCCTTCTTCTTTACAAGATTACCTGACCATGTTCCATGTCTGATTTTTAGGCCAGGCCAGAGCTTTTGGATCCTTCCATCCTCCATTGTGAAAGGAAGAGAGGTCGAACTAGAGTGAGATGTGGCAGCACCTACAACTTCCTCAATAGCATGACTAATTCTGCCTTGAAGCCGCCTGTCATCTTCCCATTTATCCATGAATATCCTCCAGTTTCTCTCCTTCCATAACTCCCAAATCAGTAATGAAGGACGTATAGTCCATACGCATGATAATAATGATTTCCTTGGAGATGACAGCCAACTTTCATACACTCCTTTAAGAAATGCTTTCAAGGCTTCGGGACATGAGAATTCCTATATTTCATAGAGAGGACAGTCTGTTGGAGACGGCAGCCCATCGGTGAATTCTCTGTGAATTTTGCCTATCGCCTACAACTACAGAGAAACAATAATGAACAACTATGGAGAAGAATATGGCACTCTCAACTCATTCCTAATATCAATCTATTTTGGTGGACTGCTACACAACCAAATCCTTACTCAGGATAATCTTGTTAGGCGTGGATTTCAGATGCCAAACTGTTGTGATCTTTGCAAATGTAGCAAGGAAATTGTTAATCATCCACTCATCCACTATCCATTTACGCAAGACCTTTGGTGCAAGGTTGTGCATTTGTTCCAAATTGATTGGGTTATGAATAGGGATGTTCAACATCTTCCCCTCAACTGGCAGGGGACTTCCTTTAACCTATTGATCAGGCAATTGTGGAAGCAAATACCCCCTCATCTATGTTGGGTCATATAAAAAGAGAGGAATAATAGAGTTTTTCATGGTGTGGAGTGCCCTGATGATGTTTTCAAAATCTTTCATAAAATGCCCTTGGAAAACATGGCCATGTCCTCCTTCCCCCCCTTTAATTCTGATATTCAAATAGCCAAATCATGGAACCTTCAGGGTCCTTATGCGAAGTTTGACAGCTCTAAGAGATGGAAAAGGAAAAACACCAAATGGACCCCTCCTGAACCTGGCTAGTCCGAGCTTAATTTTGATGGAACTACAAAACATGTGCAGGGGGTGGTTGTCGCTAGTGGATTCATTAGAACGAAGTATGGGAAACTAGTACTAGCCTATAGTGACAAGTTGCAAAATTGCACAAATAATCAAGCCGAGGGAATGGGTCTCCTCTGGGGGCTCAAGTTTGCGCTCTCAATGGGTATTTAAGATTTATTGATAGAAGGGGATTCGAAGCTCATTGTTGATGTTGTCAAAGGGGCCTCAAAAGTCAATTGGTCAATTGATGGTATTCTGCAAGATGTTCGCAGGCTTCTTCTACAATTTGACTCATTTGGTATCAATCACATATACAGGGAAGCCAATGTGCTTGTTGACTCTCTTGCAGCAGAGGGCTATAATTTAGGGGGATTGAGATGTTGGAGATCCTCTCATTCTCTCCAAATAGGTATCCAAACCCTCTTGAGGGGAGAGTACTCAAACCCTACTAGGGATGACAATTGACGGCCTACTTTGGATGTAGCACCTCCTGCTGTGTATTGTGTGGGTTTCAGTCTCCATTTACCCTAAACAGATTCATACCAAGCAGGAACGTTGGGCTGCAAAGGCTATTTTGATATTGAATTTGGATTGGATGACATAGTAGGACAGTGTGGCGAGGTGGAATAGCCTCAGCCGACACGAAATTAAAATCCCCCTAGAGGGTACTTATTTCTCTAGGTGGCCTCTAGTGAATCATGAAAGTCACACCAACCTGAAGATGGGCCTTATAATGATGAAATGGCACACTAAGTGGATTACACATACCCACTAAGCATTTATTATTGCATCCCTTGTAAAGGACCATACCCCTTCTACTTTGTGCTGAAAAGACTCACTTGTGGGAAACTGTAGCCCATATGAGATTATTTTACGAAAACGATGGCCTAATGATGATAAAACCAAATAGACAGGCATTTATCCTACTTTTAATTCAGTCTGTGATAACGGCAAGTTTCCCTGACCGTATTAAGGGTTTTAGATTTTTTTGTGAAGTGCGTTATACTTCTCATTGTGCTACAAAGATGGGTAGGGACCGTGTTCGCATTGAGCCTGGTAAGCCAGATGACTTCAAGAACAATCTCACTGTAGCATATCTGCAAATAGGAGGGGTTTCAAATTTTATTGAGTCTATTAATGGATTTGATGGAGGTTTGTCTGCCCAATTTGCCAATTCCTAGGAGGATAGGAGAGTTGTCGTCAGGGGTATCTCCTTCGAAATTAGTGAGGGGGTGATAGCCAAGGCGACAGGATTACTGTTTGAAGGCAATAAAAGGAAGAAGACTAGTTGAATGGTTGACAATGCTAGCCTAAATAGATTTTTCAAAGGAGACGAGGCATTGGTCAAGGTGCAAGGAGGTTATGAGAGAGCACATCTACCACTACCATGGGACCAAGTTTGTCTCATGCTTATAAAGTATTTCACCCTTTAAGGGCGCTTCAAAGTTTATTATTACTACCATATGCCCCTTATCAACCATTTCAGGAACCATGAGACTATCTCATTTCCCTTTTTCTTGCTCAATTCCCTTGAAAGTTTTGTGTTTGATGCTAAAGAGATTGCACGTACACAAAATACAAAACCTATCCCTCTACACCAGAGCCTTATTTTTAGGCTTTATCGTTTTCATTTAGCACCTTCCCCCCCTAAATCTATTGTGGTATATGAAGCCTCTATTGCACAGTTGCCCCCATCTGCATATATTATTGAAATGCTTGGGCCCAACAACAAGAAAAGCATTTGTCACCTGAGCGCCCTTAAAATCGCCTCTCGTCCTGGCACCCTAGACATGCTAACTCTGAGATGGCTACCCTTAATGCCAGTGGCTTGAAAGCCAAAGCACACAAGCTGGCCACCTCCAAAAGGAAAGGAGAAAACCCCTCCCCCCTTCCAAGAAAACCAAACTTTGCATTCAGGAGGTAAAACGCAAGGAGGGATTATGAGGTGGACGAGGAACACAGGACAACATGGAGATCCAATAGGCTAGCCACGAGGTTTCCTCAGAAGGGGAAACAACTGCTAGTTGATTATCATTCGGAGAACATAGAGCAGGGGAATAAGAAAATTGAGAAGGTTAGTGGATAGAAGAAGACCACGGAAGGTGAGGAAAACTATGTTAATGCAATTGGCAGCTCCAACAAATCAACTACCAATAGCTCTACCCATACCTTTGACAACACGAAAGGGGAGCCTATTGACCTCATTGGGGACATGATGTCAAAGGAGGTAAATACTACCTCTACCAAGCCCCAAGTGGTTCCTTCTTCTAAGTGGATGAATTTGAAAGGTGAGGTTGGGAACCTAAAGAACAAATTGACTGAAATGGAATGCAAGATGGGGAGCATCTCAAGGTTCAATCTCCGAGTCATGCATAGCTCTACAACTTTTTTGTGCTTGCTCCAGCGTAAGCTTCTTGGTGAGGATGGAGATGACGAGGGAAATTACAAAGACTTGTTTAAGTTTCTCACAAACGATTAGAGCCAATTGCTATACCAGTTAGGCTATGACATCAAATCCCCTTGTAATGTTAAATCCTAGGGTAGCTGTGACTATTTCCCTCCACCCCTATGGGGACTTCATAGATATTTTTCTTGTTGTTCTAGTCTTTTACCTGTACTCTAGTTCCACAAAGAACGTGTTACTTAGATATAAGTTTTTCTATATTGTTTGTATTAGGAATAAGATCTTTTGGTTTTTTGTTATTATCGGTACTTATCTATACAATGATGATCCTCCTAGGCCTTTAGGATGTCCAACCACCATTTGTGGTTACTTTCTGGGTGGTGTTGCTACTTCTTGCTTTTGATGTTCATCTGTTGTTAGTGTGCTACTAGTCTTATGCCTTCGGGCTGTGGTTTTGTAAGGATCACAGCACCCTTGTTTTTCTGCTCATTAATATCAAAAGCATTAAAAGCTCTTTAATAGGAAAATGAAGTGGCATGTATCATCAAATTTGCAAAAACTGATCTGAAAATAGGTTTCTCAACCCAGCCAGATGCATATTTAACTTTGAAACACATGAAATATTTCTCACACATGCACAAAATGAAATACAAATCTGGGTCTCTATGTGAATACTTCATTAATCCTTACGTCTTTAGAGTAAATGTAGAAACATAGTCCTCTTACCTTGACTCGCTTACTGAAACAGTCAATACTGTACCTAGGAAAGACAGTTTTTCCAAAAAAAGTTCATTTAAACTTAGATTTGCAAACTAACAAATTTTGAGAAAATAATTCTTCAATTTTTGGTATGAAGTGTAGTTGCGACAATTTCTTGGGGATCACTTGGCAAACCAGAAGATTAAAAAAAATTACTACTAATTGAATTGAATAGGGAAAAAATCAGGTTAGGGTCAAGTTCAAGGAAAAATCACTGCAGAATGAGAAAAAAAAACCCCAAATGTTTTTTCTGACCCAAAAATTATAATTTATTTTTGAAAAAAAAAATAGAAAGTTTTGATATTTTCATGATTAAAAAATACATCAAAAATTGATTAGACCAATTTATTGCATGAAAATGCAATTTTTTTCAGGAAAAAAAAAGGCATCAAGGCCAAGCGGCAATAAATTGGAATAAATCATGATTTTGTGAGATTTATGCAACTATGACATTATAAAGGTTACATAAAGTTATCAGAACTGCCATAATATACATTTGTAGAGACTTTTTCAAAATTTGCATGAAACATGTCTCTTTAACTGGAGAGACTCGCCAACCATTCTACAAAGATTTGCCAAAGACTCTGTAATTGTAAAATCTTTTTCAAACCTCAGTATTTCCCCTAACTTTCTATACGATATTATAAAGAGTTAAGTTCAATCAAAGTCAGTTATATAACAGAGAGAAGATAGTCATCACTTTGCTCAATCTTCTGTGTCTTCCTCAGTAATGTTCAGCATCTTCTCTTTCTTCAGCAATGGCTTGTTAAAGCCTCTCTTTCCTGTGTATTACACTTTATATATTGGTGGCCTACCATGTGTCAACAGTTGGTTGCACTACCTGCAATTAAAGATATCTAATATTCCCAAACTTTGCATCCTATTCCAGCTGTACCTCTATATATCAGGAAGCATCCCCCTTACATCTGCAAGCCTCTGGATCTTTGCATACTCCCCATATACAGTATGATTCAGGTACTTCTGTTTTATGTTATCTTCTATTCCTTTGAAGACAAACGTTGTAGACCTTAGCTCTCCTGATCTATTGTAAACCAGTGTTTAGGAAGGCTTCATCAAGATCTGGAGTCGAGGTTTTCTTGTAACTTATAAGAGCTCTTTTTATTGCTGTAGATCCATCTTCACCCTGTACTCCAGCCTCAGCTATTTCATTTGAGGAAGCTCACATGGCTTGCAATTCCCTACAGATTTAATTTTGCTGGGGATTTTGACCCCTATTGCAAACAATCAATAGACTTGGATAAATAAATTTAAGACTAACTTTTGCAAAACCTATCTAACAACATTCATAGAAGTAAATGGAACAGTATGTAAGAACAACACTCAAAAAACTCACATGGGCAACCCTTATGGGAGACCCACCACCAAATGACTTATACAGTTATATTATTCAGCATAAGAGATTCAATACAGCAAGTCTTAATACAGAGTCTCAATCTACAACATACACTTCTACAATCACTATAATATCTTACACTAGCAATGTTTAGTCCAATGCCAACCTTTTAGTCTATAAAACCGTCTAACTTTGGCACCTTCACACAAGATGATACATATAAACATACACATGAGAATTCTAACTGTCTGATTGTCCAACCTATTAGAATATTTCTAATATTTTCTAATGCTCTATCTATTTAGATAGTTTCTATTTTCTGTAAATTCGCTGTGTATATATGAGCTTGTAAGCTCTTTGTAAAATCATTCATTTTGTTATATTCAATACATAAACAATGTGTTCATAATTGTTTATGGTATCAAAGCGCGGGTTATTATTTTTTGAATACAACTTTGCATAATTTCGAAAACGAAATTATCTGTGCTGCAATTTTTATTCGAAGTTCTGGCAGAAGAAACCGCGCGTCCATTTGCCTCCGTTCGTGAAAGTTCTCTTGGGTCGAGATTGCTAAGTGCTCTCTCTTGTTTTACCCCTGCGTGAATGTGTCTGGTATTTTTGCGTGATTGTACCTGTTGCGACGTTTTTTTCGGCGACAGGTATCTGTTATTTCTTCTCTCCGCGCGACGCAAGGACTTCAGATCCCTTCGTGCCTCCGTCCGCAGAGTTTGCTAGGGTTTGCGACTGCCATCCGCGACTGTTCATACGCGACTGGGATTCTTCCGCGACCTGCTACATACACGCCTAGGATCCGCCCGCAATCTGCAACTTCAAACAGAAAAATAATATCTTTGTCGCGCGAGGATCTTTGCTTCTCCTGCATCGTCTGCAACATAGACCGGAATAAATTCGTGACGAGAAACATCTCTCTCAGTACCAGTTGTCACCATTTTTTTATCTGAATCTGCAAATACCTTGTTTTTTTTTAGCTGGGTAGGGTTGTTTTCGAAAACCCAACTTTTTGACCTCGGAATTTGTTTTGGATTCCATATTTGTGGTGGTTTTTTCGAGACCTTATATGGGTCTTCGTTAGATTTTTCTAGGTACCTCATTTTTCGTGCCTCAATTTTTGGGCCAGCGGATTTGCATTGTAACTACAGATTCCTTCTGGGTTTTCTATCTACTCTTCTGGGTACTTGTCATTTTTTTCTGGGTCAGTCTAAAATTTGCCTCGAACTTCATGCAAATGGCATCCTTGACCAACCTGATGCTGGAAAACAGTCAATGGTTTAATGGCAGCAATTACAACACCTGGAAGCAGCGAATGTTAACCATCTTCGAGTATCGTCATTTGGATGCACTTGTTCTAGGCACAAAAACTCGTCCTAACCCCACTAGCACGCTTGGTGGGACCTTCATCACAACAGATCAGGATAAGTTTGATGATCGGAATCGCGAAGCTGTTATGCTTCTCAAGCTCTCTGTCATAGATGATCAGCTACCTCAGATTCCCTCTGGCAAGTCAGCTGCAGACATCTGGAAATATTTAAAGGAGCTGCATGAAACATCCGACAAAAGTCGAGCGTTCTTTCTGAAGAATCAATTGTTTTCCATTATGATGGATGAACGTATGTCCTTATAGGAACATCTCACAAAGATTAAGGACATTCGTGATCAGCTTGACGCCATCGGTCGGAAGATGGAGGAAGAAGATATGGTAGTTATTACTCTGAAAAGTCTACCTACATCTTATGAGCATTTCATAGAGACTCTCAACATTACCTCAACTAATGTTGATCTGAAATTCCCGGAGCTGTGCACCAAACTCCTACAGCAGGATCGCTGGAAGCAGCAATTTGGTAACCGTACTTCCTCCTCCTCGTCGGAACAAGCCTTTGCAACAAAATTCCAGTCTTCTCAATCATCACAACAGGGCAGTTCGCATCAATTCTCAGGCAGCTTTCAGCAGAAGAGTGTTCAGTGTCATTACTGTCACAAGTATGGTCACATGAAGAAAGATTGTCGTTAGCGACTCGCTTCTGAACAAAAGAAGCTGGGAAGGTCAAATCCACAGGCAAATGTTGTTGAACATTCTGAACACTCTGAGCAAAAGGAATCTGCTTTCTATGCGTTTATGGCTAAAAGCCCCTCTGATTTAGCCCGATCATCTACTTGGTATATCAACTCTAGTGACGTCATTTCTCTCATCGGCGTGACTGGTTTACAGATTTCTCTCCCTACAATGATGGCAGAGGAAATGGTCACATACAATCTGGTGGGTGTCAACTCATCTTTCTCAATGTATGCTACGTTCTTGGTATGGCTCTCAATCTGCTCTCTATGAGTCAGATCATGAGAAATTCTCCTCTGTTGGATGTGGTATTCAGTTCCCAAAAATGCTTCATTATTGATCAAGAGACTCGTCTTACTGTTGCTACTGGTCTAGAGGATCATGGCCTATATCGGCTTACTAACGCTGGTGATTCTCCTAAAATAGCTATGGCAGCTCGTGATTTATCTCTCAGCACTTTGTGGCATCAGAGATATGGACATCTCAACATCCAGTATCTCTCTCAGCTATCCCAGGAGGACCTTGTTTCTGGGCTACCTCCGATTCAGAAGCAACATCTTGGAGTATGTGACGCCTGTCAAGCTGGCAAACAACATCGGACTCCCTTCAAAGATGGAGATTCTTGGCGTGCATCTCAGGTACTTCAATTACTTCATGCTGATATTTGTGGTCCTATGAATACATCTTCAATTACTGGTTGCAAATATTTTTTGCTTATTGTTGATGATTTTAGTAGAAAAATGTGGGTGTACTTTCTTAAACAAAAATCAGATGCACTTAGTACATTTCAGAATTTTAAGTTGGTTGAAAATGAGTCTGGCTGCAATATCATTTCTCTTAGAACAGATAATGGGGGGGAATTTTGTTCTCATGCATTCTCTGGTTTTTGTGCTGAACATGGCATCAAGCGCCAATTCACCACACCTTACACTCCTCAGCAAAACAATGTTGTTGAGCGTCGCAATCGTATGATTGTTGAGATGGCTCGTTCTATGTTACAACACAGGAGTGTTCCTAATAAGTATTGGGCAGAAGCAGTGTTTACTACTGTTTACCTTCTGAATCTTTCCCCTACTTAGGCTGTCAAGAACAAAACTCCCAAAGAATTGTGGTCTGGTCGTAAGCCCAAGATCAGCCACCTGAAGATTTTTGGCTCTCTTGCCTATGTCTGGATTCCTGATGCTAAACATTCCAAATTAGATTCCAAGACTCAAAGACTCATGACGACAGGGTATAGTGACAACCATAAGGCCTACAGATTGATAGATGTCGACACTGATCATCTCATCTTTAGCCGTGATGTTGTTTTTGATGAAACTCGAGGACCTTTTCTGCCTTCCTCTGAGCAATATTCTGAAGAATAGTCTCATAGTATTCCTCTTCCTTTAGCACCATCTAATGAGAGGGATGCTACAGCTACTACTTACACTGGACCACCTAATACTATTAAAGCTCCTGAGAATGACCCTCCTCTCGTTACTGCCCCTAAATCTCCTCCAACTCCTCCAGCTCCTCCAAAGATTGGCTCTTCTACTCTCCGACCCAAATGGTGGGTTAAAACTATTAGTGATCTTAGGGATGATGAGCTCATCGAAGGTAGAGTTTCTCGACATAAGAGAAAACAAATAGTTAATTTTGCTCTTATGGCTAACATTCATAGTGTTTATGAGCCCCAGACTTATTCGGAGGCTCAAGGTATCCCTGAATGGGAACAGGCTATGGAAGCTGAATTTTAGAGTATTCAGAAAAATCAAACTTGGGTTCTTTCTAATCTTCCTGCAGGGAAGAAGCCCATTAGCTGCAAATGGGTATACAAGGTCAAATACAAAGCTGATGGTACCTTAGACAAGTATAAGGCTCGTCTTGTTGCTCGAGGGTTCTCACAAAGGGAAGGTATTGACTATGAGGAGACTTTCGCTCCCACAGCTAAAATGAGTACCATACGGCTTGTTCTTGCATTAGCAGCTCAGTTTGGTTGGAAAGTTCATCAGATGGATGTTAAGAGTGCTTTTTTGAATGGTGACTTACAAGAAGAGGTCTACATGACGCAACCTTCTAGATTTAAGGTTGCTGGTCAGGAACACAAAATCTGTAAACTTGTCAAAGCTCTCTATGGTCTGAAACAAGCTCCTCGGGCTTGGTACATGAAAATTGATAAATATCTAACCGATCATAGTTTTCAGAGGAGTCCATCGGATTCAAACCTATATATCAAACATGCAGGTGATGATGTCTTGTTTATAGTTGTTTATGTGGATGATTTGATCATCATTGGAAGTTCAGCACATTTTGTAATGTCCCCACTTTAGCAGTTGACCAAGCGTGTGTGCGTTAGCCTTGTTCTACATGGTCCCGAGGGCTAACGAAGGGTTTAAGGGGATCCTGGAGTGTTTTGGCCTAGTCATTTCCAGTTTGGGCCAAAATGAAGTTGATTTACTTAGTTTCAGGCATACTTACTATTTTTAGTAAGTCAACAGGACACAGTGGAGGCCAGTTTTGGTGATTGGATTTGATACTCTTCGGTGAGAGCTTTCCGACGAGCTATCACTTGCATTATTCGGAGTCCGATTGCTAATACATTTTAATGCCTAAAGTTTTATTAAAGTAGCATTTAATTTAATTGTAAAATATTAAAGTGTTACTTTAATATTTATTTTATGGGGATGTGTACCCAAGGGAGACATAAGGGGATATTTTAATATATGTTTTATATTGCACATCTTTTATCCCACATTGGCCATGAGAGTTGAACCGACCCTTGGAAATAGAATAAAAGGAAGCGTTTGTGGCTTCATTAAGGGAGTTGAATATGAGAAGAAATTGGTATGTGAGTTGCAGATCCGTTCTTGGCATTTGAGGACGTTTATCCTCTCTTGTGACATTCTAGACGTCATTCCCTTGGGGTTTGGCCTTTGGAATCCAGTGTTCTCAGCTTCATTATCAGGCAGATTGGGTGCATTTCCAGCTGAAGACAAACCGTTCCTGTAGCACAGCACTATTCAGTTCCTGTAGCGCAGCGACACTGTAGCAGCGCGATACTGTAGCAAGTTCCTGTAGCAGCGACACTGTAGCAGCGCGGTACTATAGCAAGTTCCTGTAGCAGCGACACTGTAGCAGCGCGGTACAGTAGCAAGTTCCTGTAGCAGCGACACTGTAGCAACGCGGTACTGTAGCAAGTTACTGTAGCAGTCTGAATCACTGTAGCTGCGGGTTACTGTAGCAATTTCAGAATTATTAACGTGTTGTAGCTGCAAATGGGTATGGACTACCATTGAACTCTATAGTGATATAATGTGTTGGATTTTGATGAGAAGATATGATTGACTATGGTAGTTGTAATTTCTGATTATCTGAAACAAGAAATAAATAAATGATCATTGTTATTAGCTGCATATGGTTTCATGTTGCCTTCTACTAATATCTCATACGAAATATAACAATCTTGAGGACTATTAAACAACATCAATCTGGGAAAAAACATAAGAAGGACAATTGCAGGCCAACTGTTTGACAAAATTACAGGAAGAAACAGACTCTAGAATTACAGAACTAGGCAGCATATTACACATTTGATCACTGAGATCAAACAGGATTTGTGCAGCACTTTTGAGATGACAGATTTGGGACTCTTGCACTATTGTCTCAGAATTGAAGTTTGGCAAATTGAACACAGTATCTTTCTTTCTCAATCCAAGTATGCTAGAAGTCTTCTGGACAGGTTCAGAATGCAAGATTGCAAACCTACTCTCACTCCTATGGAACCCGGGCTCAAATTATCAGCTCAGTCTGATTCACCTGTTGTAGATGAATCCTTATTTAGACAACTAGTGGGTAGTCTCATTTTTCTTACTGCCACCAGACCTGACATTAGTTTTGCTGTAAGCTATGTCTCCCGCTTTATGACAGCACCCAAGACTGATCATTGGACAGCTACAAAGCGTGTGCTGCACTATGTTAGTGGTACTCTTGATTATGGTCTTCTATACACTCAGAAGTCTGATTCTACACTATGTGGCTACACAAATTCAGATTGGGCCGGCTCTGTTGATGATTGTAAGTCTACCGTTGGATATGTGTTTAATTTAGGATCTGTTGTTGTGACATGGACTAGTAAGAAGCAACAGGCGGTGGCCCTGTCTTCGACTGAAGCAGAGTATCGGGGAGCAGTTAAGGCAACTTGTGAGGCAGTTTGGCTTCGGCGGATGCTTGCAGATATGCACATTCCTCAATCAGGACCGACTCCTATATTCTGTGATAATCAAGGAGTACTCAAACTGGCAAAGAATCCAGTCTTCCATGAACGAACCAAGCATCGAAACACATTGTCATTACATTCGTCAGCTGGTTGAAGACAAATCTATTCAATTGCTGTATGTTCCCACCTTAGAACAGTCTGCTGATATCTTCACCAAGTCTCTCGGTTCTGATAAATTTGTAAAATTCAAGGAAGCTATTGGTGTTATTGATAGATTCAACATTATGGGAGGGTATTAGAATATTTCTAATATTTACTAATGCTCTATCTATTTAGATAGTTTCTATTTTCTGTAAATTCGCTGTGTATATATGAGCTTGTAAGCTCTTTGTAAAATCATTCATTTTGTTATATTCAATACATAAACAATCTATTCATAATTGTTTACAACCAGCACATGGAATACCAAGGGTCCCGCAACTATATTCCAACCATATTCTGATGTCAACATACTGCACATATCACCAAACATGATGTCACCATGGGGATGATCACCTTGTATGGCAGCTGCCATACACTACGAATCATTATTTACACACTTAACATTGTTGATGAATTCAGGTTTCCCTATATAGCCACCACTACCAGCTCCACACTTTCAGTTGCACACACAAACATAACATCACTTCTAACTACTTGCAGCACCTTGTGCCATCTTCTAGAACATTATCATGCTCTCAAATTGTTTTTGAACAGGGTACTCAGGATACAGATATGGTTGAGGATACAGATAGAGAGGCCAGGGAAACGTTGAGGACCATACGTGACGAACAGGATCACATTGTTGATGTATTACAACAGCTTACAAGGGTTATTCAGCAGTTGACAGTAGCACCCAGGAGACCCCAAAGCCACCACAGTGGCGGAGGCAGTATAGCAGGATCACCTAGAGCAACTAGAGCACCCACTCGTACTTCAGATAGGCCCCTTATGCCTATCTTCACGAAAAATAATGCAAAGAAAGAGGTAGCACAGCCTTAGACAGCAGCCATTCTTCCAGATAATGTGTTGACCATGCATGATGAGTGGGATATGCTACCAGATCACGTCAAAGCTGATTTAAGCTTTGTCTGGTATATGGCTCAGAAGAGAGAATTTGGCAGGGCTCAACAGGATAGGAGACCCAGGGGTCAGAACAGGGATTTAAAGCATGCAATGAACAAGTTAAGTCTTCCTACATTTAATGGCAGCGGTAAGACATCCGTGAGAGCTTGGATTCACAAGCTAGACACCCTCCTGACCCTCAAACTCATGTCAAAAACGGAAGCTATTATATTTGCGACCATGCATTTAGAGGGGGCAGCATATGACTGGTGGCATCATGGTCTTGTCACCCATGATCATGGGCTGATTACTTCTTATGAGACCTTCAGCACAAAATTGATTACCCGTTTTGACAAGAAAGACATTGAAGTTTACTATAGGGAGTTAGCCCAACTGAGATAGAATGGGTCTTTGGACCACTATATTGATGAGTTTCAGAGGATTTCCATCATGTTTCTAATATGTCTAAGAAGAGGAAAGTGATGCTATTTATTGAGGGCCTACAGGATAGATTCAGAGGATTGGTTAGAGTCCTCAAGCCGAGCACCTTGGATGACGCTATTAAGTTAGCACATGATTTGGATTCACCCTCTTCCATATTGCAACCACCTAAGAAAACTTTTAAGGGATCCTCTTCATTCCAAAAGAACAAAAATCAGAATAAAAGTGTACCCCCTAGATTGGATTTCGAGACAAGAAATGAATTGAGAAGGAAGAAATTATGCTTCACGTGTAGAGAGCCTTGGACTCCATACCACGGTGCCTTGGGAAAGGCAAGATACATTACATTGAGGTGGTTTCCGATGGTGAATGCAAACAGCAGGAAGGCAGCGATGTTGAGGACAATGATGAGGAGGCTCAGGAAGAGCGATCAGCAAAAGGGAAGAAGAGGGAAGCCCCCCATGAGCAGCCTCCTATTACTTTAGCATTTCTTTCCGGTATTCTCACATGTCACCCATTCTGCCTAAAGGGAGTGGTTAGAGGACAGCGAATCATTTACCTTCTAGACACAAGTGCTACTCATAACTTTATCAGCGCAGATATGGTTTCCAAGAGGGGATTTCAGGTAGACCGCATTTTCGAGTTTGAGGTTAAGGTGGCCAGGGGAGATTTGTTGAGCTGTACAGGGAAGGTTTCCAAACTCCCGATTCAGTTTGGGGATTATCTTCTAGAGGCTGATTTTTTCATCATTGACTTGGATAGTCTTGATGCCATTTTGGGTATGCAGTGGTTACAGACCCTAGCAAGATACACCATTGATCATAAGTTGAAACAGTTGGAGTTTATGCAAGGTGATCAGCTGATTGTGCTTAAGGCCATGCCAGATGGCGGGTCCCGATTGGTTTCGGCTCACAGGATGGAGGCCATCATGAGGCATAGCGATATGGAGTGGGCAGCCCAGTGTTTCATATCCTCTAAACCCACACCAGATTCAGGGCAGCAAGTTCACACTGATATCCAAAACGTGCTTGATAAGCACAAACAGGTTTTTGAGGACATCCCTCCAGGTATACCTCTAGACAGGGGCTTTGAGCACATCATTGAGTTGGAGGAGGGCGCCAAGCCCATGACCATTACCCCTTTTTGTCACCCCAAACACTATAAGGAAGAAATTGAGAAGACAATCAAGGAGCTTCTAAATATGGGACACATCAAGCCCAGTTCCAGCCCCTTTGCTTCTTCAGTAGTTGTGGTGAAGAAGAAGGTACTCTTCGCATGTGTATTGATTATCGTACAAATAATAAGAGGACCATTAAGAACAAGTATCCCATTCCTCGGATTGATGAGCTGTTAGATGAGCTAAATGGGGCAGTATATTTTTTGAAGATAGATCTTCGATCGGGGTACCATCAGATACATGTCCGTGAGGAGGATGTTCATAAGACAGTGTTCAGATGTCACTACAGGCACTATGAGTTTCTAGTGATAGCATTTGGGCTCAATAATGCACCTGCTACTTTTCAGTCTTGCATGAATCACATATTCAAAAAGCAATTGCGCAAAAGTGTCTTAGCATTCTTTGATGACATTTTGGTCTTCAGCAAGACATGGGAGGAACACTTACGACACTTGGATGAGATTCTTAGCATCATGGAGAGCCAGTCTCTGTTTGCGAAAGAATCCAAGTGTGAGTTTGGATTGATTGAGATTCTCTACCTGGGACATGTGATAGGGGTCGATGGAGTTAAGGTTCACCGTGAGAAAATAAAGGCAATTCATAATTGGCTACCACCAAGGAATATGTCAGATTTGAGGGGTTTCCTTGGATTATGTTCTTATTACAGGAGGTTCGTAAAGGGATTCTCTCAGACAGTGGCACGCCTCACCGATCTTACTTGAAAAGGGGCTTTCAGGTGGACAGATGAGGTAGAGGTAGTCTTTGATAGACTTAAGACAGTCATGAGTACTTGCCCGGTTCTAGCACTTTCGGACTTCTCTCATCCATTTGTTCTAGTGCGCGATGCTTCAAGGAATGGGATCAGTGCAATATTGATGCAGGACAGACATCCCATAACATTCGAGAGCAAGAAGCTTAAGGAGAATGAGAGATTGTATTCTACTTATGACAAGGAGATGCTTGCCATTATGCATGCCCTGGCCAAATTCAGGCAGTATCTAGTGGGTGGCAAGTTTACAGTTAAAATAGATCACAATAGCCTGCGCTACTTCTTGGAACAAAAAGAGTTGAACGAAAGACAGCAAAAGTGGGTCAGTAAAATTTAGGCATACGATTTTGACTTTGAATATGTCAAAGGTAAAAATAACATTGTGGTTGATGCACTTTCCAGGAGACCCCCAGTAGCGGCTTGTTGTGCTTTATCAGAGATCTCCACAACTTGGAAATCTCATTTGCTAGTTGAGTACTCTAAAAATACTCAAGCTTGTTAGATTTTGGATGGTCAGCTTCCGGATAACAGGTACAAGGTAGTCAATGATATTATCTTCTATAAGGATAGGATCTACCTAGTGCCAGGTTCTAAGCTTAAGGCTAAGGTAATGAAGGTTGTTCATGATGTGCCCACAGCAGGACATCCGGGGTTTTTGAAAACTTACAGGCGGGTCAGAGAGAGGTTCTCATGAAAGGGCCATAAGGATGATGTCCTTTAGCATGTCAAAGAGTGCCAGACTTGTCAACAAAACAAGTTCGAGCACGAGTATCCAGTCGGTTTATTGCAGCCCTTTCCCATTCCAGCTCAAAGGTGGGAGGGTATTTCGATGGATTTTATCATTGGTTTGCCGAGAGTGCAAGGCAAGGATAGCATATTTGTGGTGGTGGACCGACTTACTAAGTTCTCTCATTTCTTCGCTATCGCAGCAGATTGGTCAGCTTCGCAGGTAGCTGAATTATTCTTCCGAGAGATTTTTAGGCTGCATGGTCTCCCCAAGACCATTGTGAGCGACAGAGACAGTAAGTTCCTCAACACCTTTTGGGCAGGAGTTGTTTAGATTGGCAGGCACCGAGTTGACTCCCAGTACCAGTTACCACCCACAGACAGATGGCCAGACGGAGATTGTGAACAAATGGGTGGAAGGTTATCTCTAGAATTATGTAGCAGAGCAGCACAGGGCATGGGTTAAATGGTTGTATTTGGGGGAGTTTTGCTATAACTCCACCTATCACATGACCATTGGCATGTCACCATTTCGGGCTCTCTATGGCAGCGAGCCACAATCATTTATAGCCTTGGCTCTACAAGACAGCAGGGCACCGATTGCGAGAGACTGGCTACAGGATCATCAGGATATTCTTAGGTCTCTCAGGGAGAACATTCAGAGGGCACAGAATCAGCAAAAGATGTATGTTGATCGACATCGAACAGAGCGGAGCTTAGAGTCAAGGGATATGGTTTACCTTTGTCTTCAGTTGTACAGACATTCGCTGAAAAAGAGTGGGTTAGAAAAGCTCAAGCTCCGATTTTACGGTCCCTATCGCATTTCCAGGAGGGATGGTGAGGTGGCTTACAAGCTCTAGCTACCCGCAGACAGTAGGATTCATAATGTATTTCACATGTCTTGCCTCAAGAAGGTGATTGGGCAGCAGATAGTCCCTTTAGTTGGATTACCCCCGCTTGATGAGGAAGGTAAATTGGTTTTGGTTCCAATTGAGGTGATTGAGGTCAGAGAAAGGAAACTACGGAACAGAGCTATCAGAGAGTACTTGATTCGCTGGAAGGACTTACCTATCAAGGACACCACATGGGAGGGTGAGTCTATTCTACAACATCCTGTGTTGAAATTGCTCGAGGCCAAGCAATCTCGGGAAGGAAGGACTGTAATGTCCCCTTCTCAGTGTTAGGCCATTATGGCACTCGATTAGTCTATCTCCCCATCTGGATAAACTAATGGCTTCTTTCAGAGGATGTCAGCCAGTCACAGACTTTAGTGGGCAAATATTTATTATTTGGGATCCCTTTTCTATAGTTAAGTCACTTTATTTTATAAAGTGAGATTATAAAAGTTACTTTATGACTTAAGTCACTTTATATTAAAAAGTGACTTTATGTGAGCGCACTTTATCCCACATTGCTTAGTTTTCCGTGCTTTCCCTCATATTGAGGTTATAAAAGCATAACGTACGCTTTGGGATCAGCACCATGAAATTTATAAACAAAAGAAACAAACAGGTTACTCACGTAATTGGTTACTTCTTGAAGACGGAAACCATTGAGAACGATCTGAGAAGTTGGACATAGCCCCAGCATCTCAAGAATGGTGAAATCACTCAGATTTCATTCTCAAAGCTTAAAGTATTGGTAAGAGAAGAACTTCTTTTTCAGCATTCTTAACAGATAAAGACTGCATTTGGACTCCATCTTAGCATCTAGGTGTTGGGTGTCGAACCTCAGCAAAATTTCTGTGATTGCATAAGTAGGCAAGGGAATAGTGTCTCACCTGCATATTGGAAGACCCTTACATCACAGTGAATTCTTCATTATACCTTGGACGCGAAGCCTCAAATTCTAAGTGTTGTGTATTCGCTCTGGCAGTAACACATATCGAGTGACATCCTAGTAAACACGGCATGAGGATGTAAACATTTGTTGGCAAGGAGATTATACCTCACTTGCGTATCGAAGACCCCTCTATCACAGTGACTAACACATATATCCTAGACGCTCAGCCTCTATCCACCAAGGATTGTGTATTCATGCTGACTGTGTCACCTATCGAGCGGCATTAAGGGGGGGATGTTAGCAACTCCTTGTGAACGTTGCAGGAGAAGGGGGTTCAGATTGTGCGTATACACTCCCGCAAGGCGTGCATGAGTGCCTGCTACTCATGTGAATAATCTGGGCGCGGTTTAAACTGGTCACGCGACTGCTGGGGATCGCGTTCGGTCTCAATTGGACGTCTAGCCTGCATTAGACGTGTTGAATGGTGTGTGAGAGATGCTCTGTACACGGTTGGTACTTATTTCCATAGTTTGTAGTTGTATTTGGTATTTTGAAATGTTAAATGAATATGCTACTTGATCATTATCCGTTTGCCAACATTGTTGAATTTATTGTTTATTGTCTAGAGTTTATTGCTTCCTATTTGGAAATATATATATATTGACTAATTTTGGGAGAGGACAATATCCTAAACAAACTAAACACCAAGCAGAATCGTAATAGACTTGTAATGAAATATTAGTGAGCAGTCGGTCAGGGATACTACATTTAGGCCCTACAAAACATGGGGAATTCAATCAATAATTTAAAAGGCCATTCCCACCAGGGGAGAGAGACTAGTTCAAATCACTCAGAGAACAACAATATAACCTCTAACAATGGGGTACCTCAACCTCCATTCTTTCCTAGAGAAGGGTCCCCAAGAGAAGAGGAAGGAATAGAACAACCCATGACCTGAACCAAAGACATAGCAAAGGCTTATGCAGAATTGGATCCTCATATTAGAGAAGTGGTATCATTTAGAGAATTTTTTGAAGATAAACGAAGAGAGACATCCAGGAGGCATGTAAATAAAGAACTCAAACACAAAGTGAACAAGGTAACACTTCCAAATTTTGATGGATCAGAGAAAATCACAGCTCACGCATGGTTGCAGAATTTAAATACTTTCTTTACTTTGAGCCCCATGACAGAAGAAGACGCCCTCCAGTTTGCAATACTTAATTTGGAAGGGGTGGCACATGATTGGTGGCATAATGGGCTTATTTCCCTAGGCCACCAAAATATAAATTCCTATGGAGAGTTTTCCCAAAAGCTTATCAATAGATTTGATGAAAGGGATCCCAAATGGTATTTCCAAGAACTAACCCACCTCAAACAAACTGGAACCGTGGAGGGATTTGCCCACCAATCCCAAGAGTTATCCGTTATGGTCCCGAATCTTTCCCAAAAAAGGCTCACTCATATATTTATCGGACTTAAAGACTCCACCAAAAACTTCGTAAAACCATTTGAACCCCAAAACTTGGAGGAAGCCATCAAAAAGGCAAAGAAAGTTGGGTCTAATACAGTTAAGGAAAGACCTAAGTATATTCCGACCAAGGCACACCATGAGTATGAAGGGTCAAGAAAATTTGATAAAGGAAGAGCATGCTATTTTTTCAAAGAACAGTGGAGTATTGGGCACCAATGCCAAGGCGAGGACGCCCTCAAGCAAAAAGAGGACATAATGAAGAAAGGCTTATGCTTCAGGTGCAGAGAACCATGGGCATCAGGACATTAAGTGTGGGAAAAGGAATCAAGTCCATAGAATAGAAGAAACAAAAGGACTGCATAAGAGAGCAAGACATGATACAAGGGATCTCAATAGCATCCAATCACTAAATGAAAGGGAAAAGAAATGGAGTTTTGAGGAAATTCAACCATAGCTATGACAGTAATACACAAATGGGAAGTTAAACCAGCAAATAAGACTAGAGAAGAGAGGCAGTAACAAGAACCAGAGATAAAAAACTCATTTATTGAAAAACTATTAATATCAATTTTGTGATCAAGGCTAAAAGAGAATAAAGAGTTAACTATCAAATCAAGGAATGAGAGTTTGTAATGAAACAGAGAACCACAAAAAAAAATATTAATGCAAATATTCATTTTTGCTTACTCAGAATATTCTAAACTCTTTATGTGGGATTAAGGCAAAGATCTTTCACCCCAAGGCCTAGGATGAGATAAAGTCTCTCCTAAGGATTATAAAGATGGATAGTCTTAAAGAGATATCCATAGAGGCTTGGGACGAGATAAAGTCTCTCCTAAGGATTATAGAGATGGATACATCCTAAAGGGATATCCATAGAGACCTGAGAAGGGGATGAAGTCTCTACCAGGGATTATAGAGATGGATACATCCTAAAGGGATATCCATAGAGACCTAGAAAGGGATAAAATCTCTACCAGGAATTATAAAGACAGATAGTCCTAAAGGGAAATCCATAGAGTCTTAGGATGGGATAAAGTCTCTCCTAAGGATTATAAAGATGGATTATCTTAAAGAGATATCCATAGAGGCCTGGGACGAGATAAAGTCTCTCCTAAGGATTATAGAGATGGATACATCCTAAAAGGATATCCATAAAGACCTGGGTAGGGATAAAGTCTCTACCAGGAATTATGGCGATGGATACTTCCTAAAGGGTATCCATAGAGGCCTGGGAAGAGATAAAGTCTCTCCCAAGGACTATAAGGATGGTCACGTCCAAAAGCGTACCCTAAGGATCAAGATTATTCATCAGGGCTCGGCACGGAACAAGGCAATACTTAACAAAAGGAGGAAAGTACTATTGTACATCAAGATAAGTTCTAATTTTGAATCATTCTTAGGATTTCAAATTGAATATTATGATAAAATATCTTCATATTTGATTAAACCATATTTGTAAAGGTATTGCAGTGCTAACCTCAAGTTGAAATTCTCATTTCAGGATTACATGGCAAGACACCATTTATATTAAAGGTTCGCATTGCTTGAGGACAAGCAATTTTGGGAAGGGCGGACTATAATGTCCCCTCCTCCGAGATGAAATTTAATGATAATAATAAAATACAAGATTAAAGAAATAAATAAATATAAATATAATTGTATATATATAATTATAATTATGTTGATAAAATTTAATAATGGTTGATATATATATATATCAAACTTAAAAAAGATTTAGTAACGATTAATAATAATATTTAATAGTATTATTATTCAATAAAATATTATAATAAATAAATAAACTAATAAAATAATTAATAATAAAATTATATATATAATAAGAAATCTTATACAAATATATATTAATATATATAATGTACATATTAATTAATTATAATATTTAACAACCAAGAAGAATAGTATATTAACAATAAATAATATATTACTAAACATATTATTCATTTTATAAATATAATACTCCCCGGCAAAACCGCAAGAGACTTGCGTGCTCCAAACAAATCAATGTAGTTGCAAGCAACAAGATTCCCTCATTGACAGCAATTGGTTCACCTTTGATTCCAATGATAGAACTGGAATTGAAAAAGGCATATGATCGACACATAAGGAGGATCGATAAGGAATTACAATCAGTCCAATGCCTGAACCAAACCAGTCGCAAAAAGACTGTTCAATTTAAGGCATCTAAGAGACCAATGATTATCACAAATAATACAAAGTATCTTAACCGGGAAGGTTACATGATACCTGTCCTTAATGATTCGAATATAAGTGGATATCTATCTTAATAAAGAGGCATAATTAAGGTAGTAAACTGATTTGAATGATAGTGTTTAGGATTGGTTATGAAAAACGTTTTGGAAGAGACTTGACACACACTCATTGCAAATGTGACTTCCAAATGCAAGGTATATAGAGAGCATTCACAATCTCTCAAAAAAAGGCATCGGAACTTGTTTCGTATTTCATTCCTAGTAGCTTCACTCTTACGGTTCATTTGGGTACTGGAATACCAAATGCTGGATATAGTCAATTCTGGCAGATGCTGCAATTCTGGAAGATACAAATCCTGAAAATGATTTCCGGAATATGGGTGACCCGTTTGGTTCACCCAGGAGATGACTGAGAAGATGCATAAGGAATTTTGATTCTTTATTTTAATTTATTTCACCCGGGAGATGACTGAGAAGATGCATAAGGAATTTTAATTCTTTATTTTAATTTATTTGAATATGGTGTGTATATGTCTGTATATATACACACATACATGTGTGTATATATACACATATGCAGACGTGTATATATACACATACACATGTGTGTGTATGTGTATACATGTGTACACATATGCACACGTGTATATATACACACATGTATGTACATGTGTGTGTATACACACACATACACATACACATACACACATATATACACATACATGTGTGTATATACACATATACACACATGTGTATATATATACACAAATACACACGTGTGTATATACATATACACACATTTGTGTATATATACACAAATGTATATACACACATGTATGTATATACACACGTGTATATATACACACATGTATATATATACATCCTTATAGAAATATAATATACATCCTTATAGTCACGGATCCCACGAAATATTAAATTTGGTTTTATAAAAATTGGAATTGGAATTCGAAATTCCAATTCCACCTATTTGAGTGGAAGATGCAAATGCCCATTTTGGGGCAAAATTGGAATTTTGAGATTCCAATTCCAATTTTTTGGATGGACACAAACATGGAATTGACATTATCCGGAATTAGATAATGCCAATTCCAGTCTAATTCCAGACCCCAAACAGGCCCTTATTGATTAGATAAATCATTAGCTCTGGATACATACTTGCATATGAATGAATCTATGTTAGACACAGCGCCCTTAAATTGATACTTTATAGAAGACATATCAGGCCCACATCAAATTCTAAAGATCATAGATAATTGCCACTTAATCAGATATAACAGATAAGCATTCAAATATAGATTGGAGGTCTTATTAGACCGATCTAAAGCGTTGTTGCATACTATAACAATTATCGTTAGAAACAGCAAATTTCCATCATCGCTCTAAGGGATTGAGGCAACATGGCGTCTACTAATATCAATATATTAGAAAAGGCTAGAAGCAGTGTGAGATAACTTACAGCATATTCTATATTGTCCTATCAGAAATAGCAGAGGAGACTCCACCTTACAGAACAGAGATATCCTTGTTGAATTGTTATTTAACATATTAGAGACAGAAGTGATAATCGTTGTATCGATTACATTGCACTAAGTGCATATATATATATATATATATATATATATATATATATCATAATCATTTGCATATATCTAAGGGTTGATCAGACATAGCAGTAAGATTTTGATAACAAGTGTATATCAAATCTTTTGTCCTTATATCGACAAGTGTTAATGTAACATCATTCTTACGTATATTTAGAGAACTTGTAGAAAAAAAGTCTCTTACAATTGAAGTGAGAAGCTAATTGTCCCGACTATTAGAGGTAGCCGACTAGGGGGGACATTACACAGCATATCACATCAACCATTGAGCTTATCCACAAGTCAAGACCTGACAGAAAAGAACCTTGGAGTCATCTGTATGATACTTTGCAATCTTAGCATACAGGATTTTGCTCAAGAGAAGATAACATACCTTAGTATTTTATTCTGTTGTTGGTGCAGTCATAAAACACACATCAATAGCACCGTGGTCCTTAACCACCTTTATAAGGTGTCATGCCTATTGAGGGATCTTCCACCATTCCCCCTCCTTGCACTCCCTTTCTTCCTTCCACGTGATTGATTATTGCAGAAATTCATATTGATAAATGTACAGATATTTAATTCAAGCATTCTTTGATTACATATAATCTAGCATAAATATATATATACATCTATATATAGTCGACATGAATGCATAAGCAATATTACTTCTTCGTACCACAATAGATAAAAAGGTTATCACACAAATCGCTCTATTGTATATACGATTGTTCTATTGTTTGTTTGATGCCTTCTTGGAGTCTATCCTTTGACATATTTATACCACCCCCCCTAGGAACAGAAGAGTCGTGTCTCTTCCAACAAGCATCCCTTCATATTACTAATCGGCACCTCTTCTAAATCAAATTCTTTATTAACTCTGATTAAGTCAAACCTTTTTGGAAGATAATTACTAACACAACATTTGTTTAACATATTATATTTTAATTCAGAATCATGCCTTTTCAAGGGGAATAATCAGATTTGCATATTGCATTGATTTCTCTATCGATATGCTACCTCCTATCATTGTTGCAAGGCTTATATTATTGTAGATTTATTGTCTTGACATCGTACTATATGGATCAAGGGTTTCTTATAAAATTGTGATGTCTTATGGATAAGACGAGTTTCTGCCATTCGTTTAGATATTTTATGTCCGAAACATGACCTAAGACCAAATAGCATTTCATCTTCAAATGCCCCAGTCCTTATGAGATTCATGGGAGATAAAACTGCCTCTATGAAGAAAACACACACACATACTGAGAGGGGGGTGAATCAGTATAAGATCAAATTTCTCAACTTTTGAATTTAGTAATCTTAAAGCAATGAATAAGCATTCACACAATTAAGATCTAGCTAAAGAAGACAAGATGCGCACACAATTTAACGTGAAAACCCTTGCAAGAGAAAGCCACTGCAAAATATTGCTTTTTATATATAACTTCTTAAAACCTTGTAGGCTCCAACCCACATGAGACACCAATCCCCTCCACTAAGCTCCAACTCAGCAAGAGACTCCAATCTCTCGAATAGGAGGCTCCAACCTCAGAGCTCACCATGTCGAAGGCTCCAACCTTCATCTGCCCTAGATCCTTTGAAAAGCTTCAACAATCTGCCTCAAACTCTTCTCTTAAATCTACAAAATGCTCCCACTTAGATCTGCAAAAGGATCTTCAATAAATGCTCTCAAATCTGAAATTTGTCTTCCCAAAAATCTGTCTTTAGGTTTACTTCAAATATGTCTAATCTCTGCTCTTAGGAAGTCTCATCTCTGCTTATAAATCTGCTCTTTTTTTCCCTCTAGATCTCTAGATCTGCTCTTTCAATTATCTGATTTTTGCTCATAAGTCTGCTCCTTTTTGCTCTTTATGTCTGATCCAAATCTACCCTTTAATGCTCTCTTCCTATGCTTTATGTCTACTCTAAATCTGCT
This sequence comes from Chamaecyparis obtusa, assembly GCA_027943335.1. Classification (NCBI taxonomy): domain Eukaryota; kingdom Viridiplantae; phylum Streptophyta; class Pinopsida; order Cupressales; family Cupressaceae; genus Chamaecyparis; species Chamaecyparis obtusa. Next base: position 54,488 of record BSBK01003780.1, read on the forward strand.
CTTTATGTCTGCTCTTGATTGAAGAGATATGTAATGAATGGATGATAGAATGATCTCCAAGAAATCATTTATTTATACACCTTCAAGGTGTCTTTTCACCCAACAGTTACACCTCCTAAAAATCAGTCAGGCCAGCAACAGGTGTACATCTCTTTATTAAAATTTATAGCCCTCCAATTTTGGTGCTAGATCCTAGGTCGGCCAACAGATATAAACATTTTTCTTTGTTCCAAGTAGGTCAGCCCTCTTAGGCAAATAAATATTATTTATATTTTCTTAATCCTTATTTAAGGCTTATTTAAATCTCTAATTTGGCCACCAAAATTTGTCTTATTAATTCTGTCCTTATCATTCTGCCCTGTCCTGCCGTTATTTGAGTTCCGCCCTACTGTATTTTGACATGAATGACAATAAAGTCAACAATCTCCCCCTTTGTCATTGATGTCAACCCTGTAAAAGATTAATCTTCTAATTGCAACTAAATCAAACAACTCCCCCAGCTGCAATGCTCTCCCTTGACTTCTCCACCTTTGACATCAATGGCAAAGGGTATTTGAGGCTACTGAATAAGACAATGAATAGCTCCCCCTAAACACATGCATCTCACGTAAACTTAGCAAATGGATGAGAGTGAAATGACTCCCAATTGTCTCTCAGATACTCAAAGGTCTCTTTCAGGAGAAGCTTTGTAAAGATATTGGTAATCTGCTCCTTTGTCGCAATATACTCCAACTTAACTTGCTGCTCAAGTACTTATTCCCTGAAGAAATGGTACTTGATCGGAAAGTGCTTTGTCCTAGAGTGCATGACTGGCATCTTTGAAATGTTGATGGCACTTGTATTATCACAAAGGATTGGAATGGGATGCTCATACTCAACCTTGATATCTTTCAATATTTGTTTCATCCATAGAACCTGTGCACAACATGTTGTTGTTGCAATATGTTCTCCCTCTGGTGTAGATAATGAAACTAATGATTATTTCTTGCTAAGCCAAGATACAAGACAATTGCCAAGAAAGAATGCACCTCTATTGGTGCTTTTTGTATCATCAATATTGCCAGCCCAATCAGCATCCATGTATGTTGTAAGACTGAAATCTTCACCTTTCGAATACCACAATCCAAAATCCATAGTCCCCTTTAAATATTTCAATATTCTCTTGATTGCATTAACATGGCTTTTCTTTGAAGCTGCTTGAAACCGTGTCACTAAACAAACTGCTTGCATAATGTCGGGGCCTTGTAGTTGTTAGATATAGCAAGCTTCCAATCATGGATCTATATAAAGTTTGATTTGGTGCGGGAGATTCATCATCTTTGCTCAACTTACAACTAGTAACCATGGGAGTACTCACTGGATTACAATCTTCCATTCTAAACTTCAACATTTATTTAACATATTTGGTTTAAGAAATGAAAATTCCTTTATCTGACAAAGAAATTTGCACACCAAGAAAGAAAGATAGCTCACCTGCTTTGACATCTCAAATTCCTTTTGCATGTTTGAAGCGAAGTCTTGGGACTTCTCATCACTATCACCTCCAAAAATGATGCCATCGACATATACCACAACAAGCAGTAATGTATCTCCTTCACTCTTGATGTATAGATTACTATCTGCTATTCCTCTTCTAAAGCCTTGTTCTTGGAGATATATGTCTAACCTTGAGTACCAAGCCCTTGGGGCTTGCTTTAGTCCATAAAGAGCTTTCTCTTTCTTGATTCCTTCTTCCAATGTGGCCTTCTACAGTTTATATCTTTATGACTCTTTGAAGAGAGACAATCTTTGGAAATTTCTGACCTTTGAGAATGGTCATAACCTTTCTTATTCAAAACCGATCCCTTAATGATTACTCTTCAAGACCAAATGCTGCCTTGTTTATTTCTTAATCACTGCTTTAGGTGCTTTGAATATTTTAATCACTGGGATTTACAAAGCACTGCTTAACAGATAACATGAGCATTGTTTATCTTATACTAATCACCGCTGCTAATACTGTATTACCATGCTTTAACATTGATCGCTGTCATGGATCACTGTGTGCTGAATTATGTATTAGTTAATTAAATCACTGCTTTATTCTACATCTTTATTGATCACTGAAATGAATTTGATCACTGAAACAGTGAAATGAATATGTTGCTGTAGGATAGATTTAATTGATGGATTGACTCCTTGCTGCTGCCTTCTATGGATTTGAAAATTGCGATGTCTTAGAAATAATACAATTTTCTGTTGATCAATGCAATTATTTATTCTTTCTTAAAAGAATGGTTGATGAAGTATTAGGCAGGGGCATGACATGAATCGAGCCAGTATTTAATTATATTCACACAAAAAACTATAGAGGTAAACCAAACCTTCATTTAAATCCAAATGGATAATGGAGATCCTTCAAATTAAAAACCTTTGCAAAAAATCAGATAGAGTTTAGGTGTTTTGAGGATATAGAGACGGAACTTCACTTCAGAAAAAGCATAATCCAGACAGCACATAGAAAGGTGGGAATCCCTCAACATGACGATGCGCTCTGAAGATTCTAAAGTATTATAGACTTCAAGTTTCCAAAGTCCATAAATTGTTGAGGTTTTATGGAAAAAACTGCAAACAGAGATTTTTGTAGACTCAATGTTTGGGCCAATTTTTGTGGCACATCATCATGACGGAATAAAATATTTGGATTTTGAATTTTAAACTTGAACTCGATGTGTTGCTAACAAGTTACAATTAAGAAGTCAGCTAGGCCCTAAACCAATAGAAAATTTATTAATCACAGCTTCCAGCCCAACCCGTAAAAAGTTCCAAGAGCAGGAATACTCTATAAGTAAGGTAAAGTGGAAAATTAAAGGATAAGTGTTAGCCTCCCCTGGACATTATGCACTGATATGTAGGCTTTGAATTGACTTCACTATTGGGTTCTCCTCCAAGTCATAGAATGTTCCCATCATTTCACTTCATCTTGTTACCCGGTTTCACCTGTTGGGGTATCTATGGTAAAAGGTGAGCCAAGAAATACTAGTAGGAAAAAAAAATTGGAAATGAATTTCAAGTTTCGAAGAATGTATGGCAAATAAGAAACCATGACCATTTACAATAAAAAGAGGCCAGAAGGGCATCATGCAAAACACAATATAGATAGACAATTAAAATGGGCGGCACTTCTTGGACAGGGCAATTATTTTTCTTGCATCCTCTTAAACAATTTAAGAATAAAAATAATTTGACAATATAATATAATTGATGAGCTCCTAGGGAAGTTTACTCTTGCATAAACATTCTTAGATCAAACTCTATGTTCCTATCATCAATATTAAGAAAAATGAGTGATATGTGTATTATTAATACAACAGAAGTTAAGACGGCACGCATACCTTATCAATATAAGTTTGGAGACTCTGAACAACAGAATGGATGTAATCTCTGAGCATAGGAGGGCGAGCGCATTGCACGGGAATATTCATATATCTTCTTCTCTCAAAAGCTTCTGCATCGTCGTCGTCGTCGTCATTATCATCGATATTTATTCCCTTCCCCGGACAAACAATCGCATTTAAGGAGGAAAAACAGTTCAAAGTGAAAATAAATTAATCAACGAATACCTGCAGGATAGATACCCCGAACATAAACCACAAAATTGATGGCAACTTCAAGAAATTCTGTTAATGTACGGACAATCTCTCCTGCAAATGAAAATGAACTGTGAAAACCATATCTAGATGTTAATTCAAAAGAAAGAAGGTAAACTAATTTTATATATCAATGACTGAACAATTACATCAAAATTTTTAACCTTGAGGAGACCGTTTAGAGCGATCCATGTCCACGCCAAAAGGACCAAAGAAAACCCTGGGCAATTGAATAAATAGCACCTATTTTATGAGCTGTGGGCCTTTCATATCGTGAAACTTGCATTTACATTTAGCTTTATGTCTATTTTGATGTCGAAGTATTTTTATAGGCTGTGAAATTCCCATTGTAGTGTTTTGTTGTGGTTGCATCTTTCAATTTGAGTTAGATTCTTGTTATTATTTCATGACTATTTGTTTGTTGTGATCAGACATTTGTATCGTGTGATGCATTTGATTATAGTACATTATTTTGATTTTATCAAGTATCATTACTGACATAGATGTTAAATTATATTGTTGTTTATTGTTTTAATCATATTGTATGATGATGTTTTTTTGTAAAATGGCATGATGCTTTATGATGATATCTAATGTATTTTGTATTCGAGAACATTTTATTAGGTTATCATGATAATGATCATTGATTTCATATGTTATTGTCTCTTTGAGTCAATGAATATCTTATTAGAGATTTTTCACTGTTTTATGATTTAAATATTGTATAATGATTATTTTAATATTTTAATTTAAATAAAATATTAATTATGATGTACATTGAAGATTAAATATGGAACAACCAGTGTCATGGCGTTCAAATGCATATGAATGATCACGTCACTAGAGCATCATTGTTCCATTAGGCATACTTTGATCATGCATGTTTATGCTTCGCTTATTTAAACTATGAGCAACTGCACTTGATGTATGTGTATTTTAATGAGCAAGTATCAGACATCATCTTCACTTAAGCTGAAAGATTGAGCATGTCTTATCCCCGACGATATCACAAAAGATAGTTTCGTCAGTTGTTCATGATTTCGCCAATATCATCCTTGTATAGATGATGTATCCGTAATTGATATATTACACCTCTAGTACGTATGGGTAAATATGGACTTCATTTGCATATTGTGTTGGACTAATATATGTGTTTGTGCATTTAGAGTTCCCACACTTGTCATGATTGAGTTATAGATTAAATGTTGGTTTAATTGTTTTGGAGATTAATTTTATATACTAACTAATTTGTTGTAGTTGAATTTTATTTAATTGAAATTGATTAATTATTTTTTAGGGATTTTCGAGAAGTCTATAATTTTGATTTAATTTATTTAAGTGATTTGATTTTAGTCCTTTTTGGTCCTTTGGCAAAAAGTGACTTTATATTGGGGAAAAATACTTTGGGATTTTGCTCCAAATTATTTTAGAGAAAATCACTTTTTTGCTCATTGGGTTTGATTTGCTCACCAAATTTTGTGTGGGTAGCAGCTCGTTCAATTTGTGTCGTAGTTACCCCTACTTGCTTGGAGTCATTTTCATTTTCACAGAGAAATTCTTTTTTCTGTTCATTTTTGTGTTTTCACCTTTGTGTGAGGTAGGGCTTGTTGTATCTTTCATTTCACTTTCTCTTTTGATTTGAAGTAAGTTGCTTTATTTGTGGGTTGAGAATTAGTGTTCCCCCACAATCTCGTTGCTTTTCATTGTCCAGTTGGACTGTTGCGATTATTCTTGTTTTGTAAATTTGAAATATATAATTTTTATGGTGTTATGCAACCCATTTTTTGTACGTGCTCGGAACAGGAATTTTATTGGACAAATGTGTTATAATTGGATATCTTAGAGTAAATAAGTTTTCTTCTTTTCTCTTTATTTGAAGTTTGAATTTTTAGCCATTTTTTAGGGATCATCAATGGTGACATCCTTCGGAACTGAATTTTAGTCCATGAGCATTTCTTGGATTTTTTTTAATTTAGGATTGGGAATTAATCATAGTTTTGTGGCCAATGAGTGGTTTCTATTTGTTGACATCGGATTCACCTTGGAATATGAACTCCTAGCAAAGAGGCTAGTTAAGTGTGTCTTGTGCATGAGCAATTCAGTGCTTTCTTCATTATGGACTTTTCTTGATGTTTGATTATGATCACATTATGATTGGTGATGTCAGTGTTGAAATCGCATTATGAGCACAATTAAGTGTGTCTTATCAAGATCCCAAGGGACCCGTGCTCTTGGTTGAGGTCAATGGAGCTTACTTTACCTCTTTTGGTTTTGTACTTGGTGTCTATTTTGGCTTTGTTGCATTATTGATGGTTAGTGTAGAGTAGAGGGATGGAGTGGATCTCCAAGGCGTGTTTCCAAAGTGGTGTTTCTAGGATAAGTCCGCTTTTCAAAGTGGTGGTTCCACCTCTCTAGTTTGAGACTTTCTATCTCATAATCTTACTAATAGCTCAATAAGTGTTTGCACATGAATTGACACCTACACAAATCAACGTCTTCACCTACTTTGGTGTTGTGCTTCCTTTGGCTCTTTATTTAGGTTTGAATGTCAAAAAAATTATGTATGCTTTTGTGATGGCTTTATGTAGTCTCTTGTTGGTTAGAAGGCAATAAACTTGTGTGTTTAAACATCTTAGGAACACTTCTTTTAGGCTAAAAATAAATCTTTTTCTATGAAATATTTTAAGGATAATTTAGTCTTCTCTATGTTTAGATGTGGATTATTGTTGGCTTAGCGTATTGTGATTCATTAGATGTTGTTTGAGTCCTTGTTGGGCAGTCTCATAAATGTGTTTATTCCCTTCTAAGTGTGTATTTAGGTTGTCATGGAACCCTTGGGAGTGTGAGTAAGAATTTCTCTTGTGCATGGTCGTATGTTGATCATTGTTTTTTATATATTTATGCATTATGGTTATGGATGCACTTATGTGCATGATGTTATATTTATGCTCTTTTTTTTAAATAGTGCATATTTGACCCTAAGTTTCGAGGGCTCCTTGGCAGGGCATTACATGCATATTTGTTTGCAATGCATTTGTACTTGTGAAAATTTATATTTGTATTTAATTTTAAGTTGATTTTGATGTTATTATTTTCCATATATATTTGTAAATTGTTTATATTTGTAATGGTGAAATTTATATTTGCATTTAGTTTTAGATTTATTTTTGTTTGTGTGTTTAGAAGAGACATCTATTACATCTTTATGTGAAGTTTTGATTAAAAAAAAGGACGTCTCAAGAAAAGATATCTCTTAACATATTTTATATATTATATTATTAAATAAATTTATATATAATTATATAATATTATATTGCATTTAATTATACTATTTTATTATTATATTATTTTTATAACAATATATTATTTTTAAATATTGTATTATATTATCAATCAAAAAATATAAGTGATTCTTGTTTTTATTATTTGTATATTTGGAAGTGGACTCCATGTCCACAATTTTAACAAACCTAGAGAGAGAGAGAGAGAGAGAGAGAGAGAGAGATTTTATATTTGATTACAAATAATATATTATTAAAATTATATAATATTATTTTAATATAATAACTATATTATTTCATGTTTAAACTATTATAATTATTATAATATTAATTATAATTTTATATTAATAATATTATTCTAATATTTCTTATATTAATAGCAGTAAAATTAAGGTGTTGTTTCTTTAAAACAAACAAATATTAATTATAGTATTATAATTTTATATTAATAATATTATTCCAATATTTTTTATATTAATAGCAGTAAAATTAAGGTGTTGTTTCTTTAAAACAAACAACCCAATGGTAACAATTATTTTCTATAAAAAAATGGAGCTATGAGAGATCTTCTTTTTAGAACTCTACAACTTTCTCGCTTAACGGATTTTTGAATTTCAAACCTACTCAGCACATGCTTGCCACCCATGGCAACGATCTCGGTCATCCCCCTCAAGACCTTATTTCCAAGGGATTTTTTCATTTCTAATGGGACAAAAACTATGGAGGCCCCAACTTCCATCCTTCGAGTTGAATCTAAGATGACAACCCCTCATGTGGTCATTGTTAATTCTATTGCTAATGATGAAGGTACTCATGTTGTTGCTATTAATTTGGTCCCTATTGACCAGGTTCAAGGTGCTAGTATATCTCATAAAGATTTAGTGGACACTTCTAAGAAAGTGCCCCCACATGTTGACTGGAAAGGTTCACTAGTTTTGGGCTCTTCTTGACTGGAGGCTACTATACCTATGTCAAAATTCATAAATACTACTGAAGGAACTGAGATCCATCTTTTGGATGTCATTATAGATCACATTATTTCTTCAATGAGTTTCACTCTAGCTGGTTGATTCTTATCCTTCCGCCCAACCATTGATATGGTGTGTAGATGGATTGCAACCCACTAGAGTTTGAAAGGGATCGTGCAGGCCAATGCAATGCTTGGGGGACTTTTCCTCTTAAAATTTATGGGGGAGGAGGACTTGATCAAGGTTTTGTCTCATTCCTGGACCTATGGGAAACATGCTCTCACCTTGTGCAAGTGGAAACTGGGCTTTGACCCTATGAATAATCTTCAAAAGACTACCCCTTTTTGGATTCAACTACCTAGGCTTCCCTTGGAGTTATGGGATGAGTTGGTCTTCAAGTGGATTGGTGAATCCTTCGGCTAGTATGTTGCTTCTAATGTGATTACCGAGGATAAGTCCAGCTTGGTATTTTCTAATTTCTATGTGAATGTTGTTATTAATACCACCCTTCCTAATTTTATTACTCTTCATTCCAAACATGGTAAATGCACCCAAGCCCTTGTCTATGAGAATGGAGTGGTTTATTTTTAGATGTGTTCTTAACTAGGCCATAGTAATACTGATTGTAAGATGGTAGCAAAAGATCCTAAATTGAAGGAAAATGTGCATCTTCCCCTTGGGTAGAGGATACTAACAATGACCCTTCTAGGTTAGGTGACTATCCCTTTACGAATGGGTTACTCTAGATTTTGAACTCCGTTATGGAGGACTCTCATAAGTCTAGGTGTGTAGATGGAAACCTTCAAGTACCTATTTTGGGTCTAGACTTAGATACTAATGATGACTTAGTTGCCACCCCTTCTCCTCAGATTGGGGGTGAAGTGCTTCAAGAGGAGGGAGAAATTATTTCTCCCCCTTCACCTATTGTGACATTTTTTGTGGGAACCTCGAAGAGTTCTAGTGAATCCTCAAGCCAAGTTTTGGAAAAGATTATAGAGCCTTCCTAGCCAGTGATTATGACTGTTAGTCCTCTAATGTTGCTCTGGGTGAATGGGTTGATGTCTAGCCTAGGGATGCTAGTGCTAAACTAAAAATCTATCTTGGTTACTTGCTCCCCTATGCCCTCCACTCTCTGTTCTATGGAGGAAGAATGGATTGTTTAGAGGAAGAAGACAAGATCCCAGAAAGCTAATGTGGGGATGGACAATAGTAAAGGAAGACTTAATGGAAGAACTCGAAGAGCTAAGGAGATTACAAGGGAAATTTCTAATGGTGGGCAAAGAACCCTAGATTCTGATATCAAAAATAAGAAATGAAGTTCATATCTTGGAACCTAAGGGGCCTAAATAACCCCTAAAAGTGGTATACTCTGAAAAAATGCATTAAAAGTGTTTATGCAGATGTTGTTCTTATTCATGAAGCCAAAATGACTTCAAACTTTTTGTCTTGCTTCTGATAAAGTCTGGCCTAGTTCATCTTTCTTGATTAGTGAAGCTAATGTTGGAAACAATAGGTACTGAGGGGGGGGTGAATCAGTACTTATAAAACTTTTGAAACTATTTATGATTCCTTTAAACAACAATGAAATAAACTTCCATAACATTAAGCATATAACTGAAAGAGTAAAGTAAAAATGTAACAACTCCAATGAAATCACATTTACGCACATAACACCTCAATTTGGGTATTGTAGAAACACTTGGTTAGAGGGAAAAAATGTTGGCAAGTGGGAAGATGAGTATGGAATAAATGTTATCATTTATGGAAATACTACTTATTGGCATGATCTCTTAGAGTACATTTTATCTTTGGATGTTCGCACTAGAAAAATGACTAAGTCTAGAAAACAGTTGATAGGGTACAACCGTATAGTTTTTCCATATGAGCACAATATATGAGGAATTAAATCATGCAAGCTAATTAGAATTTATTATAGGATGTATCAGACCTTCAATTAAGGTCACATATATTTTGAAGTTGAATGGAGAAAGTTACAACATGATTTGAGTACGTGAAGACAATACAATAGTGAAATAGGGTAAATGAGTGGTTGTGATGATTAAGGGAGTAACCTGTGGAATCAAGAAGTTCTACCTTGGATTTTGTTTGGGTCCTACCCTATCTTTATGAATGTATGGTCGTCGACTATGTAATTATGTGTTAGACACATTTTGTGATGTATTTGTGAGCCAACTAGAAAGATTATGAGATCAAGTATATATGTTTTGAGATGTGAAGTTATGAAGATGTGAGGAATGCATTGGGATATAAAGACAATGCATAGGATGTTGTGAGCTATTGTTGGAACTACTTTTTCATAGAAGATGTTATTTTAGTTCATTTTTTTTCTACAAGATACTTTGGTAATATTGGACAATGAGTCTGTTGTAAGAGCAATAAGCTCCATTTTGCATTCACCCCTAATAGGGTTATAGACTCCTAACAGGGTCTGTCCTCTAACAAGGACTTGTACTAATGTAATATTATTCCCATAATATGGAAAGAACTCCTAACAGGGACACAATACTTTTAGTGCATCATTTGTGGGTCCCCATCAGGGTTTTCCCTTAGCCAAGGTTTCCTCAAGAACAAATCATGGTGTTATGAGTTGTTTAATTTATGTGTGTGTTATTGTTTTAGTTATTGCATGGTTAAGTTTGAATTGGTTTACAAGGAATAAAAGTTTTACAATATTGATTCACCTCCCCCCCCCTTAGTATTGCTTGATCCTAACAATTGGTATCAAAGTGCAAGGCCCTTGAAGATATATCCTAACAACTTAAGGGAGATCTTAATGGATTCAAGCAGTTTTGAAGAAAACTTTGAGGTGGCACTAGAAGACCTAGATAAGGCTAATGCTAAAATGCTAAATTAAAATATAAGATAAATAAAGCTAAAAAATATATCAAGAGGCTCAAAGAGAAGATTGAATTTTCAAGAAACAAAAGGTAAGAACCTATAAGGGATTCTGAGAATGATTCATCTGATCTAATTGAAAAAATCAAACAAGAAAAGGATGCAATAAAGCATGAATATGAGATCATCATTGTGCAAATTACTAAAGAAATTCAACAAGAGAAAGAAGAAAAAAGAAAACTTAAAGAAGCCTTGGAAAGTGAAAATGTATAGATGGAAAGAATGTGGCTAGAAATCAATGATGTCAAAACCAATTATGAAGTACTGGAGAAGTACAATATCATCATTAAAGAAGAGCTTGTGGAGGAAAAGAAGCATATTGAAAAACTACATGTGAGCAATAACAAAATTGATGAACAAATAGAGAGACAAAAACCCAAAGGTGACAAGATAGGAGTTGGCTTCAATGAAGCTAAATATTCTAAATCTCAAGAAAATAATTTTGAAGGTAGGACAGATGAGACACCTAATCAAAAGGAGAAAACTAGGAAACAGATCAAACCTTTCAAAGGGAGATGCTTTGGATGCAACAAATTTGGTCACATGAAGAAGGATTGTAAAGGTAAGAATGTTTCCAAAACTTTTTCTAGTTATTGCTTCAATTGTTGGGCATATGGACATAGAAGAAATGAATGTATAAAACCAGATGAAAAATGGAAGAAACAAGATTATGTTAGACAAGATACTACATCCAATAAGATCATTTGTCATAAATGCAATAATCTCAGACACATTGCAAAGAAGTGTAAATTACAAGTTAGACAAGATAGGTCTCTTCCTAGAAGACGACATGTTACTTGTTTCAAGTGCAACAATGAGGGACATATAGCCAAGTAATGTAGATATAATGGACTAGTTCGAAATAGAAGACCACCTACAAAAATAAAGAAAAATAGTGATTGTTAGAGTAATTAGTTAGTTTGATTACTCTTTTTTACTTAAACTATCTCTTAGGTACATTATATTTAATATCTTTATTAATTATAATGTGCAACCTAGCTTTTCTAGTTTTAGAGTTTTGTTCACCTTTATAGGTTGAACCTTGTAATTCTTTTTTCATCAGATTGGAATACAATTTCTCTCACACCGCTGATATTTTCCAAGCTTTGCTTTTTGTGTCTTTTGCTTCCTTCCAGCAATAGGTCATTTGCATGCAGGTGTTCTTAGTGAACTATGAAGTTGGATTTCTCAACTTCTACATGGTATTAGAGCTTCACTGCTGCTACCTATTCTGGTGTTTTTGAAGCAATTTTTGAGGTTAAGGGTTTCAAGTTTTTTCAGATTTGGTATTCTTTGCAAGACGTTATTTTTTGGAGCATTTTGAGCAAAAACAGATGCCACCATTGCACTCAAAAGGCCCGGGAGAGTCAAAAATCATATAAAATTTGCATTTTCTGGCCACTGTGACCTCTAGGAAAAAATTTCTCCCTCCTAGGTTGTATGGCACGCAAATCGAGAAAAAAATCATTTTTTCTTCAAAAATTTAAAAAAATGGTGTTTATTTTAATGCTTCCCGTTAAAACAAAGACCGCGCCGCTCCCAGCCCATGTGCCCTCGCCGCCCCACTCTCCGACCACTGTCGTGTCGCCCCAGACCCCGCTACCGCCAAACCACCGTCGCGCCGCCCTCCGACCACCGCACCGCCCGACCGCCACCTCTGTTGGCTCTGCCACCCACCGCCCACCTCCATCGGCTAGACATCCCATGACGGCCATATGACCGTCAAAATATTTATCGTGCCTGGTTTTTTCCAAGGAGCTTGCATTTTGGGGGTACCTGGGCTTTTTTTGTCCTATAGGGCTCATACGGACTCGAAATTCAACATATAATATATCATCAGAAAGGTCTTTCCGAGCTCATCACTCTTGTGTAGATTTCACTTCCTATTTTTTTCCATTTGATTGCTGGTTTTTGCAGTCAAAAATGAACCTTCTTCTATGATCCTATTCTACTTTTGAAACTCAGGTTTTTTTCTCATTTCTTGTGCTTTCATAGTACTTTGTTGTGTACGAGGGATAGTATTATACTTTGTGGGGGGGTGCTCTTTACTTTTTATAATTTACTTCAGAAAGACCCTTCTACTTCTATCTTCTTTATCTCAATGACAGACTCTTCTGTCACCCACCTTACACCTCACAACTATCACACTTGGAATAGATAGGTGACTAGATTACTTATGGCAAAAGGGATATGGTCATGGCTCGATGAGACTTAGCCAATTCTACAGCGGCCTTATGAGGCTCTTATGTAGAGAAATAGGATGGATGAGGCAATGGGCCTCATTGCAATGAACATTTTAGATGGGTTTTTGTTCCACCTGGATGGTTTGACCACACCCAGGGATATGTGGAACAAGTTTTCCACCTTGTTTGGCACAATGAATCAGTCCAGGGTTCTCCAGATAGATGCAGAGTTCACCTCCTTGGTACCTTAATCATTCACTAGCATTGAGGACTTCTTGATGAAGTTCAAGTCTCTTCGATCAATTTTACAGGTTGCTAGAAAGATGAAGTCAGATGATGAGTGTATCTTTCTGATACTCTCCAAGATTTGTGGCCCTTATCAGATTTTCACTTCTACCTTCTACTCCACTATGGATGCATTGGGTGCATGAAATGTTATGCCCTCTTTTGAGACTTTCTTTGATAGGTTGACTTATGAGTAGTCCAAGCTCAATCAGATGGATTCACTTACAGGTTCATAGTCATAGGCATTGCTTGCCAAGACACCTCAGGATACACAGAAGCAAAAGCCGAAGCAGATATCTGATTCCTCTTCTCAGCACTCTATTGACCCACCATCTTCTTCTAAGAAGGATAAATAGAAGATTGAGAGCCCTACATGTTCCTATTGTCAGAAGGGACCTCATGATGAGTCTCATTGTTTTCAAAAGAGATTTGATGGCTATGAGAAACAAATTGTAGATTTGCAAGCTCTCCTTCAGAAGAACACTATTTCCTCTCCATCCTCTTCCACCTCATAGGGGTCTGTTTTTTAGTCTTCTGCCTCATCTTCAACATTTGGACAAGATTTTGGACAGGGTCATGCATTACGGGCTTCCGTTGCATCCCCTTCGTAGGTCCCTTGGATACTGGATTTAGGTGCTTCTCACCATATGGCATCTTCTCCAGAGATCTTATCTTCTATTGAGGCTTCTCCTATTCCTCACATTCTCATGGGGAATAACACTATTATGCCAGTCTGCGGGAAAGGTTCTGTAGGCATTCAGGATGACACATTCAATGATGTATTGTATGTTCCCTCTCTATCTGCAAACCTCCTCTCAATTTATCAAATTACACTCAGTGGGTCAGGGAAGACAGTTGAGTTCACACTAGATTCAGTCTTCATCCGGGATAGTGTGACAGGTGGCATTGTTGCTACAGGGACAATGGATCATTCCACCCATCTCTACACCTTCTCATACTTTGGTCCACCATCTCCATTATCGGAGCACATCTCTCCTCTTACATGAGCGCATCATGTGGGACAGTCAGGTCACTTGAACCTTTGTGTTGTTCCTGAGACCACTTCTGTGGCTGCCTCACTTCATCTTATTGGGGTTTCTTCTCTTCAGTAGGACTCTTCTTCAGCACAGCCAGACCCTCCAGCTCCATTCATTGAGCCACCAGGTGCAGTTTTTGAGGATTCTATAGAGGACACTCATCTCCTCTCTCCTGACAGTGTCAGCACACCTATCATACCACCTACATTGGGGGTTCCCTTTCAGGATCCTCATGTCTACTCCTTTGAGCACCAACTCGGCCTTTCAGTGACACCTCATCTTTCGAGGTTACCTCTTCAGTGCTCACTGCCTTTCACTCCTTTGTATTGGCATCATGGTGGTTTGTTCATTGATCCAGGGGTTCTTTCATTCTAGGGGCACTTTGGAGGCTTGACCCACTCTCACGGGGGGGGGGGGTTGGCAGCATGCATTGTACTTATGGCTTTGAGAGAGTCTCTTGAAGTCATTTTTTTCTTTTACTTGCTTTTATATCTCTTTTTGGAGAGGAGTTTTTCCCACCAGGGTTTCTCCTTTCTCTTCGGTTTATAGAGATCTCCTTGTATTGGGTACCTAATCAGGCCTTGTTGCCGAGACCCATTTCCTACTTTCATAACTGTGCTAGGTTAGCTTACCTCCCGAGCTTCGCTTAAGGGGGGTGTTAGAGTAATTAGTTAGTTTTATTACTCTTTTTTACTTAAGCTATCTCTTAGGTACATTATAATTAATATCTTTATTAATTATAATGTGCAACCTAACTTTTATAGTTTTAGGGTTTTGTTCACCTTTATAGGTTGAACCTTGTAATTCTTTTTTCATCAAATTGGAATACAATTTCTCTCACATCACTAAGATTTTCCAAGCTTTTCTTTTTGTGTCTTTTGCTTCCTTCTAGCAACAGGTCATTTGCATGCAGGTGTTCTTGGCGAACTGTGAAGTTGGATTTCTCAACTTCTACCGTGATGACACTAGAAAAAGATTTACAGAGTATGTGAATGAGTTTAATCACCAATTTTTAAAAGAAGGAAACAAGGTCAGTAACAAAGTATGGAAGGAGAAGAATCAAACTGAGACCAAGGATCAAGGTGAAGCAATAGATGCTAGTGGATCTTCACCTGATGCTAATGATTATATTTTTGCTTGAATGGCCAAGCATGGCCTTAGGGGGAGCATTGAAAGAGTTCATCAGTAAATCATCTAGCCCCTAGTATGAAAACTGAGAGTTTGTGATGAAGGGCGCTCCCCTTAATACCACAAACACATAACAGAAATAGAGAAATAACAACAATATGCAAGAACAAAGAATTGGCTTCTTATTATCTCCACAAATGTGGAATTACAAACTTTCAGAATTACAATATGCAAAGCCACATGGGCATTCCCTTACAATATTATGTAGGACAAAGCCTCGAATCAATACCCAGATCTACTACCCAGAACTATCCCGAACTGCCTAAGACAACACTACAAACCTTTCTTATATAGGCAATTTCCACCACCCGAGAAGGTTCCAGAAAGTTAGCCCTTTAGGCCGACTAGACATATAATTATTTAATTTTCACAATTATTACAATAGGGTCGGCTCAAAAGAAATACAAAATATGATTTTAGGTAACCCAACTTCTGGAGGCCATAACTTTTTAATCATAACTTTGTTTTTCTATTGTAACCACTTTTTGAAAACGCCATGACGAGATCTATAGCACTTAACATGTGCTAGAGCCAATCAGCCAAGGGTCAATTGCGATATGGAGCCTCTAAGGCCTTCAAAATTGACCTCAAAGATTTCATACCCAAAAACCTCAATAACTTCACCAATACTAATGATGTGGCAATGAAACTCAACTGGTAGGCTGAAATGACTGAGATGAACTTCCAACTGTGAAATCAAAACATTTTGAGATCATATGACCAACTTACTAAAAATAGTAAGTTTCCATAAATAACAGCTCTGCACAAGATAGCCCTTATTGAAAAGAAAACAAAAATATTTTTGGGTGATGCAAGATTGCTTTTACACCCAGGATGCTCCTGCATCAGTCTGTGAGGTTGTGCACAGTTGCATGGGTATAAATCAATGTTGTGTTTAAGGTCTCAAGGCCTAGAATGCATTTTGGATTGATTGCTAGTTGTTGTATGGGTGACTGGCTTTAAATATATTTTGAATATACTTTTAGAGATTCTTTGCAAAGCTATTTAAGGGCATACTTATGTTGGAAACTGCAATTGAAATAATTATTGTATTGTCATTGATGTTAAAACTTAACTGGTAAGATAGTTGCTATCTAAGAAAGTACTATATCTATTGATTGCTAAAAAGGATTAGGGCAAGGGAGATAACAAGAAAACCTAAGGAAAGGTTGAGTTATTTGATACTTCAATGAGTACTTGATTATTTGGCACATTGACAAGATAATGTATTATTTATTTAAGAAGAAATACTGAAGAAGTAGGCTTAACCAAGAAAAAGTGAAGAAATCTAGTTTAAGCCGAGTGATGTTAGTGTTGACCGAGTGCTAGTATATACCGAGTAAATTTAGTGTTGATCAAACATCAGTTTATGCCGAGTGACAAGAAATTACCGAGCAAGACAGTGTTAGTCGAGGAAGACAGTTTTTAGAGATGACCGAGTTATGTAGTGATGACCGAGGAGATGAACACAATATTGACCGAGTGTCAGTAATTTACATTTGGAGAAATAATTCAGATCCCAGCTGACATAGTTGAATTCTTAGGTTATGTAAATCGTGTTGACTTTATTAATTAATTGTATGGAGAATTTAATGCATGGTAAATCATTTTTTTATGGATTCAATGAGAAGACTGAAGATGTATCTAGAAGGAAGGATGAAGAACTTAAATGTTGGAAGGATTCGATGAATTTGACCTACCCTAAGATCTACGAAGGAGATTAAGTGACAAAAGATGGATCTACCTAACTCAAGAGGTATATAGGAAAACCTAAGTGTGAGGTTGCAGAGTATGTCAAAGTTGTTGATGCTATTGACTGATAAGTCTAAGCAGAAGGCTGAAGGTGAAGGAGTTTATCAGAGTTGTGATTGCTTGAAGAAAATTCCAAGTAGATCAGTGATGGAGATGGAAATGGAACTCAGTCAGTAAATCAACATATATGTGTGAATTGGATATGTTATTTGCAAAGTGAGTTGTATGTTTTTTAGTTCATAAACTACTGCTACTTTCTAACCATTGTATCAGTCCAAATCCTTTAATCAAGGTTGACCTCACAGTCATCGTTTAAATCCTTTAATCAAGGTGGCTTTCTAATGGAATGTACTTAAATCCTTTAACCAAGTCACTTTTGACAGAGTGTTTAAATCTTTTAATAGGGTCACACGTAGCAGTGTGTTTGTATACCTTTAACAAGGTTGGCTTTTCACAGAGCTCACTTTAGAAGAGTGAAACTATCAGTAACATGTTACAAAGTGGTTTTTCCCAAATTGGGTTTCCACTATAAATCCTAGTGTTATACATGTGTGAATGTTTCGATGTGTATGTTTCTATATTCTGCAAGTTAATTACTTTTAGATAGTGGACTGCATGTTATATGTTTCTAGTATATATACTTTAGAGACCGAGTTATGTTGGTGATTAGATCTGAGATTGTTGAAGTGTTTAAAAGTTCAATTGGTACATCTAGACCTGAGAACAACTGATTCACCCCCTCTTTATTGTTCTAAATAATATTAACAATTGGTATCAGATATGTTGGTGCTTACAAAGAAATTTTTTAAAGGTACTTGAAGCTAATGATCAAGATGTATAAAAAGGAGGTGCCAAAGTTAAACAAGGAGAACTTCCTTGCATGGAAGAGTCTAATGAAACTACATCTAGCTGGTATTGGCGATTCAGAAAAATACTATGTTGAACATGACTATGTTATACCCGTTGCACCTTTGACTGCTGAGGATATGAAAGAAAAATAGGAACACAATCAAGCAATGTTGGAGATTGCATCTGCCTTAAGCTATCTTGAATTTGAAGATATCAAAGATTTCACTATTGCAAAACAAATGTGGGATACTCTTGCAACCATCTATGGTGGTGATACAAATGTACTGAGGGCAAAAGTTGAAAGCTTGAGAGGTAAGTTTGATGAAATGAAAATGCAAGAAGGTGAGAATATTGATCAGTATTGTGGTAGAATTAAGGATATAGTGAATTCTATTAGAGGAGCTAATGGAATCATTGATGATGATGCTGTTATTGGTAAGGTATTGAGAACTTTGCTTCCTATCTATGCTATCAGAATTTTAGAAATTCAAGAATCAAGATGTAACCCTGGTAATGTTCTAACTCTGGAAAGTCTTATTGGTAAGCTTACTACTTTTGAGCTATCTAACTATGATAACTACACTGTTCCATATGTTGAATCTGCATTCAAGTCACAAATGGTTTTGCATAAATCTAAGAGAGAAAAAGAAAAATGTGTGAAAAGTGAAAGTGATAGTGAAAGTGACAATGACACTTCTGATGAGGAACTGGATGATCTTGAGGCACTCATGGCTAGAAGATTGAAAAGAGGAAAAGGAAAATATAAAAGGTAAACTTCCTATAATATGTTTTTCATGTAATAAAGTTGGTCATATTGTTGCAAGATGTCCTGACAAGAATGACAAGGATGAGGAAAGAGAAAAAAATTACAAAAATAAGAGAGATAATAGAGATCACCAAAGGTACAGAGACTATGAGGATAAAGGTAAGAAATCCTATCATATTGTTGAAGAGGAAACTGACAGTGATAATGATGAATTTGATATTGAAGTAGTTTATGTTGCTATGAAAGATGATTCTGATGAAGATGAGAAAAATGCACTTATTTCTTATGTGAGTTAAGGTGATAAATGGATTATTGATAGTGGCTACTCACATCACATGACTGGTGATAAAAGTAAATTTGAAACCCTAGATCATTACAAAGGTAGAAGTGTTAAGTTTGGTAATGATGCACCATGTCCTGTGAGGGGTAAAGGATCAATTAAGCTAACTAATAAGATCACATGTGAAAATACCTATTGGGTTGAAGGTCTTAACTATAATTTACTGAGTGTTGCAAAGCTTAATAGCACTAGTTACCGAGTGGAGTTTCATCACAGAAAGGCTAAAATATTTGATGCTACTGGTGAACTAATTGGAAGTGGAGAACAAGCTAGAGGTAATTTGTTCTATCTAGATCTATTTGAAGAGACATGTTTATTTGTACAATTTGATGATGTATGGTTATTGCATAAGAGGCTATGTCATGTTAAATTTGACAATCTAGTAAATATTAGTAAAAAGAAGAAAGTTAGAGGTTTGTCAAGATTGAAGAAACCTGATAATGTGATGTGTAAATAATGTCAGTTGGGTAAAATGACAAAGTCTAGTTTCAAGAGAAAGACATTTACTTCTGAAAATATTTTAGATTTGGTTCATACTAACCTTTTGGACCTATGGGTGTACAAAGTTATTGTGGTGCTAAGTACTTTTTTCTGTTTGTTGGTGACTACACTAGGATGATGACTATAATGTTTTTGAAAATCTAATGCATTTCAGTTGTTTAAGTAGTATTTGGCAAAGGTTGAAAAAGAAATAGGTAGAAGCTTGAAATGTATGAGATCTGACCGAGGAGGAGAGTTTATATCAAATGAGTTCAATCAAATCTATAATGATAGAGGAATCAAGAGACATGTCTGCACCTAGAACACCTCCACAAAATAGTATATCTAAGAGGAGAAACAAATCTATTATGGATTGTGCAAGGACACTAATGATTGAGAAGAATGTTGCATAAAAGTACTGGAGAGAAGCTAGAAGTACCACTATTTATACCTTAAACTGGGTACAAATCAAGAAAGGTACAAATACTACACCTTATGAATTATGGCATGGATATGCACCTAATGTGAAATACTTTAGAATCTTTGGGAGTAAATGCTATATATTGAAAGATAATAGAAATGGAAAGTTTGATACAAAAAGTGATGAAGGCATATTCCTAGGTTATTCCACTAAGAGAAAAGATTATAAGTGTTTGAATTCTAACACTAACAAAATTGTGGAAAGTGCAAATGTGAGAGTTAATGAATATGCAGAGAAGAATGAACAAGAAGGTAAACAAGAACTTGAAGATTATAGATCTTTTGTCTAAATGGAAGAAGGAAAGGCAAGTAACACACTTACAACAGATGCAGAGTCACGGGTAAGAAATGTCGAGCATCAGGAGGATGTTTTCGAGCATCAGGAGGATGTTGTCGAGCATTAGGAGGATGCTGCAGAGCATTAGGAAGATGCTTTCGAGCATCAGGAGGATGTTGTCAAGCAATCAGAAACTGATAATTTTTATGATGAACTTGAAGATCAAGAAAAAAAATCTAAACCTACATTGGCACAGTATGTGAGAAGACATCATAAGCCTAAGAAAATCATTAGAGATAAGGAATCTGGAGTCTTGACCATAACTAAGTTGAAAGACCCTACATGTTTATTATGTAAATTTGATCCTAAGACAGTAAGAGATGCTTTAGAGAATGAAGACTGGATTCAAGCTATGAATGAAGAAATAGATCAAATAGAAAAGAATGATACTTGGACTCTGGTGCCAAGACCAAAAAACAAGAATGTTATTGGAACAAAATGGGTATTCAAAAACAAGCTTAATGAACATGGACAAGTCACAACGAACAAGGCAAGACTAGTATGCAAGGGTTATGCACAAGAAGAAGGAATAGACTATGGGGAAAAATTTACCCCTGTAGCAAGATTAGGAGTGAGAACTCTACTTGCATATGTTACTTACAGAGACTTCAAGGTATATCAAATGGATGTCAAGTCTGCATTTCTGAACAATATATTAGAAGAAGAAGTGTATATTGAACAACTTGAAGGATTTGTTGATCCAAACAAGAAAAATATGGTTTGCAAACTTAACAAGGCATTGTATGGATTGAAGCAAGCCCCTAGAGCATGGTATGAGAGGCTACACAATTATTTGATAAAGATTGGATTTACAAGGAAAAATGACAAAAAAAATATGTATATGAAATCTGAAGAAGGTAAAGGGATTTTTTTAGCTGAAATTTTTGTAGATGATATCATATTTGGAGGACAAAATGCCCTATGTCAAAATTTTTTAAATGAGATGCAAACTGAGTTTGAGATGTCTATGTTTGGTGAGATAAAATTCTTTGTTGGTTTGCAAGTCTATCAGATGGAGAAAGGTATCTTTATCACACAATCTAAATATGTCAAAGAGATACTAAAAACTTTTGGTATGGAGGATTCTACACCAATAAGTACTCCTATGGCTACTAGATAGAAACTATCTAAAACTGATGATGTTGTTGAAGTGAATCAAACCCTATATAGATCCATGATTGGAAAGATACAATATGTTGTCCATAGAAGACCATATATAGCCCTAGCAGTTGGGATTGTGGCAATATTCTCTGCCAATCATAAAGAAAATCATATGATGGTTGTGAAGAGAATACTGAGATATCTAAAAGGGATAGAAGACTATGGATTGTATTACAAGAAGAATGAGAAATTTGAACTGAGAGTCTACATTGATGCAGATTGGGCAGGAAATGTTGATGACAAGAAAAGTACAAGTGGTGGAGCATTCTTTCTAGGAAATAGATTGGTCTCCTAGACAGGAAAGAAACAAAACTGCATTTCCCAATCTACAACAGAAGCTGAGTATGTAGCAGCTACAATGAACTGTTCAAATCTGGTATGGATCAAGAAATTATTGAAAGGAATGAAAGAGGAAATCACTGAGCCAGTTGTTATTTTTGGTGATAACACAAGTGCTATCAACATATCAAAGAATCCAATGATGCACACAAATACTAAACATATTGCTATCAAGTATCATTAATTGAGGGAATCAGTACAAGACAAAGAAGTGGGAATAGAATATGTGAATAAAAAGGAACAACTAGTAGATATATTCACAAAAACTTTACCTAAGGATGCTCATGAATATCTTAGAGTCAAATTAGGGGTGCTTCCCCTAACTAAGGCTGCCTAGTCAACTAGGAGCACTGCATCAAATGTGCTACACAGAGTATTTGACAAATTGATGCAGGAAAGGTCACACTTTAGGAGCTGCCTAGAGTTGTGAAAAGAAAAACAAAGCTAATAATCAGTCATAAGAAAGATGATAGAGGGAGAAATACTGATACTGAACTGACAAGATGACATCTACACATGAAAGATGTAAGTTCTAGATACTGCTTTGACATTTTTATCAAAGATGGAGAGATTCAAATGAAAACACATATATAAAGAACATTGAGGCATATGTTTCAAGATTCAGAGATCCAGAGAATTAGAGGGAAAGATATACATAAAAGATTCAGAGGGAGTAACTATGTGAATGGTCAAGCAAGGCTAAGTTATTGTGAATCAGAATGAAGCTAGGGATATTATAAATCTTTCTGATGCAATGAAAAAGTTTTGGATTGGTTGGTAAATCATGTTTTATTCATGTGGTGTTGTCATCAATACCAAAGAGGGAGATTGTTGGAAACTACAATTGAAACAATTATTGTATTGTCATTGATGTCAAACCTTAACTAGTAAGACAATTTCTATCTAAGAAATTACTATAGGGTAAAAGCACAATTGAGTGTCACCTTTTGGGCTAACTCAAATCACTCGGCCCAGTTAGACTCGGCCCAGTTAGACTTAGCTGAGTCTAACACGACCGAGTACACGTAGGTGCCACATCACACCGAATGGCGTCTACATGGCCTAGTAGACTAGGCCGAGTGGGACTCAGCCGAGTAGGACTCAGTCGTGTCTATATGGTATTTTAAATATAAAAAACATCCCAAACCTCTCATTTTCACATTATTTGGCTTCTCACAAGGGGCCAACCCCTAGGAGTACTTAGCCCAGTAGGATTCAGCCTAGTCAGACTTGACTGAGTCTACCTAGGTGGCATGCCATGTTGGCAGTCAAACCTCCAAAAACACACACAAAAAAAGAATTTTGCACTTTTGCTCTTCCTTTCTCTGATCAAAGTAGAAAATATTAAAAAACTAAAAGTACCCTTTTCTAGATCTCAGAAGTAAGAGTCTGGACATATAAATTTTATATTGTTTCAACTACAAAACATTAAACAAATTTGCTAAAAACTACATGTAGGTATATTAAACTTTGAGAAGACGTTGATTCAGAAAATATAGAAAAATGCTAAATCAATTCAAAAAAAAATTAAAATCATATATGACACTAGAGGAGAGAGTCCTCTTCAAGAATATGTAATTTATTTGGTTTTGGGTATAGTTTTGATAGGGGAAAAGTGACGGGAGACAAAAATTGTTGATTACAAGTAAGTTCAACTTTGAATACTTATAACGGGTAAACTATAGATCAAAAACACTTCTTTCTTTTTTCCTGCACTAGATATACATGCCATCTAAAACATATTCTAAAATTGGAGGGAAAAACAATGTTTTACTTATAATGATTTGATGGGAAGTAAACTCCTTGATTTGTAGTATTTTTTAGGATATGAAAAATATACCTAAAAATTAAAAACCATATTAATTTTTGCTCAAATTAATTTTTAAAAATTACAGGCATAAAATTCATCTTATTTTACACATTTCATCAGTTTACATCATCTTCAAATTCTCAATAGAAATGTGGCTTTTTTGCACTTGAAGTTTTTTAGTTTTGGTGTCGTTAACCTCTTCCTTTGTAAAAGGGTGACAACTTATTGTGCTTTTACCCTATATCTATTGATTGATGAAAAGGATTATGGAAAAGAAGATAACAAGAGAACCTAGGGAAATGTTGAGTTATTTGATACTTCAATGAGTACTTGATTATTTGGCACATTGACAAGATAATGTATTGTTTATCTAAGTAAGAAGAAAGATTGAAGAAGTAGGCTTAACCAAGAAAAAGTGAAGAAATCTAGTTTAAGACGAGCGATGTTAGTGTCGACCAAGCACCAGTATATGTAGAGTAAATTTAGTGTTGACCGAACATCAGTTTATGTCGAGCGACAAGAAATTACTGAGCAAGATAGTGTTAGCTAAGGAAGACAATTTGTAGAGATGACCGAGTTACATAGTGATGACCAAGGAGATGAACACAGTATTGTTCGAGTGTCAGTAATTTACATTTGGAGAAAGAATTTAGATCCTAGCTGACATAGTTGAATTCTTGGGTTATGTAAATCATGTTGACTTTATTAATTGATTGTATGGAGAATTTAATGCATGGTAAATCATTTTATTATGGATTCAATGAGAAGATTGAAGATGTATCTAGAAGGAAGGATGAAGAACTTAAATGTGGAAGGATTCGATGAAGTTGACCCAATCTAAGATCTATGAAGGAGATTAAGCGGTAAAAGATGGATCTACCTAACTGAATAGGTATATAGGAAAACCTAAGTGTGAGGTTACATAGTATGTTGAAGTTGTTGATGTTATTGACTGATAAGTCTAAGCAGAAGGCTGAAGGTGAAGGAGTTGATCAGAGTTGTGATTGCTTGAAGTGAATTCTGAGCAGATCAATGATGGAGATGGAAATAGAACTCAGTCAGTAAATCAACATATATGTGTGAATTGGATCTGTTAAAGTGAGTTGTATGTTTTTTAGTTCAGAAACTAATGCTACTTTCTAACCATTGTATCAGTCTAAATCCTTTAATCAAGGTTGACCTAATAGTCATTGTTTAAATCCTTTAATCAAGGTGGCATTCTAATGGAATGTACTTTAATCCTTTAACCAGGTCACTTTTGACAGAGTGTTGAAATCCTTTAATAGGGTCACACCTAGCAGTGTGTTTGTAAACCTTTAACAAGGTTGGATTTTCATAGAGCTCACTTCAGAAGAGTGAAAATATTAGTAACATGTTACAAAGTGGTTTTTCCCAAATTGGGTTTCCACTATAAATCCTGGTATTATACTTGTGTAAATGTTTTGATGTGTATGTTTCTATATTCTGCAAGTTAATTTCTTTTGGATAGTGGACTACATGTTATATGTTTTTGGTATATATACTTTAGAGACTGAGTTGTGTTGGTAATTAGATCTGAGATTGTTGAAGTGTTTAAAATTTCAATTAGTACATATGGACCTGAGAATAACCGATTCACCCCCCCTGTCTATTGTTCTAAATAATATTAACAACTTAGTCATTTTGATCATCATTCAAGCAAGATTGAAGAAGCAGAAAGAGATCCTTGAGAATTTGAAGCAATTTTAGTATTTGCGTGATCCACAACCCTAATTTAGCAAAGAAGGTATTTAGATCTATTTGTGAGCTTGTATTTTAGTTTTAGCTATGTGAAATCATTGATTTACCTCATATTTTTTATGCAAAGGAGATGACTAGGTATAAGTTTAAGAAACATTTGTTTAAATCAATGTAAGATGTCCTAGAGGGTGCATTTTTGCAAACCCCGCATAGAGTGTTGCATGTAGAAGACTTTAGAGCTTATATACACCACAAATATGAATCAATTAAAGACATAAAGATACAAAGTGAGTTATCAAACATGTTGGATGAGAATGGAAAATTGAAGTCTTCATTCGTGAAGTTAGAAAACTTGAACATTTTTTCATATGTTGAGATTTATGAGTTTGATGAGCTTGAATAGATGAATATTGTGCTCAACAGGATCCATGATCAATTTTTTTGGATTGGTGACCAACCAATCAAGATTACTAAATACCTTATTCACCTGGTCACTGGATTAGAGAATGCAGGAAAAATTCTTGTGGCTGCAAAGAATATGAAGAAGGAAGTTGAGACCCTTACTGGCTCTACATGGGATAAATAAGCCATGACCATCAATGACATCAAGCAAAAGGATGTAAGGTTGATAGCAATGATTCTTGGTTATAGAATGCACTATAGCAGCAGACTAAACTCTATTTCCACAGGGATAATCGACATGGCCTACAAAATGGTTGTTGAAAATGAGCACTATGATGTTTACAAGATCCTTAGATTACAGCTACTGGAAAATCCAAGAAGAAAAAAACATGACAAATCAACATTCAAATTTGGGTCATTAATATTGCATTATTTCTTTCACATTATACACAAGTTTCCAGGCATGCATCCCCATGCATGGAAAGAAGATGAACCTATTGTTGCCTAGATCAGCAAATACTACAACATGTAGGATAAGAAGTGGGTAGATAGTGAGATATGTGGCATGTTGAAGGTATTTCAAAAGGAGATGAAATAAAGGGAAAGGATACCTATGAAATTAGTGGATAAATACAAAGAAACTATATGTTTTATGGTAGAAACCGATTGCACATTTGTTGAGGCAGTTGAACCTAGAGTGTGATGGTGTCCCCCAATGGGATATGAGGCGAGCTCTCAATTTGTGACTCTACATATTGATCATATAGATCCTACTAGGGAAATGTGGGGAACTTATGAGGAGAAGTCTCTAAAAGTTAGAGAAGAATTGACAAAAGGTGAGAGGAAAAGGAAAGTAGAAAAGTTTATTGACAAAATTTCTCAAAGAGAAGGGGTACCTAAAGGAATTATGGTATATTTAAGGGAAAAAGTCTCAGAAAGGTCTACTAAACATGCAATCTTGGAGCCTACACCCCTACATTATCCATAACATGTGATCATCTATGATTCACCTCCTTCTATGGTTGCAACACAAGGTTAATCTCCTACCCCTCCTAGGAGAACATCACAGAGGAGTACAATAGTCAAAACTGAAGAAACTGAAGAATAAGAATCTAGAAGGACAACAAGGTCCTCTAGACCCAAGATGATGAGTTCTAGGCTCGGTCCTAAAAGGAAAACCTTAGTCACTCCACCCAAGGAAGAATCCCCTACAAAGAAAAGGAAAGAAGAGAAGAAAGAAGAACCCATTCAAGAGAAGCTTGCTGAGAGACAATTGTGGAAACCAGACCTAAAGATGTTAGCAAAGAGGATAATAGAGAAGGGAAAGCTGAATCAATTGCCTAGGTATTATGAGAGGTATGATGATGTTGATGAAGTCAAAATTGAAGATATTATAATAAAACATATGCTAAATTTCAAAAAGAATTTGATAGAATTAGAAGATAACATGCCAAAGGAACTATTTGATAGATTAGAGGTTAGAAAGAAGAGATCCATAGAAGAAGATAGAAAGATCTGATTAAAATTAATAGAGGATATGCATCTAGTTATCTCTCATAAGGAGATTGAAAGAATCTTGAAAAAGGTGAAACCTTTTTTGAGAACAAAAACAAGACTAATCAAAATAATGACAAGAAAATATGAAGAAGTAGAAGAAGATACACAAAAGGCCATAGACATGTTGCTACTTGAAGAAGGGCTAGAAAAACCTAATCCCTCTAAAGGGACCAAACCAAAATTTGCAATGATAGGAGAACCATCTAAATCAGTTAGAGCGGGAGAAGAATAGCCTATGGATGATGAAGGAATTGATCAGTTCTATAGCATAGTAAAGTAACAAAATTTCTTTGTGGTAGGTATACCCACGTCTTTGGACACTTCACAAGATATTGATGATCCCTTTCAAGAAAATATTGATACTAATCCTAAGGAAGACAATAATAATGCATAGATCACAGTAAAAGTGATAGATCTTGGCACTATAACCAAAGATGAAATGAAAGAAGTTATGGATGAAGAAAAGAAGGATACAAAAATAGAAAATAACAAAGTACCCATCTCTATTCCTATTTATACTCCTATTAAGGAGGAATAAATCTTTGCAATTGAATTGTTGGCAAGTGAAAGTAAGCTTTTGATCAACAATGCCAATGAAATGAATGAGGATGAGCTAATGAAGGTATCTCTTATGGCCTTTTTTAAGGCTAAGGAAAGATATGAGATGAAAATTGAGAAGAAAATTAGGGTAATGGATAGGGTAGTGGATAGAATCAATAAAATCTTACTCATACCTCTCACCTTTCAAGGTAATGATGTAATAGATAACTTGGGAAAAGTTCTTGATGAATTTGATATGCACTTCACTTCTTTGGAGAAGGTTGCAGCTATAAAGGTTGAAAAATAATTCATGGTGAAGAATTTTGTTGAGATATGAAAGTTAATAAAGTGGGACTTAGGCATACTAGATACCACTATATTTGGAATAAGGTCCTCCATTGAGCATGGGAAAAAAAGGTATACAACTACTGCATAAATCCTTCTAGGTTTGTGCAAGATATAGCGGGAATAATTCATAATGATGAGAAGACTTTAGACAACTTGGTAAAGAATTTTGGGTCCTCTTCATAATCAGTTACTGAGTTGGACAAGGAAGTATCCAAATCATTGGATAAAATAAGCATGCTACATACTGAGAAGACAAGAGTGTTGGGAAGATTTGGTGAGTTGAGGAGTTCGATTACTCCTAAACTATCAATGTTCGAGAAGCACCTTGAGGATATGGAGACAATGAAGAAATATTTTGATGAATCTATGCCTAAAGTACTAAAGGATGCTGATATTTCATCTTTTCCATTAAATGGTCTCATTCAGATTGGTCACACATTAAAGAAAACATGGGAAGCAGATGTAAAGATCTTAGAAACCTCTTTCCAAGACATACTTCACATGGTGTAAGTTTTGATAAGTAGTCTCAAATTTTTTTCCTAGAATATAAATACACTTTTTATATGTATCTTTTCCATTAATATCAAAGGGGGAGTAGCAATTGTGAAAAATATAAGGTGTATAGTTAGTAGTTTGGTATTAGACACAGTCATTTTTCACTAAAGTGTTGCCATCAATGCCAAAGGGGGAGATTGTTGGCAAGTATGCACATGAATATGGAATATTTTTTATCATTTATGGAAACACTACTTATTGGCATGATCTCTTGGAGTATATTTTCGCTTTGGATGTTCGCACTGGAAAAATGACTAAGTCTAGAAAGTAGTTGACATGGTACAGTTGTATAGTTTTGCCTTGTGAGCATAGTATATGAGGAATTAAGTCATGTGAGATTAGAATAATGTGTTATGGGATGTAATAGACCTTCAGTTAAGGTCACATTTATTTTGGAGTTGAATGGAGAAAGTTACAACATGATCTGGGTACACGAAGATAGTACAACAGTGAAACAGGGTAAATGAGTGGTCGCGATGATTGTGTAACATGTGGAATCCAAAAGTGCTTCCTTGGAATTTTTTGGGTCCTACCCTATCTTTATGAATGTATAGTTTTTAACTATTTAATTATGCGTTGGACAAATTTTGTGATGTATTTGTGGTCTGACTGGAAAGATTATGAGATAGAGTATATATGTTTTGAGATGCGAAGTTATGAAAGTGTGAGGAATGCATTGGGATATAAAGATAATTAAAAGGATGTTGTGAGCTATTACTGGAACTACTTTAGCATAGAAGATGTTTTTCTAGCTCATTTTGTTGCTACAATATACTTTGGTAATATTGGACACTAAGTCCATTGTAAGAGTAGTAAGCTCCATTTTGTATCCACCCCTAACATGATTATAGAATCCTATCACGGTTTGTTCTCTAACAAGGACTTGTAATAATGTAATATTTTTTTCCTAATAGGGAAAGGTCTCTTAACAAGGACACAATAATTTTAGTGCATCATTTGTGGGTATCATCCCCATCGGGGTTTTCCCTTAGCTAGGGTTTCCTCGAGAAAAAATCATGATATTATGAGTTGTTTACTTTATGTGTGTGGTCTTCTTACTTTAGTTATTGCATGGTTAAGTTTGAATTGGATTAAGAGGATAAAATTTCTACAATACCGATTCACCTCCCCCTCTCAGTATTGCTTGATCCTAAAAAAAATTGCAATGGTGATGACACCCACAACTCTTCACTACAAAAGAAAAGTTTTACCCAGTTAAGAGCTACAAATGTGACTTTCTAGGTGACTCACCCTATTAGGAGTGACTAATACATTGTTATATGTATCTATAAGTCCTATTATAGACTACCCTACTAAGGGATTTTATCCCACTATTATAATGTTCACCTTGTTAAGGGATTTTCAATAAAGTTCTGTCAAAGACTACCTTGCTTAAAAGATTTAGAACTTGCTAAAACTATTAGGAATACAAAAAGAATAAATGACCTACTATTTCCACTCTGTTATATTGATAAGATCATTTATGCTTTTTTCTTGATCTATCCTTGCTTATGTAGCATCTCTGTATACTACTCTGTAATCGCACCTTCAACTTATCATCAACAACTTCATCTTTTCCTTCTCAATTCTCTCTTATTAGTACCACCTCTATCTTATAATATAGTTTCTACTACCATATGTAAAACCATTTTAGGGTTTCCAATCCATCCAAATGTGTTACTACAATATTAATACATTTAAAAAAAATCCTTCACTGTGTCGACTAGATAAACATCTATGTTGTCATTTCCAATGTCCAATATTCCTTTATTACTATTTGTTAAACATACCTTGGAATCATAATCAAATCTATGCACAAGTTCCAATGAATTGCTTCAATCATCTCCTTGAGCTTTGTACTATGTTTTACCTTTTGTCGAGGTTCAATGAATCTACCACCAATATGACCGATTTGATCAATTAAGTAAAACTGTGTATTGTCCTTTGTCCTTTACCTATTTATCTTATCGACATAGTTCACCCACTTACCTATTTACATGTTTATCTACCCACTGATAGTCTTTCTTGTTCACTGATTGTATTCCAGTATACCGATATCTTTTAGTTCACCAATAATAGACCTTTTTCTTCTTACCACTTGGTCTTCACCTGTTGACTTATCTTATTTTTTGATAAAGCTTTACCTATTCCTTTTACCTATCTGTCCCTTAGCAATAGTGAAGTTCATTGGTTTCCTTTCTGTGTACTGATTATCTACTATGTTTACCTATTGGAAATCTCTGTTTACCATTTAGTGCAACTTCTCATACTTGGCACAAATACTTTCACCGATGTGATGGTTTGCCAACAATGAAAAAATCATCATCAATGACCTCATTATGATTTTCCAACCAACATTCTCCCCCTTTGGCATTGATGGAAAAAACTTCAAAATTTCAAAATTTGAGTAACATTTACTCCCCCCACATCACTTGTCCTTTAGTTTTATACAATTGTACATATCACTTCTCTTCTAAGCTTATCTACTCCAAAATTTCTACTATTCTCCCTTAATAGTTACTTATTCATACATATCCCCCTTTTTCTATACTCTAACTTATTAATTATCCCCCTTTTTGGAAGCAATGCCAATGATTATAATAAAAATGGTATACAATGATACTTACCTCTCACAATTTGTCAAATACAAACTTGAACTTGCCTTTTTCACTTTCTAATAAATGTTCCCATGATTCATTCAAATATTTCAGTATAATATAATGACCATATAAGTCAGATTCCAACTTCTCCATGTTGTCCATGGTGCTCATCTCTAGTGTGGCAATCAATTCTTTAGCCTTCTTAAGATATACTTGCATTACATGTCCATATGAGGGGTTAGCATACCCTGTAACTCAAGTAATGCCATGCTGATTCTATATTCTTCTACCTTCATTTCTCTTTCTCTAAATGATATTTTCCTCATTTTGGATGTATGCTCCATCATTGACGAGTTCAATGGGTCCAAATATCTCACATGTGTGGCCAATTCACTCTCAACATGTCCTAATTTGACCTTAATTTTTGCAGTAAAATGTGTAGGAGTACATATCTTTCCAAATAACTTACTAGCTTTTGTTAGTGCAACATCATGCATCTCTTTTACAATCTCAAATAGTGAAACTTTGATTAGAGAAATCTTTTGTAATAATTTCTCTATCATTTCTTTCTCTAACCTATTCTCTTCTCTCTTCATAATTTTAGCTTCTAGATCATGATTAGAACTATTGATTGCATAAACTAGTGTGTTGAGTTGATCAATGAATGGCTCATCCATATCAATTTGCACTTCAGGTAATAAATCAAAAATTAAATTGACATTTTCCCTTAATATTATTTTCTTTTGTTTCTTCCTTTTGACTCTGTCTCTCTTAGCTTTCTCTACAAACTTCTGTGAATACAATAGCTTCTCCTTATAATTATTTTTCTTAGGATCCTTTTTCAGTATCTCAAATTCAAGATCATTTTCATCATCTTCATCTTCCTCTTCGTCATCTTCTTCCTCTTCACTTCTTTTTCATTTCTTCTTGTCCTATGTTATTGCTTGTGAGTTGTTAGGGGTGTTTTCCTTAATGGTTTCTTCTTCACCTTTGGGTGTCTCCTTTTTATCATCTGATTTCTTTTTACTCCTATTTTTTTTGCCTTCATCTCCTTGCTTTCTTTGAACATTGGTATCATCAAGTGTTTCTCCTGGGACCTATTGTGTTGTAGTATTAGAAACATCTCCACTCTGACTTTGTTCAACTATTTATGTATTTCATGTGTCCTTTTCTTCTCCTATCTCTTTTTCTTTATTTGCCCTCTTGAGATCCTTCATGTTATTGCTATTGTTCAGCTTGTTTCTCTTGCTTTTCCTCTTGATCTGTATCCTTCAGTTGATCTGTGGTCTTAGTTACCTATTCAGGCTCTTTACTTTTTTTAGTTTCCTCAACCTTGTTTACTTTAGTATCAACCACATCATTAGTAATAACAATAGGATTTACTTCAAGTGGTGGTTGGGGTGGTGATTCATCATCATTATTTCCACCCAATGGGGAATATGGAGTGTCTGTTATGTCATATTCAGTATCAGGTGTGTTTGTGTTATCTTTAATTGTAACAGTCTCAGTTGCTATGAATGGTGGTTGAAGTTGGTCAATGTTGAATATCCTTTTCCAAGTTTTTATCGCTTCCTCTTCAACCTCTTATTCTTTACTAGCTAGAATGAGTCTATTTCCACAACTAATTCTAAATCTACCTTGAAATGTTTCAAGGGAATTATCCATTTCTTTTTTTGAAAAGTGTGGCATGGTGAGTATGAGTGTCCTTTCTCTTACCTCTCTCTTTGTTTTCAGTGTTTCCTCCCATATTATATTTATTGCATCAAGTAATTTATCAAGTACATGTCTTTTAAGGTGATTAGACACTGTAATATATTTATGAAAATAAAATACAAGTACATCCTCAATTAATTTTTTCTCTTCATCAGAGAACTTCTCAAACATGAAATTGCTTATTTAACTGATTATTCCATGTTCTATTATTCCTTTTGCAATATCTACAACATTTCTGATCTTTACAGACTTACTTAAGTCTATGATCTCCTTATCAGAATCATTATTTTCACTATCCTTGTCTTTTTCTACTTCTTTCTTTTTCTCGAAGAGGCCTTGGTATAACATCTAGTTTTCTCTTCTTGTAGGTTTTTGTTTTCTTAGGGTTAGTGGATTGACCTTCCTGAACTTCATCCACTTTTTTTTCCTTCACCGATGGTAGTTCTGATGTTTTTGCTTCCTTTTTATTTTCCTTCCTCTTTGCATAGATCTCAATAATTTTCTTCTTTTGAACTGTGGAACTACTACCTTCTCTTGTTCAAAATTTTTCTTCTAATTGACTTATTATCTTCTTTACTTTTCTTTCTACTCTAGGCCTTTTTAGTTCAAGTTTTATTCTCTGATATGCTTCTTCATATGTTCCATATCTCTTTGAAGTTTTGTTCACTGATAATTGTAGAAATGCATCTATATGCAAGGTAAGAAAATGTTCATCTATCTCATAACCCATTGTCAATATCCATGAGACTTTAGTTTCAACCGCTTGAATCTTACATATATCATTACAAATTGTGTCTCTATAATTTTTAACTATGTGAGGGGGTATCCTATACTTCTTGTCCATTTTTTCTTTGAAGTCTTTAAAGTATCCCCACATAATATGGTTTAGGTTATCTCCTAGTTCACCGATGTAATCATTCATCTGATAAATTGCAAGCCTATCAATTTTCCAAATAACATTGCCTTTTCCAGGAAAATAATTATGCACATAGAAGAACATACATACCAATAGCGATCCATATTTGAATGCTTTCTTTTTTTAGTCTAGATCATCTTCAGATTTTCTAGTAACTATGTTCTGACCATCTCAGTTAGGTCATATATTGTTCATTCCTTTACAATTCGATATGCAGAATGAATAGTACCACAACGCACCCTATTCAACTGACTAGATTGATAGACTTTGTATCCCATAATCATTGGAAAGGATATAACTTCTTGATCCTCAATGTCATCAATTTTCATTACACAATGATCTTGTCTTGACTTTGTCAGCTTTGCCACCATTTGTGTTGAAATTTGCCTTAAGGTACATGGTTCCCTGTCGACAGACAATACAATAATAAGATGTATCAACTCCTTTATGATCTTGATCACTTGCTCCAGCCAAATGAGTTGGTCATGAAATTGGATCAGAACATATCATATCCATTCCTCCTTGAATATTTTTGGAGAGTCCAGCATATGGGTCAAACCCTTTGTCTGAAGGTGTTTGAACTCATCTTTCAATTCTCCATTACCACACATAGTCATGTATTTCTCTTGAATATATTCATCTCCAAGCTCAAAAATGTTGCAATGTATTAATGTTCTTACATCCTTAATCAACAATATCCTAGTTGGAATCAGGGATAGGGCACCCATTTCATCAATTTTAGCAGCCTTTAGTGGACATAGTTTGTGTTTTGGTTCAAGTTCTTTGGTGATTTTGATCAACTTTGGTGTTGCAATTTATGATGCCATGATATCTCTTCAAATTTATACCCTAAATCACAAATTCCTTCTAATATCTTCTCAAATGACCACCGTTCTACTCAACCACTTAGCTAGGGTTCTCAAATCTATTAATAAATTCTCTACATGAATTTTTCTCAAACAAATGTCATAATCAATCGCACTGAGTACTCAATCTCTATTCCGATAACCACTATTTAGAATGCAATGTGAGTAATGAATATGTTAAATTCAATATTTATTTGCCCACAACCCATCCAATAGTAACATTAGGTACAATGCAATAAATGTAGTTTACCACTATCACTTTCTTTATTGATTACACTTGCCACTAATTGCAACCTCCACCAATTAGTACTAATAGTAACATTAGTACATAACATTTACAAATGATAATGTTAGTGATGACCAAGTACATTTCATAGCTCAAATCTATGTAATACATCATAACCAACATTAATCCATCTCATTATGCCAATAGATATTACCACTCATCATTATAAGGGACTGGTAAGTTATAACAATGGAATTTAGTCCCTAAGTAATACTTACTTGCTTAGTTTGAGGATGAATCCCCTGAGCCATAGGATAATGTGTTACCCATTGATACACTGGCATCTTCTTTTCTTTCTTCCTTCTTTTTCCATAGCTTCTTCATCTCATTCCTTAGTTCTTCAGGATTAACAATCTTTTTACCTTTTCTTCCTTTATTTCTTGGTGACGGATTCTTGTGCCATCAATCTCTTGCTAGATGTCCAATCTTGTGATGATGAAAACTTGTCATACATGTTGTCCTCTAGGATCTAGCATTACTTCTAGGATAACTTAATTAACAATTCACCTCCATATGTCCATAGTTCCCAAAAATAGGACATGTAACATTTATGTTTCCTTCTCTTAGAAAATTCATCAGTTTGTTAGGTAGTCTAGGTGATGATACTCTTGATCTTCAATATTCTTCCTTGTGTTTGAACTCGTTGCATGTGTAATGATAGCCATTGAAACTCCCTTCAGATGATCTACTATTAGGTATTGATCTGCACTCACAAGCTTGATGACCATACTTATTTCAATTGTAACAATATCCATCAAAATAAGTAATTCTTAGAATATTTACCAATTTTCTTCTGCATACATTAGTTGTGTGTCCAATCTTTCTACAATTGTAGCAAGTGGGTTTAGCAGGTTTCTTACCTTATGGACTAGTATTTCCCTTTGGAATCTGTGATTGTTTCTCAGCATCAGTCTTGGATGATTCTCCTTTTTCAAATTTTTTGTCACCAATGTATCCTAGGCTAGAAGTATCCTTTATTTTCCTTTGATTCCTCAATTTTTCATCAATATTTTGCATGCTTTGTTCATACCTCTTGAGTTTTTCATTTGCATCTCTTTCAATCTTCAAGTCCTTTTTTAGTTGTTCATTTTCTTTTATTAATCTCTCATTTTTAGCACTCATTTGTATATTAGCATAATTGGTGTCACTGAGTTGTCCATTCAATGTGTGATTCTCATGTGTCAACCTTTGTATTGCTGCATTCTTTTCTTTGATCCGGTCTTCAACATTCTTCTTAGCATCTTCAAAAACTCTCTTACCTTCAAGTACTTCACACATCCTTATGCCTTGACTTTCTTGTTTTCTTTTCATCTCGGTTACCTCATCAATCAAGATCTTAATCATTTCCACTAGATCTGATATTGCTTCTTTAGCCTACTCAATGTTAGCACTACTTTCAGATAGTTCATCAATACTGTCCAGACTATCTCTTAGTTTCTCAGACAATTCTTTCTTTTTTGCCAATGAATCCTTTAGCTTATGTTTCAATTATTCAATCATCTCATTAGTTGTAACTAGTTATCTTTCATACCTATAACTTTTCATCCCCTTGGATCTTCTCCCCAAGTTGTCTAACTTTTATTCTAGAGAGCCTAAGCTTTGATACCAACTATTGAAAATAATAAGTACTGAGAGGGGGGGTGAATCAGTACTTATAAAACTTTTGAAACTCTTTATAATTCCTTTAAACAAAAATAAAATAAAATTCTATAACATAAAGCATATAACTAAAAGAGTAAAGTAAAAATGTAAAAACTATAATGAAATCACATGAACACACATAACACCTCAAATTTGGTATCACAAAAACCCTTGGTTAGAGGGAAAAAATGTGGTGGGGATGACACCCACAAATCTTCACTACAATAGAAAATTTTTACCTAGTTAAGAGCTACAAATGTCACTTTCTAGGTGACTCACCCTATTAGGAGTGACTGATATATTGTTAGATGTATCTAGAAGTCCTATTACATACTACCTTGCTAAGGAATTTTATCCCACTATTATAGTGTTCACCCTTTTAAGGTATTTACAATAAAGTCTTGTTAAAGACTACCTTGCTTAAAGGATTTAGAACTTGTTGAACCTGTTAGGAATACAAAAAGAATAAATTCCTATTATTTTCACTCTGTAATGCTAATCAGATCCTTTATGCTCTGTCCTTGCTTTTGTAGCATCTCTTTATACTGCTATGTAATCGCACCTTCAACTTATCATAAACAACTTCAACTTTTCCTTCTCAAATCTTTTTTTACTACCAACTTTGTCTTCTTATATAGTTTCTACCACCAAATGTAAAAACATTTTAGGGTTTCCAATCCATCCAAACATGTTACTAAAATCTCAAAACATTTTACAAAAAACATAAATCTATCACTACATCGGCTAGATAAACATCTATGTCGTCATTTCTAATGTCCAATATTCCTTTATTCCCATTTTTTAAACATACCTTAGAATCATAATCAAATCTATTCACAAGTTCCAATAAATTGCTTCAATCATCTCTTTGAACTTTGTACTACATTTTATCTTTTGTCTAGGTTCAATGAATCTTTCGCCAACATGATTGATTTTATAAATTAAGTAAAAAATATGTATTGTCCTTTATCCTTTACCTGTTTATCTTACTAATCGGTTAATAGTTCACCCACTTACTTATTTACCTATTTACCTATCCATCGATAGTCTTTCCTATTCACCAATTGTATTCTAGTATACCGATATCTTATAGTTCACCGATAATAGACCTTTTTCTTCTTGCTACTTGGTCTTCACCTGTTGACTTATCTTGTTTTCCAATAAGGATTTACCTATTCCTTTTACCTATTTTTCCCTTAGTGATAGTGTATTTCATCGGTTGCCTTTCTATGTACCGATTATCTACTCTATTTACCTGTTGGATTTCTTTGTTTTCCGATTAGTGTAACTTCTCATACTTGGGCCAAATACTTTTACCAATGTGATGGTTTTCCAATAATGATAACCATAACTTCCAAAATCATCATCAATGACCTCAATATGATTTTCCAACCAACAACTAACATGGATTCAAGAGGAGTTGTCACAATGTGGAACCCCAACAAGGTTAAGGGGGAACTCCTTTCCCTCTCACCTAATTACTAGTTGGCCTCTTTTTCTAATGGCTATGTGGACTAGAAGATAATAAATGTCTATGCCCCTAATACTTGTGCTAGCAGATTGACCCTTTGGAATGATGTCTTCTCTCTCATTCTTGATGACCTAGACTCTCTTTGGTTGTTGGTTAGGGTTTTTAACACCCCCTTTTTCCTTCAAAAAAGCCAAAGGGTAAATGGACTACTCTGATAGCATGGCTAATTTGTCAAACTTTATAAATAAAGCTAGGCTCTATGATTTGGATCTATTAGATCCCTCTTTTACTTGGACCAATAATAGAAAAGGGGATAGTCTCATACAGGTTAAGCTAGACTGATTCCTTATCTCTACCAATTGGGACCTAGGTTGTATTGCCTCCCTATAAACTCTTCCTAGAATTGTTTTTGATCATAATCCAATACTCTTACATTGGATTTTCAGGCCCCCTCTATCCCAATCCCTTTCAAATATGATATCATGTGGGCTACCCATCCAGATTTCAAGAACTATGTTAAGAATTAGTGACACACTCCTATATAAGGTACCACTATGTAATATGTGTCCCAAAAGCTAGATATTATTAGATTAATTATGAGAATTTGGAATAAGGTAAGTTTTGGTGACATTTTCAAATAGAAAAAATAAATATCCTCAAAGCTTGAAAGCCTATAGATTTCAATGGCTAAGGGGTACTCTACTCATTATCTTCACCTTGAGGAGGAAAACTGGAACAAGAAATGGAAGATGAACCTTGAAAGAGAGGAAATTTATTAGAAACAGGGATCTTGTGTCCAATGGTAGAAGGAAGGTGATAGGAACACCTCTTTCTTCCATCGGTTGGCTAGAAAACACCACAAATGTAACTCAGTCCAAAATTTATTGAATGACCAAATCAAGCCATAAATGACAATGAGGAGATGGGGGAGTTGATGGTGAACTATTTCAAGAAGGTTTTTTGGGAGAATTATCCTCCTTTGAATGGTCGAGAAGAATATTTGTTAGAGCCTATCCCTACTAATATCACTCCTAAGGACAACAAGCAATTTGTTCCAAGGTTACCATTGAGTAAGTGCAGGTTATTGTCTTTTTTGTGGAAGCCTTCAAGGCCCTGGGGCTTGATAGATTTCCCCTCACATTTTTTCAGGATTTTTGGGATATTGTTGGCCAGGACATTACCTTTTCCACTAGAGACATTATTAGGACATGTAGGTTGATTAGGAAAATTAACAACACCTCTATTTCCTATGTCCCCAAGGTCCCTGAGCCTAAACAACTCATTTTAGGCCTATCATCCTATACAATACTTTGTACATTTTTTTCCAAAGTGTTGGTTAACAAAATCAAGCCCTTCCCAGAAGCTTCTATTGGCGGTTGTCAAAAAAGGTTTTTTTCCTAGGTAGACAAATCCTGGATGTTGTCATCTCTACTCAAAATCATCCACACCATGGAAAAATGAAAGGAACTGAGTATGATCTTCAAGTTGGATATTTCTAAGGCATATGACTGTGTTAATTAGGAATTCTTGTTTCATGTTCTCTCTAAGATGGGCTTCAATGAAAGGTGTATCAACCTTATAAAGGAGTGTGTTAGCATTGTGAAGTTATCTATATTACTCAATGGTTCTCTTAGGGGTTTCTTTGTTGTCAAGAAGGGGATCCATCAGGGGGATATTCTTTCCCCTTACCTCTTTATCATGATTGATGAAGTTATTGATTGATACCTCTACAAACTAGCTCAGGAGATAAAAGTTCATGGTATCAAAGTTATGTCCACTCTCTCCCCTTTAATCCTCTAGCAATTTGTGGATGACACCATCCTTTTAGGGAGAAGCTCAATGATTGAGAATAAAG
Organism: Chamaecyparis obtusa; assembly: GCA_027943335.1. Classification (NCBI taxonomy): domain Eukaryota; kingdom Viridiplantae; phylum Streptophyta; class Pinopsida; order Cupressales; family Cupressaceae; genus Chamaecyparis; species Chamaecyparis obtusa. Next base: position 94,758 of record BSBK01003780.1, read on the forward strand.
AATTGAAGTATTTCCTTAATTTATATGAAAATTTCTATGGTCAACATATTATTTATGAAAAGAGTTCTTTATACTTATTCGACACTAAGGAGGATCTTCATTTAATAGTTAAGCACATCCTTGGCTATCAAAGTATCATTCTTCCTAGTTTGTACTTGGGTTTACCTCTTACAGTTAAGGATTTCACTGCCACCTGTTGGAACTCCATCTTAGAAATAATACAAAAGAATCTTACTAGTTGGAAAGGTAAGCTTCTTAGAAGTGCTGGGAAACTACAACTCCTCAAGGCCTCTCTCCAAGGGATACCAATCTAATTCCTCTCTATCTTTAGAAATAATGGTTTTATGGCTGATAAACTGGAAAAGTTACATCACTCTTTCCATTGGAGGGGCACTGAGGATAATACGAGGTTGTCTCTAGTTAACTAGGAAATGATGTACAAACCTAAGTACTTAGGAGGATTAGGGATTAGAAGAATAACCACTCTTAACAGGGCCTTGATTGCTAAAATTGGCTGAAAATTAACTCTTGAAAGCACTGACTAGAGCTATGTTATGAAAGAAAAATACCTAAATAATATTTTCTTTCACAAGCTTCTTGTTTTCCTTGGTCTCCCTCTCATCTCTAAAATATGGAATAGTATAATAAAATGCAGAAATATATTACAACAGGGAATACAGTGACAAATTGGGCATGGAAGAAACATCATATTTTTGGGGGATGAGTGGATTGGAAATAGGAAATTGGAATCTAATGGGGCCTTTAATGGATTCATGGGGATTTATAAAAGATTGATTGGGACTTATGCTGGGGATTATTTATCCTATAATAGGTGGACTAACTTTACGCAATGTAGAAGGGTCAAACCTCAACTTAACTATTAAAATTTGGAATTACATGATTTGATATGCAAGGATCACATCCCTTTATTTCCCAGAGTGTATACATTTTTTTAGAAGCTTGATGGAAAAGGGGAGTTCACTTTCAATTCTTCTTAAAAACTATTATGCAAATATACCACCTCCTCTACTTGCTAAGGTAAGGTCTGGAACACTCACCTCACTCCTAAAATCATATTTTTATGGTGGACGACACTTCAAAAAAAATTCCTTACTCAAGATAATCTCATTCGTCAAGGATTCCAACTCCCTAACATATGTTTTCTTTGTAAGTGGGAGGAGGATACTATTCCTCAGTTAATGTATTATTAATTTATTGTTTAACTACTCTAGAAGGTGCTACATAAGATAAATATTGTATTGGTTTTGAATTTTGGTCTTCAGTAGTTCCTGAATAAATGGAATGGGGTCTCTAGAAAGAAATAGCAAATTTTTTAGGGACTCTGAGAGTTTGGTGTATGTGGTGTTCAATTCCCCCCTAAAGATTCTCTTTAACAATATTTTTGTCATTAAACTTCATAAGCCTGATACCTAGCCTCCCCCCTTGGACCATAAGTTGGCCAAGAGATATAAATTACCTAAAGATTATGCCATGGTTGAAAACTCTAAAAGATTTTTAAGAAAGAACACTAGATGGAGATTTCCTGATAGGGGATGGGCCAAACTAAATTTTGATATCTCCCCGAGGAATGGAAAAACTGTTGGTGGAGGTGTGATTTGTAATGAGGATGGTGAATTAATGGCTACCTACTTTGTATGTATCTTGGCTATGTCTAGTAATCAAGATGAGTGCATGGTACTCTTCTAAGGAATCCATATTTATCTTTCTATTGGGGTCAAGAATCTTTCTATTGAAGGGGATTCCAAACTAGTGGTGGATTCTATCAGACGCAATGCTAGAATCAAATGGTCTTCTACTACTATTATGAGTGACATAAAGAGCATGATGCTTGGGTTAGATGGATTCTCTATAGGTCATATTTTTAGAGAAGGCAATGGGGTGGGTGATGCTTTGGCTATCTTTGGTCATCTTACCACTATCTTGAAATGTTGGAGAAATATGGAGGCTCTCCCTCCTATTGTTAAACTTCATATTGAAAAGGAAAAAAACCACACCTTGTCCTTATGAGGAACACTTATTTTTTATTTCTTATGGAGTGGGTGTTTCTCCTTAACATGATACTTGGGGTTATGAGAGATTTTGAATTGAAATATGTTAAGGAATGCTTTACCTTGATGGTCATTGTTCCTTTGTATCCCACTTGGTTATGCAATCACAAAAGAGAGGATATGAACTTGTTTCAAATATGGAGAGGAAGGTCATAGAGCCTTTGAATGTACTCATGGGAATTCAAGCAAGAAGATCGATAGCATTAGCAAAAATTCACTCATGCAAGAAGGGTCACTTGAATCTATAAATAAACTAGAAGATGGAGAAAATATAATGATCTAAAGGGTCTTATGTAATAATAAGCCTAATCAAGAACCAATCTTAAGGAATATTTTGTTCAAGACAATATGTAAAGTTCTAGGAAAATGTTGTAAGGGCATCATTGACAGTGGGAGTTTAGATAACCTGGCATCAAAGGAGTTAGTTACCAAGTTACAGTTGTGAAGACAAAAATGCCCTAATCCATATTAGATCACATGGGCTAAGGATGAGAATAAGGTTATGGTAAGTGAAAAATGCCTTGTGAAATTTAAAATTGGATCTTATCATGATGAAGTTCTTTGTGATATTATGTCGATGGATTCTTGCCATATATTGTTGAGTAGACCTTGGCAGTATGATAGACAATCAATACATGTTATTAGACTAAATAGGTATACTATAATAGAAAATGGGATGAAGAAATTTTTGTTTCCTTTGGTAGAAGATCCTAAGAGTGAGAATTGTACCACAATAAGGGTTTTCTTTGTTGAAGGAAGGAAATTCTTGGATGGCTTGAAGAAAGAAAGTATGTGTTATGCTTTGATTCCTAGGAAACCTTATTTGGAAATAGTGGATGAACAACCACTTGAGGTAAGGGATTTACTATTATAATTTGAGAGCATCATTTTAGAAAAGGTACCTAATGGATTACCACTTGTTAGGAGTATGATTCATTGTATGGATTTGATTATGGGAGCTAGTTTACTGAATAAAGCACCACATAGCATGACACCAACATAAAATGATGAGTTGAATAGACAAGTGCAAAAATTATTACATAAGAGTTTGATTAGAGAAAGTTTGAGTCCTTGTGAATTACCTTAAATATTAACACCTAAGAAGAATGGATAATGGCAAATGTGTAATTATTCCAAAGGTATTAATAAGATCACAATGCAATATAGATTTCCTTTGCCTAGAATGGATGACATAATGGATTATTTGAGTTGAGCAAGGTATTTTTCTAAGATTGACTTGAAGAGTGGGTATCATCGTATCATAATCAAAGAAATGGATGAATGAAAGACTTCTTTTAAGATTAATGAAGGTTTGTATGAGTGGTTTCTTATGTTATTTGGTTTAACTAATGCACCTAGTACTTTCAAGAGGTTAATAAATGAAGTGTTGAAGAAATTCTTGGATAAATGTGTACCTAGATGACATTCTAATTTTCAGTAAGAACAAAGGAGAACATTTGTTGCACCTAAGACAAGTATTGTAGATATTGAAGGAAGAGAAATTATTGATTAACATCAAGAAATGTACTTTCATGAAGGAGGAAAAAGTGTATCTCAGATTTGTGATTTCGGTCAAAGGATTGAAGATGGATCTGGAGAAGGTTAAAGTAATTTTGGAATGGCCTACACTAGAGAGTGTTGGGGAAGTTATATCTTTTCCTGGTTTGGCTAGCTTTTACTAGAATTTTATCAAGAATTTCAATTCAGTTTGTAATCCTATGACATAAACTATGAGAGGGGATCAAAAGGATTTCAAATGGACACATGGAGCAGATAAGAGTTTTGACTTATTGAAGAAGAAAGTTAGTAAATGACTAGTATGAATTTACCTGATTTCACTAAGGTATTTCAAGTTGATTGTAATGCAAGTGAGAATGTAATTGGAGCTATATTGAGTCAAGAAGGTAGACCTGCTACTTTATACAGTGAGAAGTTGAATGATGCTAAGGGATATATTCAAATTATGATCACAATTTCTATGCCATAGTTCAATCCTTGAAGAAATGGAGACATTACTTGATACCGAAGGAATTTGTGTTTTATACTCATCATAAAACATTACAACATATGAGTAGTCAAGGAAAGTTAAATCAAAGACATATGAGATGGGTTGAGTTCTTGCAGGGTTACACTTTTGTGTTGAAATATAGGAGTGGATAGTCAAATAAGGTTGTTGATGCATTGAGTAGAAGAATGAATTTTTTGAAAAATATGAGAGTGGAAGTGTTGGGATTTGATGAATTGAAGACTTTGTATGAGACAGATCCTAATTTTGCAGAACCATGGAAGGCTTGTAAGGAACCTGTTATAATCAATTGAAGCAAGTGGTTGGATTATTTTATTTAGGATGAAATGTTGTTTAGAGGAGTTCAATTGTGCATACCTAGATGATCAATGAGGGATAATCTGATTAAGGAAAAATAGAGTGGATAACTTACATGACATTTTGGAATCAACAAGACAGTGAGTTTGTTGAGTGAAAGGTATTTTTGGCCACAAATTCAAAAAGATGTTCGGATACTTGTTCTCAAAATTTGTCAAGTTGCTAAGGGAGTTAGTCAAAATGTTGGATTGTATACACCTTAACCTATACCTAATAGACCTTGGGAAGATATTAGTATGGATTTTGTTTTGGGATTTACTAAGACACAAAGAGGTAATGATTCCATATTTGTGGTAGTTGATAGATTTTCTAAGATGTCACATTTCATTCCTTGTAATAAAACATGAAATATTGTGCATGTTGCTAACTTATTCTTTAGGGAGATTGTGAGTTGCATCGATTATCAAAGAGTATAGTTTCAGACAGGGATAGTAAGTTTGTTGGTTATTTTTGGAGGACACTTTGGAAGAAGTTAGACACTAATTTGAAGTTTAGTTATACTTTTTACCCACATGTCGATGGACAAAAAGAGGTTTTGAACAAGAGTTTGAGTAATTTACTAAGATGTTTGGTTGGAGACAAACTGAGTAATTGGGATTTGTTTTTTCCACTAGCATAGTTTTCATATAACAATTATGTGAATAAGAGCATAGGAACCCCATGTGAAATAGTTATTCGCATGAATCAGGTACTATGTTTAATATTTTGAGTTTTGATCATGAGGTGTTGTTTAGAGGTGTTTGTAGATGATTTAAAAAGGTTTGCATAGGTTGGTATGACAATTTGAATGAGGAATGATCGAGTTGTTGGATGTTGGTGTCACAATGTTCCTATGAATAGTGGATGGGTATTTGGTTAGATATGATTGGGATTTGATGTTCCTAAGGTTGTGAAGCTGGTAATTGCATGTTTCCTTATCATTGTGTTCATAGCTAGTATTATTCATGATTCAGATTACAACACACTATCTTTTGTTATGATTGAATTTGGTATTTTAGTGTTCCTATTAATCAGAGTTAAAGATGAGTTTGGATTTTGTATTGGAGATGATACAAAGGTTTTGGATGGTATTCATGTTTCTTGTTGGTGTTGTTGGATTGTGTGATGATCATGTTGTTGTTCTTCATTGATTGAGGTGATCAAATTTGTTGTTTTGGTTGTGTGTTAGTGTTTATTCATTTGGGTACTAGCCAACTTGATGGTGTAACATATTGTGATTCTTGTTGTTGCATTGGCAATGGTGTAGTGTGTTCAAGGTTGAAGACTTGGGTCATATCTAAGTCTTGGCTGAATTGATTTGGATTGCATTGGTGATTGAGCATATTGTTTATATATTTTATTGTAATAAGTCTTAGCCAACCTAGTAGAGGATTATTCTTTGTAATTGCTATAAATGAAAGTTCATTTTGTAACTGAGAAAATGTATGCAAGAGAGAGGTGTATGTATTTGTGAGTTCTGCACTTAAGGAAGAGTTTGTACTTTATTGGAACTATTTTGGCATAGGAGATGTTATTTGTCAGTTTAGTTGTAATGGACTATATGTCTACCCTATTGTATTAAAGATAGATTGGTGAACTTGACTGAGGGCTAGATCTAAGATTGTATTGTGGGAAGTGAGCTCTAGGCAGTGAGCCCACATATTGGGTTGTAAGCCTATGGTTTCAAGTGAATCCTTTGTTCTCTATTTTTCTCTTAATCAGGTAGTACTTCTAACATAGTACATTCATCTAGTGGGTTTGACTCCCACCGAGGTTTTCCCTTAACTAGGTTTCCTTGAGAACAAATCTTGGTGTTATGTGTTATATGTTGTGGATCTTACATTACTGTTTGTCTTTAAAATATAAGTGGCTAAAGTAGAATTAGAGTAATTAGGTACACACAACTGATTCATCCCCCCTCTCAATTGTTCTTTCCTCCTTTTGGGCCTTACAATTGGTATCAAAGCTAAGTCCTTTTGAAGAAGCTTGCCTACTTGGAGGAGATCCATCATGGGAAGTATGAGAAAAGAGAGTCCACACTTTGATGGAAGAAAATACTTGATTTGGAAGGAATAGATGAATACCTACCTGATATGCATGGGAATAAGAGATGAATACTGGTAGATCATTGAGTTCAATCTTATACTATTCTGAATGACTTAACAAATGTTATTATAGATGAAAAGAAAAAGTATAAGGAGAACATGTTAGCAAGGTAAGATTTGATTAGTGCCTTATCTGATTCAAAATATTATGCATATATGGATTAAGGACTAAACATGAGGTATGGAAAAAATTAGAAACTATTTATGAAGGTGATAATTTTGTTAAGAAATCTAAGTTGCATGGACTAGAAGCAAGATATTAAGATATGAATATGAGTGAAGGAGAAACTACCTCAATTTATTTGCAGAGAGTGAATGATCTGGTCTTTGAAATTAGATGTGCTAGTGGTATCTTACAGACAATGAAGTTGTTGACAAGATTATAAGATCTTTTCCTACATGTTACACTAAGAAAGTTGCTGCTATTGAAGAATTGAGAACTATAAGACCTATTTCAAGAGAATCTTTGATAGGAAGACTCTATGATTATGAGATGAATACACTTAGTAAGGAACTTCCAAAGGTTGAGACTAAATTCAAATAAAGTGTGACCAAGTATGACCAGGGAGAAATCTCTATAAAGATGAAATTAAAACATTATGCTAAGGATTGGGAAGAAATCATGGAAGAAGAAAGGAAGATTGATGAACTTGAAGGCTTGATTGCAAGAAGACTACCTAAGAGCTCTAGTAAGTATGAAGGAAGATTACCTTTGAAATGTTTCAATTGTAATAATATTGGACATATTGCATCTAGATGTCTGAACAAAAATTACAAGGATGCTAGAGATAAATCTAAGAAATATCATTCTAAGGGTCATAAAAGTTTTCATGTTGTTGATGAAGGTGTGACTAATGATGAATCTATTGCTCATGAGGAGGAAATTTCATTTATTTCTATTAAAGAAGATAATCCCAATGAATAAAAATCATTGGTTTCATGGGTTGTTAAAATAGATTAATGGGTCATTAATAGTGGATGCTGACATCATACGACTGGTGATAACGATAAGTTTGTGAAACTTTAAGACTATGATGGAGGTTTTGTTAGATTCGGTAATAATGCTCCTTGCTTGATTAAAGGAAAATGATCTATTACTCTTGATGGTAAAAACAATATTGATCATGTCTTGTATTTTAAAGGTTTAAGTCATAACTTGTTGATTATTGGACAACTATTGGATAAAGATTACAAATTGAAATTTATGGATGAAATCTGCAAGATCATTGGAAGAAAAATAAGTTTTATTACATCATGTACATAGACTATTGGTAATCTATTTCATTTGATAACTATTGAGAATAAGTGTTCAATTGCTAAGACTGATGATAGTTGGTTATGGCATAGAAGACTTTGTCATGTAACCTTTGATAATACAGTGGAAATTAGCACTAATCATGCTATGAGAGATTTACGCAATCTGATAGCCTAACAATATGTGCAAAGAATGTCAATTGGGAAAGATGAATAGATCTACTTTCAAGAATAAGACATATTATTCAAATGAATTATTAGATTTAGTGCATATAGATCTATGTGGTTATGCTAAGACAAGACATTATTTTGGTGATAGATACTTTATGCTATTTGTTGATGACTATTCAAGGATGATGTGGGTTTCTCTTTTTAAGGAGAAATCATAATATTTTCAAAAAAATTAGATATTCAAGATACTGGTGGAGATAGAATCTGGAAGAAGATTGAAGTGCCTAATATCAGACAGAGGTGGAGAATCTACATCAAATAAGTTTTATGCATTTTGTGAAGAACACGGGATAAAAAGATAGACTTCTGCTTTGTGAACCCCACAACAAAACGATATTGTTGAGCAAAGGAACAAGACTATCCTAGACACAACTAGGACTATGATTATTGAAGGAAAATTTATGTAGGTCTAGTGGAGAGAAGCAATGTGCACCACAATATATAGTTTGAATGAGGTATATATTAAGCAAGGAATTGTTAAGAATCCTTATGAAATTTGGTATGGTCATATTCCTAGAGTTAAATATTTTAGACTTTTTGGAATTAAATGCTACATTAAGAGGGATAAAGATATTGGAAAGTTTGATCCTAGAAGTGATGAAGGAATATTTCTTGGGTATTCTACAAAGAGAAATGCGTATAAATTTTATAACTATAGACTAAAGAAGATTGATCAAAGTGAAAATATCAGAGTTGATGAGAATGAGCAGAGATTAGAAAGAACCTACATGTATTAAATGACTGAAGAAGACAATCAAATTGTCATAGTGCATAACCAGAATTATGATGGACTAGAAGAGAAGAAAAAACTGGAAGAAAATGGAGTGGATATTAACACCGAAGGGTCTGCTACACATCCTACACTGAAAGATCCAAGGTATGTAAGGATTAATCATTCTATATATGTCATTATTGGTGATAAGAATAGAGGTTGATAAGCAGGAGATATATTCCACAGCAAGTCAAATTGTGATATTGCTATCAGGATTTAACTGTGTAGTTTTTTTGAGTCAAACTCATTGACCCATGATTCATGAGTAGTGGTTCACCGAACCCATATCTCATGAGAATGAAATGGAACAATTAGCACTCATTGGATCTAGGTCAATGAGTTTGACTCAAAAAAACTACACAGTTAAATCCTAATAACAATATCACAAGAATAGAGGTCTTTAGACGTGAGGAAGAATTGCTAGAGATGAAACATGTTTTCCATATGAATTTGAGCTTAAAGATGTTAAAGAAGCATGTATTGATGAGAGTTGGATGAAATAAATGAAAGAGGAACTTGATTAGATTTAAAATAACAATACTTGGATTCTTGTTCCCAAACCTATTGACAAAAATGTGATCGGTACTAAATGGGTATTCAGAAACAAGCCGAATGAAGATGGTAAAGTGGTTTAGAACAAATCAAGAATGGTATGCAAATGATATTCACAAATGGAAGGTATTGATTTTATCAGGACTTTTTATTTTGTAGTTAGACTTGAAGGTGTTAGACTACTTGCATAGGCGACTTATAGAAAATTTAAGGTCTATTAGATGGACGTTAAGTCTGCATTGTTAAATGGTGAACTAGAGAAAGATGTTTATATTGAGCAGCCTGATGCTTTTACTGTAACCAAAGAAGTAGATATGGTTTGTAAATTATAGAAATCCTTGTATGGATTAAAGAAATCTCTTATAGCTTGGTATGCTAGACTGGACATGTATTTTTCAAAGATTGGTTTCAACAAAGGAACTACATATAGTAACTTATATTTCAAAATAATTGATGATAATGTCTTGATTGCTGAAGTATTTTTGATGATATCATATTTGGTGGAAATGATGAGTTGAGTAGAGGTTTTGTTGATGAAATGCAGAAAGAATTTGAGATGTCTATGATAGGTAAAATGAAATTCTCTCTTGGATTGCAAATTACATAGCTAGATAAAGGAATTTTTATTACTCAGTCCATGATGTCAGAGAACTATTGAAGAAATTTGGTATGGAAGATTCAAAATCGGTAGGAACCCCTATGGTTATTGGTTGCAAGATGAATAAGGATGATGATTAACCTTGTGTTAATCAAACATTGTACAAATCTATGATTGGTGGACTAAAATATCTAACTCACTCTAGACTGGATATATCAAACATTGTTGGAATTGCTACAAGATTTCAAGTTGAACCGAAGGAATCACATATGGTTGTTGTAAAAAGAATTTTTAGATACTTGAAGGGTATAGTTGACTATGGATTATGGTATGAAAAAGATGATGAATTTATTGTATGTGCATACACTGATGTTGATTAGGTAGGTAATATGGATGATATAAAAATTACTAGTGGAGGTGCATTCTCTTTGGGTAAGAAGCTAGTTTCTTGGGCTAGTAAGAAGAAGGATTGTATTTCTCAATCTACTATTGAAGCTGAGTATGTTTCTATTGCAATCAACTATAATCAATCTATTTGGATGAGGAATATTATGAAGGACATGAGGATAAACATTGATGAGCCTATTTTTATTCATTGTGATAACTCTAGTTCTATAAATATCTACAAGAATCATGTTTTGCATTCAAAGACAAAACATATTTCTATTAAGTATCATGTCTTGAGGGATAAAGTTAATAAAAAATAAGTAAATATGGAATTTATGTCTTCTAAGGAACATATTGTAGACATCTTTACAAAGCCTTTACCTAAGGATAATTTTGAGTATCTTAGGGAAAATCTTGGGGTGATAACCCCTCTAGATCAAAGCTAATGATGCTAAGGATAGCACTAGTCCTGAGAATCTATCAGAATATTATTTTCTAGATTGATGGGATTTAGGGATGATTTCTTAGGGGGACAAACCTTATGGCTATTTATTGGTTTGGTATTTTTGATATATTTGGTCCTTTTCCATTGATGTGAAAGGGGGATAAGTTGTATGAAAAACAAAAAAAAATCATCTTGTGTTGAGAGGGTTGAAGAAGTTTGAAGCTGGATATTCAGAGTAATTAGGTGGACATATTTCAGAGTGATCAGGTGGATATATTGATGTCTTTGTGGATTGATCAATTTTTTAACTTCATATGTTGCCATCAATCCCAAAGGGGGATATTTTTGGAAGATTGTTGAGTATACTAGAGTTTTGGATTTGGGTGTGATGACATAAATATTTTTTCATTGATGTCAACATACTAGTTGGTGTTTAAAATAGTGTATTCACTACGTTCGATATGAAGGATTTCAATTGATCAGGTGCTATGTTGAAGATCTTGTGTTTTGATCAAGAGGTATTGTTCATAGGTGTTTGTAGATGATCTATAGAGGTTTTCTAAGGTTGGTATGATAGTTTAAATGAGGAATGATCAAGTTGCTAGATGTTGGTTTTACAGTGTTCCTATGAACAATGAATAAGTATTTGGTTTGGTATGACTAGGATTTGATGTTTCAGAGGTTGTGAAGCTAGTGATTGCATGTTTCCTTATTATTGTGTTCATAGCTAGTGTTGTTCATGATTCAAAGTATAACAAGCTATCTTTTGTTATGACTAAATTTAGTATTTTAGTGTTCCTATTGATCTGAGTTAAAGATGAGTTGGGATTTCATATTGGAGATGATGCAAAGGTTCTGGATGGTATCCATGTTTCTTTTTGGTGTTCTTGGATAGTGTGTTGGTCATGTTTTTGGTCTACATTGATTGAGGTGATTGAATTTTCTATTTTGGTAGTGTGTTGATGTTTCTTCATTTGGGTATTAGCCGACTTGATGGAGTAACATGTTGCGATTCTTGGTGTTGCATCAGGAATGGTGTAGTATGTTTGAGGTTGAAGATTTAGGTCCTATCTAAGTATTAGCCGACTTGATTTGAATCACATTGGTGATTGAGCTTATTATTTATATCCTTTATTATAATAGGTCTTAGCTGAACTAGTGGAGGATTATTCTTTGTAATCAGTATAAATGAAAGATCATTTGTAATTGAGAGAATGTATGTGAGAGAGAGGAGTATGTATATGTGTGTTTTGCACTTAAGGTAGAGTTTTTACTTCATTGGAACTATTTTGACATAGGAGATTCTATTTGTTAATTATGTTTTAATGGACTATATGTCCAACCTATTGTATTAAAGATAGATCAGTGAAACTGACTAAGGGCCAAATCTGAGATTGTATTATGAGTAGTGAGATTTGGGAAGTGAAATTGTAGATTGGGATGTAATCCTATGGTTGCAAGTGCATGCTTTGTTCTCTATTTTTCTCTTAACCAAGTAGTACTTCTAACATAGTACATTCATCTAGTGGGTTTGAATCTCATCAGGGTTTTTCCTTAACCGGGTTTCCTTGAGAAAAAAATCTTGGTGTTTTGTGTTATATGTTGTGGATCTTTCATTATTGTTTAACTTTAAAATATAAGTGGCTAAAGTGTAATTAAAGTAATTAGGTACACACAATTAATTCACCCCCCCTCTAAGTTGTGCTTTCCCCCCTTTGGGCCTAACATAAACTATGTAAGGGAAATAAGTGTTGAAAGAACATAACTACAAACATAAGAGAAAGGTAAGTTGAGATAATACATTGCTTGGTTGTGGTGGATGGTTGAATCTGTCGAGTGATGGAGCCTAGGTCCCACATCCATGATATACCTGTAAGAAAGGAATATAAAAATGGGCTAGTCACTGATGATTGAGAAATGGAGGATCTATATCCTCTTTCACACTGAAGTAAATTCTATACATTCAAAAAATATAAGGAAAGATAAATCAAGATAAAGGATAGAAAAGTAAGAAGGAGAACAAGTTGAAACATGTTTTTTAAACTAATAGTTTCTTGTTATGTACAGATACATGTGTCTGAAGACCAAGGTCATTGAAGGGACATGCCATCAAAGTGTGAAACCTTCTGACCTACATTTAATCTCTATCATGTTGCAGATATAGTTGAAGAGCAACAATTATCAAAGGGACACACTTATTTTGTATGAAACCTTTTAACAATTTCACAATATTTTAGATCAGGAAAGGAACAACATGCTATTAAAGGAATATTTTATTTCCAAATGAAACATTTTAGCAATCATATATACATAAGATCACAAAACACTCCAAATTCCTGTGTTTATTTCTAAAAGATGTATTAAGCATTACTGCATGAGGATATCATGATGTAGATGTACAGTTGTTATGATAACAATCAGACTTGCAAGGCATGTATACAATCACAAGGATTCAAGTATAGCTATAGATGAATCAAGGGGTCATCAATGAATCAAAGTTTCAAATAAGTAGATATAAACAAGAATAAAGAAGCAATGTAGATTTTATACTTATGGCATCAACTAAGGTTCATGAACAATTAAGATTCATGAACAATCACGAGTGCAATGAATGTAGCTATAGAGAAAATTGTTGATACATGTATTCACCTCCTAAGGAAGAAATAGTTGGAATGCCAATATGATGAAAAGGATATGTTTTACAAGATAAAATTTAATATAGAGACTATAGTATTACAGTCAAAGAATGGAGATATTTCTATTTTGGAAACAAGGAAAAGAGGAAAATATTATTCAAATACATTATTATCCATATCCAAGACATATCATTGAAAGGTTCAAAAATAATGATAGGGAAAATAATGATATCTTGCAAGTCCAAATGTTGATTGTGATTAAGAAATTGAATAAACATGAAAGTTGCAATCATCAAATAAATGCAAAGAAATTAGAGTTACCAATGTCAAAGATTTAGTGACTATTTTCCACTTCAAAAGGACATTCTAAGTAAGATACTGGAAGCAAGGTTTAGGAAGTATGAATATTCATTTACCACCATGAAGAGCAATTTATTCAAGAAGATCTAAAACCCTCACTTAAACAAAGTTAAAGAAAGCATTGTATGTCAAAGGTGGTGCAGATATTAAAATAATGGTGTATACAAATGAGTTTAGTAATATATAAAAGCTACTATTTATTTATAAAGAGTGAAACATTTAACAAGTAAGACATTTTGTATATTTTTACAGGCTAGAGAAACATAACTCTAATTTTATTGTGGTATCATCATACAGTTTAAAGAATTAGTGGTACACGGTCACTACAAACTACAACATCATCATGGGGATGGAATTACAATACATGTTACACCAGACACATAATTTCTTGTTCCTAGATTTAGATTAGGCATAGTATCAACTGAAAGTAACATCATTAGGAAATATACAACTTCATCATGGTCATGATAGAGGAGTACAAGCATCAAATTTATTATAACAATATACCTTGAGATAGATGTTGCACAATACTGGTACAATGAAAGCACAAATACAATGAAAAAATCAAGCTTCATAAAGAATAACAAAGACAAATAAAGAGTAGCCCACTACCATAGCAATAAATTCAAAGAAGGTTCAAATAATGTTTTAAAAAATTCATTATGCTTAGAATGTTGATACTACAAGAAGATGAAGAGTCACGTTGAAGCTTCAAATAGATGGAGAGTACCTAGTTTGAAGTAAAAGGTCACAATATATATGAGTATTCACAGAAAGTCCTTAATTACTTCAAGAAAATAGGGAAAAAAAGAAACTATACACAATTGTTGTTTCTACAAGTGATATACATAAAACCATTCTTTGAATTGATTGAATCATCAAGGAATTAGAGGGAAGTCGCGACAATATATTCAATATAAAATATTTTTCCTTTGTTTTATCATAAAAGAAAAAGACCCATCACAGAGTGTATAGATTTTTAACACATGTAAGTCACGAAATCTACATAAAGGGTTTTTATTTCATATGGAGAGATACATAGGGGAATGTAGGCCACATAGTATACATGAATATCCAATTCATCATTATCAAAAAATGTTTTGTGTTCTGCCAAGTAGCAGATTTGGTAGGAAGGTAATCATAATTTCCAAGAATAGAAAGTAAACAAACCCTTAAGAAAATGCATAGTTTTACAAACCCTTGAGCACAAATATTTAGGAGGGCTTTTAAAAAAGATGCCAAAGATCGTCAATAATTTAAAAAGGTTATCGAAACCCTCATCAAACCCTAGCAGTGAATAAGCTTAGCCATAAACAAAAGTCATGTGCTACAAAGGTAAAAATTTCCAGTTATGGAGAGAGGAAGTCACAACATGTATCTCATGAGAACAACAAACAAGTTTAAATAGAGAACTTCAAAATTTTGGTGTAAGTCATCAAAACCCTAGTCTTAGAAAATCCAGCATTGCCAGAGGAGAAACTTCAAGATACAAGTAAAGATGCAAAATAAAATGAGATGAGGGTTGTAAACCCTACTTTACGCGGTGAACCTCAAAATATTATGGAATGTAATAAATGGATAGTAGCAATGTATTTATTCTATTTTATATTTTGTGAAAGTTATTTAAAAATAATACTCACATGATTTTATTGATTTTTTTTATAATATATATTATACTTTATAGCTTGAATTTAATAGATAATTATAATATCTATTAAATACAAACTATGTATAGAATATCATATATATTATAAAAAAATCAATGTTATTTTACTTAACATATTTAATATTTAGTAAATTATTTTATTTACTAAATATTAGATATATTAAGTAAAATTGGTGTTATTATAATTAATATAATTAATATTAAATAAATCTTATTTATTTAATATTAAATGTGTCAAATATAATTAGAGTATTATCATAAAGTCTTTTACATAAATATTTAATGATTAAATATAGAGCACCTCATAATTTCGAGTTTGAGTTCATCGCGCATGCAAGAGGGGAATTTATTTTGTCTTGGAGTTCATTTTCAGTCAAAGGAGGTATTTGATTTTGCATGAGTTCATTTTTGGGGGTAGGAGGCGATTTTATTTTCTCATGCAGTTGAGAGGCAATTATTAGCTATTTTGGGCAGTTTGAGTGTAGTTAGGGTTCAATTCACCTTCAAGTTGATATATGCACACTTGAGGAGATTTTTGAGGGCATTAACTTGCAGATTCAGTTTTACATTTTTTTATGCATGATTTTTAGTTGTATTTGAGATTGAGTTCCTTTTCAGGGTTTGATGAGGCAGTTTCACTTTCAGTTCATCTTCTATTTGTTTTAGGCTAACCATCTTATAAGGTTCTTTCCTTAGGTGTTTCTCTTTAGTTCTTTCTTCTTGATTATTTTTGCACATTGCAAAAATTAGGCATATTGATTGTAGCTCATTATTTAAACAAAATTTTTGTAGTAGATTCCTTTGATATTGATATAGTATAGATTGGTCCTTCTCCCATTTTACAAGTTATTGTATTGAGTTTGTGGGTTTGATTTTTTTTTGTGGTTTTAGCAAAACCCTCTAATCAATTATATTCAGGTATTCAATATTCTACACGCTATTATCATATTATTAGTTTTTCATATTGTGTTATCAAAGTTCAGTATTTTAGTTTGTGGATATTATTGTCCCTTTCTGAAGAATTGTAGCCTAACCTTTATTCAAATTTGATTTGTGGGTTTGAGTTGTGAAAAAAGATAGTTGTTTCAAAATTATTGTGAATCTTTATGCTACTTAGGGTTTGGAAATACATATCTTGGTGCATCACCCATTTAGATAGAGATCAATTCCTACATATCTTCTATCTCTTTTCCAAGAAAGATTTAGTATTAGGTGATCAAAAGGAGAAGCCAAACCACAATTTGAAGATTAATCCTTATTATAGGTACACCCACACACCTATAGGTTTTTCCATGTTTCACAGGTTTTCTAGGTCTCACACTTAGCATTTTAGATGTAACACTCATGACAACAACACTAATGTTCACAACCCCAGTTAACTATCCCAAGGGTTCCAAGATATGGTTACTTTTAACTACATTAACTAAACTACTAAGATCAACCATAGCATAATCATGTGATATATCTTATATTCATTTTAAAACCCAAAAGAAATATTTCTAATTCTTTAATTAGCCATTACAAAATAATCACATGATAATAAGGAAACTAACATAGACATTGAATAGAAGGAATTAAGATATATTCACCATATTAATATAAACAAAGTTGCAATCAATAGGATACAATTGATATATCATGACAGACATATAGTACATCCTCCACTACAAATATCACATGGATCACAACAATGAATCACAAGTCATAATATAACACATAACATCTCATGAATGGATCTCCCAAGTCAATATATAATGGAATAAATGGTGACATCATCTCATGATGACAATAAGAAATATCCAAGAATGAACATAGTAACATCTAGGATCATCCAAGTATAGGAACATGATGTCATATCTCAATGGTAAAAAGAATCACTACCACCTGACCACGTGGAACCTAGAGGTCCACCCCATTGTGCTGAGGAGATAACACCAGACCTCACTCAAAGGAACAACCAAACAAGAAAGACTAATGCAAATGGTACATTGTATAAAATGGTTACAAGGTTATCAAGTATAAAAGATTGAGTCACAAATTAGATGTACCAAATTCTGACGTAGGAACCTATAACATATAAAGGGAAGTGTCATCACATATGGAAACTCTTGAGTTATCCTGGTAGTCTCTTTCTAGACCTCGAAACCCAAGTGACCATATGCGGTATTAGTAGTCCTTTCATATAGACAAGGTTACTAACTATGCTATATCCAATCCTCCTATAGGTGGAAAGAATCATCTCACACTCCATCCTAGCCTATACTAGTGCACAAGGCATGGGTGAGGCACACAATCATCTTATTAATGTTTCCCTCCTAGTAAATTTATTATCATTTTATTAAGCTACTTACAATGAGTTATCTTGGAAGCCACTTTAGGGCCTTGATGCCCATTTCAAGCCACTTTCCCTCTATGCTCCTAGATAACCTACCCTAATGCTCCAACCAAAATAACCAAATAAAAGGCAATGTAAAAGCCAGAAAATACTCCTCATAAATAATCAATTCATGAAAATTGCCAAGGTAAAATGATGGAGTATAATAAATATCACATCCTATATAAGGATCTAAACTATCCACCCCAAAATGGACATCTCAATGAACTATACATCCTATAATGTATATCTCAATAAAATAATCACAAACTCTCATAGTCTCATATCCCAAGATCAATGACAACCAAAAGCATCAATAACATCTATCTCCAACAATGGAGTAAAACATACCCCACAAATACTACCATGAGTATAGAACAATTCAATAACACCAACATGGTGACCAAGTAAATCAAATATCTAAATAATAATTGTTGTCACCTCTTGTGGTGAAATAACATAATGATCGAGACTCCATGGAAAACATAACATAACTCACCGATGTAACCAAAACCACACACAAACCAATCACGACATCAAAATGGTTATGAAATTTCTACAATATATCCCCAAAGAGAAAATAATATAAAACCATAAATAATCCAAGTCTTAAAGACAAAATCCTCTTAGGAAAACACTCAACTTGAATGGACAATATGCACCCACACAAAACACAATGACATAGATAACACATATGAAATATATTTGATGAATCTAGCCATGTCACATTATGATTTAGTTTTCTATTTCACAAATATATCAATATAAAGTACCTCATTAAGTATAAGTATTACTTAAATTTTTTTTTAAAATTGATATTAATACTTAATTTTACTCTCGACTCCTTAATGACTCCTTAAAATATTAATTAATTAAAATTTAATGATTAGACTAGAATAACGTATTCAAGGGGAAATAAATTTTAAAAGGCATAGGTATCCTGAATCCATCATTGAATGGAGGGTTTATAGTTTTAAGAAGATTGGGCTTAATAACAGTGAGTTTGTTTGTGTATTCTCTCTATGTAAATCATTTCATAATTTGAATGGTATAATCTCATATGGAATGAGAGGGATCTAAAAATTATATCAATGGAAAGATAATTTTATTTCACATATTTTTCATTTTTACCAGTCCTAAAGAAAAGGTTATTTGAATTGTGTAAAAATCAAATCTCCCTAACAACCCTGTTTAAGAATCAAGGTTACAAGTTTGGTAAAAAGAACATAACATTGTTTTGAATAGTTGAACCTTCATAAAAAATAGGAAAAACATACAAATAGTCTCATATACAATCTCACTAAATCAATTTTCTTATTATATATTTTTCAAAATTTATGGATGATTGTTCGTCTGTCTCAGATTAAAAAATCAAGCTCAAATAGGCATTGTCTCACTATAACAGTCAATAGTTGACCATTTTCATACAAAGCAACCCTATTGGATTCTAATATATGTTAAATAAAACTCAAATGTGTATATGAAAGTGTCTTTATATTTTTAAGGAGACATCTACAAAGAAAGCTATAGCAAAACCCTATGTTTTCACAAAACTATTGCTTGCAATTTCTCACAAAGATTTCTTAGGTTTTCTAGACTCAATATCAACATGAATTTCCATACAAGAAAACCCTAATACTCTATGTTCTTTAATTATCAAAACAAGAAAGAAACTTTAATATAAATGCTCCAAAACTCATCAAACAATTTGGCAAACACAAAGAAGACAATCTTTCAAAAAGGAAGAATTGCAAAAAAAGGGATTCAAAACCCCTACCTTGATTCTCAAAGTTGACTTGCCAAAAAGAAGACCAATATCCCACTTTCAATCTCAACCTTTCAATAAATCTTTAACTTCCAAAATCCAGACAAAACCTGTAACCTGGTAAACCTATTGTTTCTGTTAAAAAACATTGCCTCCTCATAAACTTGTCTCCTAAAATATCTCGCGTCTCCTAAAATGACAAAAATAATCTCTAATAAAGAAAAACCAATAAAACTAGAGTTTTCAAAAGAAAAAAAATCTCCAAAATAAGAAAATTCAACTTAAATTAATAACAAAAATTGTTTTTCTTAATTTTTTTCATAAAATTAATTTTCCTTTTTATTAAAGGAAGAAATATATATTTTATTTATTTATTTTTTAATTAAATAAGTTATTCTCCACTCAACCTTTTAATAATAATAAAAAAATATATTTCAATTTATTAATTAAAGTACAATTAAATTGCATATAATTTTTTTAATAGGAAATAATATTTATAGCATATTAATAATTTATTTATATTACTTATGTATTTTAATTTCCCATTTAAATTTAATATTTAATTAAATCCTCAATCTTATGTTTAGACTTTTTAATTAAGTCCATTTAGTAAATACATGTATTTAATTAATCCTTATTAATTAAATATCTATATATTTAATATTTTAATATTCTAGAAGGTTTAATTATTTAATCTTTATAATTAAAGTTTAATTAATCTTTTACTGACATCACACTAAAAAAACAACATTGACCTACATGATTGCATGCACACTGAAATTTGACCAAATCAAAATATAGAAAAGATGCAACACCATAAGCATACTCAAACAAGGGATCACAAATTCATGTCACCTCGACAAATTTGGAGAAGACAGTTAACTAGACACTTGTCCACAATTTTAGGATAAATGAGGGCTTGGGTTAGGATTTAGGCCTAAATGTTATCTCCCCTCTCTTACCATTGAGATAATGTGATAGGGCACACTCATCCTAATAATTCAAGGAAGTTGATGCCCGATACCTGCAAACCTGCATCACAAAGTTGAGCATGTATGTATATATATAACAAAAAATGGTAGGGATCAATACATCATATGGATCTCACAAGAAAATAACTACGACTTCATCCCTCACCATATCAGGCACATCAAACAAAAATATAAAACATACATGCCATCCATACACATGTATGCATGGGATTAGTAAAACATAAATACCCATAACATCTTCATATTTAAATACTCATAATCTAATTAACATCATGATATAATATAAATAATTAAAGTATCACAATTATGCATCATCAATAGGTATTGTCATAATATCAAAACATCATTATATACTATTGACAATCCAACACACATGAAAAGTAGTCTAAAAGATTTTGGAATCACAAACAAAAATGGTAGTAGACGGGTGGGTATTACATCCTCCCTTCCTAAAATTAGGCTTACTCCTGGAAGCCACAATTACTAATATGATGAATTGAAAGTCTAAATCTACTATTTACAAAAGTCATACAAGGAAACATACAAATATAGTACAATCTCCACGATGTCCTCCCTTATACATATCACCAGAGGTCCATAATGAACATGGTAGAAAAAACACTTATCAAAAAACATGGCCACCAATACCAAACATTTAGAATAGACACCACAAAATTTGAAAATGAAAAACCCAAACAGGGGAATACCAAGTTTAACATTAAATTATAAAAGCACTCAATTTCAACAATAAATCAAGTGTGATCCATGCCACAAAGATATAAAAAATAGAGTTACGTGACTAGTCCATGCATAAGAAAGTTAAAAAAATTTAATGCTATCCCACACACAACACAAAATAATTATCACTAACTAAAATAAGTTATCAATCGTAAAACATTTCACATAATAGAGTGATTAGTATTAGTCACATTCAAGGGAGTAACCACTTCACGACACCCAAGAATACAACATCCGAGATGCATTAGAGAATGTACCTAAACACAATAGACAATCACTAAGATAAGATGCATCTAATAAAATGTAACTCAATAATTTTGGAAAAATATTACAAGTAAGGCTCCTTGACCCAATTGACCTGCTATGATGAAAGACACATCCTAATCTTATAAATACATAGTAAACATTACATTATTGTAATTTGTGCACAATGCATTTAAATGTAATGAAAATATTATGAATTACTTCCTAATTTCAAAATTACTCCTATTCTTTCACATCTAATTATAACACTCACACAAGGGATACAAGAAGCAAGCTAGCTACTTACAACAAAACACTCGCACAAACATTACCAACTTCATGGACAACAATGTAACCAAACATCCTAGTGTTGTAACACTAGTTCTAGGGACAGATCAAGCCTCAGTAGGTATTTCATCTATGAAACCAACATACAAAGTAACATCTCAAACAAGCTACAAGGTAGTAAAGACATAAATGTTTAGTTTCTATACGATGAATTTTAAATATAACAAAGTTATATGTCTATGTTTTTATTTCAAGTTTAAATACTAGACATCTAATGGGGATACAAAATTACCAGATTTCCCAGTATAGAAACTCAGGATCTGATACAAGATGTAACAACTCACCAGGGAACCCATGAGATTTTAACCTAACTTTACACTAATTTGATGCAATAATTTTTATTTTTAAAATATTAAACATACATTAACAATACGAATGAACATTTAACAACACAAATGTGGAAGAAAGTACAACATAAGTGCAAGTAACATTATTAACACATGATGAACCATTACACTAATATTCAAAACCTCAGTTAACTATCCCAAGAGTTCCAAGACATAGTTACTTTAACTACATTAACTAAACTACTAAGATCAACCATAGAATAATCACATGATATATCTTATATCGATTTTAAAACCCAAATGAAATATTTATAATTCTTTAATTATCCATTATGAAATGAACACATATCAATAAGGAAACTAACATATACATTGAATAAGAGGAATTAAGATACATTCACCATATTAATATATAAAAAAGGTGCAATCAATAGGATACAACTGATACATCATGGCACACATATAGTACATCTTCCACTGCACATATCATAAGGATCACAATAATGAATCACAAGTCATAATATAATACATAATGTCTCCTAAATGGATCTCCCTAGTTAATACATAATGAAATACATGGTGATATCATCTCATGATGACAATAAGCAATCTCCAAGAATGAACATAATAACAACATCTAGGGTCATCCAAGCACATGAACATGATGTCAAATATCAAAGGAAAAAAGAATCACTACCACCCGACCACATGGAACCCAAATGTCCACCCCCCTGTGATGAGGAGGTAACACCGAGCCTCACTCAAAGGAACAAATAAACAAGCAAGACTAATGCAAATGGTACATTGTATAAAATGGTATTAAATGGTCACAAGGATATTAAGTGTAGAAGATCAAGTAACTGTCACCCAAATTTCCTATTCCATAAAATTTTGGCCAACAGGTTGGGCTCTATCCAGAAATCTTCATTTTTTTTAAGCCTTGTTGAGAACCTTGAGAATTTTTATGGTTCTGTGCCTCTTCCCCTGGTCTCTGCAAATTGTTATATCTCTATTCTGATAGCCATTAAATTTGAAAAAATATGACTGTTGGAGGTAAAAAACCCTAAAAACCCTGCGACTGGCTCTATTTCGCCATTACCTTTTTTAGTCACTTAAGTCGCTATATTCTCATGTGCACTTTTTCATGATTGGCTAGTCGCGAGATCTCTAAAGCTCAGCCGAATATTCTTTTCTATTTCTTGATCCCACAACTCCCTTTATTTCTTTATCTCCTAATCCGATAGAATATCCCCTTTTCATTTAGCGACCCATCATTTTCTTCAGTCGCGTGTTTGCGCAATCCTGACAGTTCGTGCCTTAGCCTTCAGTGATCTGGTGAGTGGTTATGTTTCTTATGGCAGTTAGGTCACTTGGCAGGTTAAAGTTCATTTGAGATCAACGATTGTCATGATACCGCAAGGAAAAGGTGCTCGAGGGTTAATCTTCTCAACATTACGACAACCGTTTGATCTTCCAAATGAAGGAAGTTGGTAGTGTAGTGGGTCTGCTGTCAGATATTGCTGAGGTGTCTGCTTTTGATTGGTTGAGCTCAATGGTGATGTGGCTTTTCTCAGTGGGGCCAAGGTTTTCATCGTTTAGACAAGTTAAAATTCGATCAAGATTGACGATTGTAGTGATACCGCAAGGAAAAGGTGCTCGAGAGATAGTCTTCATGGCATTGCGACAACCGTCCGATGAAAAGTTAAGTAAAGCCGTGGGTCTGAGGTGCCCGTCATGCTGAGGTGTTCATTTCTCATTGGTTTTTGACTGGTGATGTGGTTGATGACTTTTTAGAGGGCCTTGCGACTGTCATGAAGAATGATCTAGGCCGTTCAATTTGCTAGTGAATGATGATATCGACGGTCATGTTTTAAAATAAAACCAGGTGGCCATTGGAGCCCAAATTTGAACCTTCCTATGGAGTTTTCTACCAGTGTTTGATCTAGCGAGCCGTATGCGACAAAGGAGGTAGCTCAGAATTGATTTTTTAGGACAGTTGCAGGTTGTGAAGATGACGAAGAATATCTGATTGGCCATCCTAGCCTGATCTTGCTTCCTGGGGTGCCATGCCGATTTAAATGTAGTCGACGTTATTTGGCACAGGTGGCTAGGTTTGTTGGATGACAAACAGTTCCATGTCCTGATTCATGTAAGAATTTGACAGAGGTAGATGGATCAGATTTGAACATTCATGATGAACCTGACTTAAAGAGACAAATTCATGGCAGTGGCATGGGGTTCTCAACTTGTAGAGAGGTAGATGGATGAAGGTGGCTCATCTGCAGATAGTTATGGTGATGGAAAAGACATGCAAACATATATTTGAATGGCCAAGATATTTCAAGGATGCATTTGTGATTAGATATGACAGATTTAGGGTTTCCATTATTGTATGAAAAATCTATGTAACCCTAATCAATTTTTTTTGACTTTGTCTATGTGCTGGGGAGATGTATATATTAGTTTTTAGAGCTCTTAGAGCTGGGAGTTTATGGTTGTAAAAAAGAAAGTTTTCTTTCTTAGGAGCTATCCGTGGCATTTGTTCTACCCTCTGGCTTTTACAATTTGTAATCTTTCATTGATTTATCAGATTCAATAGAGGCTTTCTGAGGCATCTTCTCTGCCCTCAAGTCTTTTCCTTGTCTATATTTCTTTTAATGAGTATAATATATTGGCTTTGTTAGAGAAATCTTGGAGTTCCAGGGCCCTTCTTTCTTTCAGCTTATTTGTGTGCTATTGTGTATGATTTGATTTGAATGATCTTGTGGGTATAACTCAACCCCCTGTCACTCTGTCTCATTCTTGTGCCCTTTTGCTGAAAAGAATGTTTGCTTGCAGGTCACAGTCTGAGTCTTTTGTTCAGACCCCTCTATGAAACACTTATGCAAGGCTATTTAGGAAGATTGTGTTCTATTAGATCTAAGAGCCTTCATGCTAATTTGGTCAATATATTGTGTTCATGTCATTTCGGTGTATCACCTAGTAGGTAATTTGCTTTCAGTTATTTCCCTTTAGCATTCCTTCTATCCCTTTCCCCTCAAGAATTTACTTTCCTGTCAAAAAAAAAATTAAGGTGATTATCCAAGAGGAACTAGCCTAGAACCTGGAGGTTTCATCTCAGTTAGAAAAGGTCCCACAACCTGGAGATGATCCCAAAGTTATACTAGGTTATCAAGACCAAGAGAGCTTGAACCAAGGGTGCAAACTTAGTGTATAACATTTATGGCACACCTGGTGGGACATAGAAAGAAGTTCATCTTTAAAATATTATGCTATCTCTGATATAATAATTGCATAATATAGACCTTTCAGAGGTTTCTTCCTATCAAGTATATCTGGTGACTCTACTGGTGTAAGATTTAGGAGCCCCGTTCAAAGTTTATGAGAAAGATAGAGACAAGGAGCTCAAAGCCCACTAAATTATTAGAGTTTCCCTCAAAGAGAAAATATAGAGGAAGGTTGTCTCAAAGAGCATCCTCTGTAAGAAGAATAAATTTTACACCACCTAATACTTCAGAGAGGAGAAATTTGTCCTTTCATCTTAGAAGAAGAGGAAGATCTCTAACTAGGGATTTAGATGAGGATTCATATCCAGCATCAAATACAACTCACACAGTTGCTACTCAACAAATTTTAGCTCCTACAATGGCTAGGCAGTTTGCCTTTGCACCTTTCAACCAAGGCAGTCCATTGAACTTTGCTCAACATCATGATGTGCCCCTGGTGGCATTGAAGAGATTACCCAATTTCACAGGTGAAGGATAAACACAACTTTTGAACACATAAGAGATGTGACTACTATTTACAGTATACATAATATAACTCAGGAGGATGTGGCCACTAAGTTGTTGGTAGCCTCTCTCAAAGGTAAGGCTCTTGAGTGGTTTAGAACTCTAGCTGTTGGTTCTATTAATTCATGGGATGGATTATGGGATGCATTGAGTAAACACTTTGAAGATAAATCAGACAACCTATCCCTGGTTGAGCAGTTAACAACCATAAAGAGAGACCCTCAAGAGAAAATGATAGACTATAATAACAGATTTCTCAAGACATGGAATAGAATTCCAGTCTTAGTGAGGCCATCAGCCGATCATGCTTTCTTATACTTCTTGCAAAGCTTGAATAGCCAGATTTCTATCATGATCCAATCTATGGGAGGTACCTCTTTACCTCAAGCTTTTGACATAGCTGTCAGGGCTGAAAATTGTTTAATCCAGATAGGCATGATAGCAAGAAGGCCACCCATGCCCATCTTTCCCAACCTTCATCCCATTGCACCTCTAAAAGTACCTCCTTTTACCCCTATTCCTACCATATTAGCACCTCAGGCTAGTACTAGTGGTGAGGAGTTAAAGGCAAGTTTCTCTCAGGAGCTGCAAGAAATAAAAATAGTCAGCAAGAAATGACAAATCTGCTACAGACTTTAACTAAAGAGGTGACAAACCTAAAGAAGCAAGGGCAAGGAATCATACCACCCTTTCAGCTACAGGGTCAAGGTCCCAATCAACAATATTAGAATCAGGGACAATATTATCAGCAGATTAGGCCACCATACCAAGGAGGTTATCAGGGACCAAGGAAAAATTTTAATCAAAGACCATTCCAACCATACAACCCTGCACCTCTTAATTCTAAAAATCTAGTCAGAGATATGGTCCCTAGCCAAAAAAATCTAGCTTTGGACAATGAATGGTGCTTTCCTTGTAATCAGCCTCATAATCAGGCTACATGTTCAAATGGATGGATGAACCAAGCTCTAATGGTTCAAAATGCCTCACATGCCTAATCATAGACCTCTTTTAGTGGATCAATTCCTCAGCAAGAAGCACGCAATAATGAGACTGCTCTTTTCAATTGGGAGTAGCAAGAATTCAATGGAATCAGTGGTGAATCTTCCATTGCTGCCAACACAAGGTCAAGGAAAAGAGCCCAAGACATGGAGTGTGCAGATTCTAGGATTAAAGCTACTATATCTACAAAGCCACTGCAACAATCTACCCCTACCGTATTAAAGAAGGATCTTATCATTACAAGCAAAGAGGGCCAACCTCTCAAAGAAGTGGAGCCTATCATAGTAAAAATGCAACAAAGAGTCCACATTGTGACACCCTTCAACATTGTAGACAATATGAAGAAGGTAAACATTACTATGTCTATATGGGACTCTTTGGCTATTCCAGGGCAACCTGAGATTTTGAAGAAGGCCATGGGGGAAATGATAGTTCCTTAGCCTACAAATGATGCAACAAAGTCAGTTTTGGTCAACACTAATCAAGAAAAGGAGGCTCCAAGTAGCAGCCCCAAAGAAAATACCATTCAAGGTAGGAACTTAAAACCACCTCCCTTTTATGTATCTTTAATTATTGGAAAATCCTTAGTACATAATTGTATGGTAGATAGTGGAGCTACTAGTACTGTAATGCCCAAAAAGGTGGCTAACCAATTAGGACTTAAATATGAACCCTTCCAAAAAAGGGTTACACAACTTGATGGATCCTCAGCCAATACAATAGGTGTAGCCAAGGATTCCAGTCTAATCCTCCATGCAAGTCCTAATTTCTCCATCCTACTTAATATATATATCATAGATCTCCCTTCTTTATTTTCCATATGTCTATCAAGGGAGTTTATAGCCAAGATAGGAGGCTACCTTTCTTCTGACTGGTCTCACATGCTCTTCGACACAAGATATGGTACCAAGGTCACCATCAAATCTGAATCATTGGCAGCTCACCATATAGAACCATGTGTCCAATGTGATCAATGCAAGCTGCCTTGCACTTGATAGCAATGAATTCCCAATTATTAGAGAAGAAAACACTAATATAGAAAATATCCCTAATATTTTACTAGATGAACTAGAATCAGAAAAGGCTTAAGAGGCCCAAGAAAATGTTATTTGGGATGCTGGTTTGGGAAGCTATTTGATACAAGAAAGTGGTGCCATAGAGCCAAACCTTCTCAAAAAGGACACTGATTCAGAGGATCAGAGCAACCAGGTTTGGGAATTATTTTTTGATGGTGCTAGAAGAAAACATGGTTCTGGTGGTGGTGTTATGCTAGTGTCCCCAAAAGGAGAAAGATACTATACAACGTTTAGATTTAGTTTCTCCTACACTAGCAACACTGTAGAGTATGAAAGTCTAGTGAATGGACTGGAGTGGGCTAGGAAGAGAGGGCTCAAAGCCCTAAAAGTTTATGGTAATAGTGAGTTAGTAGTCATCCAAGTGAGAGGGATAAGTGCAACAAAAAATGACACCATGAAAGCATACAAACATAGAGTTTGGGATACAATTGAAGATTTTTGCGCTTTTTGTATCATCTTAAAATGGAAGCACTTCCATGTTAAGAGTGTTTAGCCCTTTGAGTAAGTGGTTTGGGGTCATGTTAAGTGCCTTGATTGGGTCTTTGCATGTATTTGGCTTTCTCCCCACTTTCCACTTCTTCTCCGCACTTGATTTCTTCATTCTAGGTGAAATTAGGGTTAAACTCTTAAGGACTTTCCTGATTTTCTTTCTTCTATGGCTCTATTTTCTAGGTAAGGTTTAGAAATGAGACCTCCTAGTCCTTCATCACATCATTCAAAGGATTTTCTATTTGTTCCTGACACTGGGTCCTGTTCTGACATCAAATTTTGCATTTCTGGCACCCCTGGAACTCCTGTTGCAAAATCTGGCAAAGTTAGGGTTTGAGGTCAAAGTCGACCTTGACCCTAACTAGGTTAGGGTTGACCTTGACCTTGACCTCTTCTTACCAGAATTTCAAAGTTTCATTTGCTGGTAATTTAGCTTTTGGGAAAGTTATTTCCCGCTTCCAGGTCGGCTGTTTCGGGCTCTGAAACGGTAAATCCTTTAATGGTATTTAATCAAGGTATATTTTCTAAAGGTGAGGACCTAATTGGGATTTAATTATTCAAGGTGGCCCATCTAGAGGAGTGTGCCCTAGATCACTATAAAAGGAGGCCTTCCTCTCTCATTTTTCATATCAAGTTGACATCACTCAATCAAGCAAGTCTTCAAGCATTCAAGTGTTCAAGTATTCATCCATCAAGGAGTTCCATTGTTAGCTATTGAAGGATTCAATCTCCTTGGAGCCCCCCTTGAAGATTCCTTCTTCTCCATTTATTCAAACCTTCTCATATGCAAAGATCAAATCAAGATTGGTGTTGAAGATCAAAATACCATTGATTGGAGACATCTTACATTCATTGAAGCATTCTTACTTGTGGATTTGAGGATTCGAATCCTTTACAAGGACTTCAACATAAGCGAGGTGATTTGTTTCAATTACTTTGTTTATGCACCATATATTTCAATTCAATTTCAAGGTTAATTCCTAAATTGGGGTTTGACTAAGGCAAACCCCCCATACAACCAAAAACCCCCATTTTCTTGCAGGTACAAGTGTGAAATCTTGGATCTGAGAGAGAATTTGGATACCCTTTTCAGCAATCTTTCAGGATCTACGAACAAAATCAGAATCGGACTTCAAATAAATAATGTGGTCTTTGACCTTTTAAAAGGTCAAAGTCGACCTGTGTGAATTTGGACAAAAGATTTCTTGGTTTTGTCCGCCTCGACATTTCCAGTCCAGAAATAGGTGATGGAATCTTCAGAAAGTTCATACAGAAGCCAGAATTCAGCATTTTCTATATCTTCCTTAATTCGAGGTTAGTATTTTCACTTCAATTATTTCAAATTTCAAGCTTAATCCAACTATAGGGAAGTATAGGATTTATTCTTTCTTTCATATTCTTCATAGATTGATTCGATTGTGTATTAACCTCTTGGTTGATCAAATTGGATCTCTCTTTTGGGAATTTGGATTTAGGAGTGAATCTTACATTTTCCCCACACACATACACAAATAGTGGTGATTCCAAATTACCACTATTCACTTTCAATATTGTTGCCATCCCTAGGAAGCTAAATCAAAATGCAGACAGGTTAGCTGCTGTTGGATCTCAGTATGACATTCCTAACAGTGTTTCAAAAGAAAGGGACCAACAACACATTAAAGTGATTGTCAGACCCTCTATTCCTGATAACAATGTCAATTGGCAAGTGCTTGACAATGATGAGCAAATTCTGCAGTTCTTGTTTGAGGAAGACGTCTTCTCAAAGCATAACCAAGATAGATTATTGCAGAGCTATGGTGATCAAGTGATACAACTCAGATCTGATAAGATGCCTATGGGTCTTGTCACCTTAAAGGCTATCTTCAATAAGGATGATCAAGTTAAGAAAAACAACGCTGGCCTAGTGGTTCAACAAGAACATTGTGTTGAATTGGAGTTGGAACCAAGTAAAATCTTACAATTTGGAAAAGTAAATACTGATTTAGAAAAGTAGGCTTACACCCAATTATTTAAGGAATTCAGTGATGTATTTGTATGGAAATATGAAGACCTCAAAGGTTTTAATCTAGCCCTTGCTTAGCACACCATTGAACTAGAGCCTAATGCCAAGCCAGTAAGGCAAAAACAAAGGCCTGTTAATCCCAAGCTTGAGCCACTTATGCATAAAGAAGTTCTCAAATTAATAAAAAGTGGTATCATCTACCCCATTAAGCATACTAGTTGGATTTCCAACCTTGTTCCTGTCAGGAAGAATAATGGGGAGTTGATGTTATGTGTTGACTTCAAGGATCTCAATAGCGCTTCTCTAAAAGATCGCCATACATTGCCCTCTATGGAACAAATCCTGCAATGTGTCTCTGGGTCTGAGAGATTTTCATTATTGGATGGCTATTCAGGATATAATCAGATCCTAGTTAATGAAAAGGACCAATACAAGACTGCATTCACAACCAAGTGGGGAACCATGGCTTATCAAAAGATGCCCTTTGGTTTGTCAAATGTAGGTGCTACTTTTCAAAAGGCAATGGATATGGCCTTTAAAAGCCTCATGTTCAAGTTTGTACTACTCTACTTAGATGACATAACTATCTATTCCAAACATGCAGTAGATCATATCAAACATCTGAGAAAAATATTTGAAAGGTGTAGAGAGTTTGGGATATCTCTTAATCCCAAGAAATGTGTGTTTGTAGTTCATGAGGGGAAATTGTTAGGATATATAGTATCCAAGAAAGGAATCACAGTAGACCCTGAAAGGATTGCAACCATCCTAGAACTACCCTTGCCACATCACAAGAAAAGCCCTTAATCCTTCATAGGAAGGATTAAATTTGTTAGGCATTTCTTGCCTAATATTATAGAAGTATTGAAGCCTTTGACAACCATGTTAAAGAAGAGTTCAGTCTTCAACTGGACTAAAGAAAGGAAGGCCAACTTCCAAGCTATCAAAGAGGCTTTGACAGAAGCTCCTGCTCTATTAAACCCAAATTTTAGTAAGGATTT
The DNA here is from genome assembly GCA_027943335.1 of Chamaecyparis obtusa. NCBI lineage: Eukaryota > Viridiplantae > Streptophyta > Pinopsida > Cupressales > Cupressaceae > Chamaecyparis > Chamaecyparis obtusa. The sequence continues at coordinate 126,306 of BSBK01003780.1, forward strand.
TATCCTTTACGCTTATGGGGGTTCAAATGCTATGTCTGCAATGTTGACCCAAGAAAATTCATAAGGGTCAGAGCAACCTGTTGCTTTCTTCAACAAAGGTTTAGAAGAGTATGAAAAAAGATACTCTTTTGTGGAAAAACATGTACTTGCAGTGGTGAAAAGCCTTAAAAAGTTTAGATATCTATTGACCCATAACAAAGTACACTTGAAAATTACTCATCCAAGTGTCAAAGAATTTTTTCTCTCCAAGGACCTAAATGAAAAAAGAGCTGGTTGGGTTACCAAAGTGATGGAGTATGACATTGATATCCAAACCACTAAACTAGTTTGAGGAAGAGGTCTTTGTGAGCATTTGGTAGAGGATGAGAGTTCAAAGAAATCAGAGCAAACATATGCATCTTTGGTTGTGCATCCTACAAAGGAATGTGTCGGGGCAGTAGGTTGGTTGCCTAATATGATTCATTACTTGAAGATAGGACAATGTCTTACAAGCCTAGATTCAACAAAAATGAGATATTACAGATTATAATCTATTCCCTTTGTGTTGATAGATGAAGTTCTTTTCAGAAAGGATCACAATGGTGTCCTTTTAAGATGCATTAATTCAAAAAAGGTAGCAGATGCCCTATTTGAATTTAATGATGGACCTTCTGGAGGTCACTTTTCTCCTAGGACTACTACTTTTAAAATCATGAGGGTTGAATACTATTGACCATCTATTTTCAAGGATAGTCATGATCATGTGAGAAAATGCATCAAATGTGCCATGTTTGCAGGCAAAGAAAGGCTTGCAGCTCTGCCCCTTCAACCAATCAGAACATAACAACCTTTCATGAGATGGGGCATAGACTTTATTGGCATGATTAATCCTCCATCTAGTGTAGGCCACAAGTGGATAATCACTGCAACAAATTATTTCACTAGATGGACACAAGCAGTTGCATTGAAAGAATCAAATGAGAGTGTTGTCTTAGGTTTTTACGATGACATAATTCATAGATTTGGCACTCCAGACTCCATAATATCAGATAATGTGTTAGCATTCACAAGCCTTAAAGTCTCAGAATGGTCAATCAGAAATGGCATTTATCTGAATACAAGTTTAAATTACTACCCTTTGGGCAATGGTTTAGCAGAATCAACTAACAATAACTTGATTAGGATAATCAAGAAGACCCTACAAGACAACCAAAGGGATTGGCATACTAGATTGAAATTTGCCTTATGGTTAGACAAGATTACCCCAAAAAAGATCATTGGAAATTCTCCTTACATGTTAGTGTATGGTAGAGAGGCTAAGTTGTCAATTTCAACTGAATTGCCAACTTTGGACTTGGCCACTCAATATGTCCTATTCGAAGAAGGGGATCCCTTACAAATCAGGTATGATCAGCTCATAGAGTTAGAAGAACTCAAAGATAAATCCATGAAGGATATGGAGTTCCATTAGGCACAAACAAAGAAGAGTTTCGATAAAAGAGCCAGAGCTATAAAATTCAAAGTTGGAGATGTAGTTCTCAAATGGGATGAGTTCAAATCAAAACCTGGCAGACATACAAAGTTTGATTCCTTTTGGGGAGGTCCGTTCATCATCACTGAGTGAAAGGGGCCTAATGCTTTTCAGCTATCAACTCTTGGAGGAGATGCCTTGCCTATATTAGTTAATGGATTCCACTTGAAGCCTTGTTTTGAGGTTAATCCTTCCTTGTAAATCTCCATAAATATGTTTCCCTATTTTTCTGTCCTTGCTTTCTAGGCTAGTTTTTCCTATTTTTCAAGAAGTGCTCGAGCACATTTTTGTTCCTCCAGGTCTCAAGTCTATCTCTCTATTAAGAAGGTCCTTGTTTTCTTAAGATGACTCCTATGCCCAATGAATTGTTTTAAGGCCACTGATCTAATGTCTAGTAGGTTGACATCCAGCAGAAATCACCAAAATGTTACCCAAATTTCCTTTTCCATACAATTTTGGCCAAGAGGCTGGGCTGTATCCAAAAATCTTCATTTTTTTTAAGCCCTGTTGAGAACCTTGAGAATTTTTATGGTTCTGTGCCTCTTCCCTGGTCTTTGCAAATTGTTATATTTTTGGTCTGATAGCCCTTAAATTTGAAAAAATATGACCGTTGGAGGTAAAAAAACCCTAAAAACCCTACGACTGGTTCTATTTCACCATTACCTTTTTCGGTCACTTAAGTCGCTATATTCTCATGTGCACTTTTTTGTGATTGGCTGGTCACGAGATCTCTAAAGCTCAACTGAATATTCTTTTCTGTTTCCCGATCTTGCGACTCCCTTTATTTCTTTATCTCCCGATCGGATAGAATATCCTCTTTTCATTTAGTGACCCAACATTTTCTTTAGTCACGTGTTCATGCAATCCTGACAGTTCATGCCTTAGCCTTTAGTGAACTGATGAGCAGTTATGTTTCTTATAGCGGTTAGGTCGCTCAACAGGTTAAAGTTCATTTGAGAACAATGATTATTGTGATACCGCAAGGAAAAGGTGCTCGAGGGTTAATCTTCTCAGCATTACGACAACCGTCTGATCTTCCAAATGAAGGAAGTTGGTTGTGTAGTGGGTTCACTGTCAGATATTGTTGAGGTGTTTGCTTCTGATTGGTTGAGCTCAACGGTGATGTGGATTTTCTCGGTGGGGCCAGGTTTTTCGTCATCCAGACAAGTTAAAATTTGATCAAGATCGATGATTGTCATGATACCGCAAGGAAAAGGTGCTCGAGAGATAGTCTTCATGGCATTGCAACAATCATCCAATGAAAAGTTAAGTAAAGCACTGGGTCTGAGGTGCCGATCATTCTGAGGTGTTAATTTCTCATTGGTTTTCGATTGGTGATGTGGCTGATGAATTTTTAGAGGGCGTTGTGACTGTTATGAAGAATGATCTAGGCTATTTGATTTGCTGATGAATGATGATATCGATGGTCGTGTTTTAAAATAAAACTAGGTGGCCGTTGGAGCCCAAATTTGAACCTTCCTATGGAGTTTTCTACCAATGTTTGATCCAGCGAGCTGTATGTGACAAAGGAGGTAGCTTAGAATTGATTTTTTAGGATAGTTGCAGGTTGTGAAGATGATGAAGAATATTTGATTGACCATCCTAGCTTGATCTTGCTTCCTGGGGTGCCATGTTGATTTAAATGCAGTCGATGTTATTTGGCACAGGTGGCTAGGTTTGTTGGATGACAGACAGTTCCATGTCCCGATTCACATAAGAATTTGATAGAGGTAGATGGATCAAATTTCAACATTCATGATGAACCTGACTTAAAGAGACAAATTCATGGTGGTGGCATTGGGTTCTCAACTTGTAGAGAGGTAGATGGATGAAGGTGGCTCATCTGTAGATAATTATGGCAATGGAAAAGACATGCAAACATATATCTAATCGGCCAAGATATTTCAAGGATGCATTTATGATTAGATATGACAAATTTAGGGTTTCCATTATTGTATTAAAAATCTATGTAACCCTAATCAATTTTTTTTGACTCTGCCTATGTGCTAGGGAGATGTATATATTAGTTTTTAGAGCTCTTAGAGCTGGGAGTTTACGGTTGTAAAAAAGAAAGTTTTCTTTCTTAGGAGCTATCCGTGGCATTTGTTCTACCCTCTAGATTTTATAGTTTTTAATCTTTCATTGATTTATCAGATTCAATAGAGGCTTTCCGAGGCATCTTCTCTACCCTCAAGTCTTTTCCTTGTTTGTATTTCTCTTAATGAGTATAATATACTGGCTTTGTTAGAGAAATCTTGGAGTTCCAGGGCCTTTCTTTCTTTCAGCTTATTTGTGTGCTATTGTGTATGATTTGATTTGAATGATCTTGTGGGTATAACTCAACCCCCTGTCACTTTGTCTCATTCATGTGCCCTTTTGCTGAAAAGAATGTTTGCTTGCAAGTCACAGTCTGAGTCTTTTGTTCAAACCCCTCTATGAAACACTTATGCAAGCCTATTTAGGAAGATTGTGTTCTATTAGATCTGAGAGCCTTCATGCTAATTTGGTCAATATATTGTGTTCATGTCATTTCAATGTATCACCTAGTAGGTAGTTTGTTTTCAGTTATTTCCCTTCAACATTCCTTCTATCCCTTTCCCCTCAAGAATTTACTTTCTTGTCAAAAAGAAAATTAAGGTGATTATCCAAGAGGAACCAACTTAGAACCTAGAGGTTTCATCTCAGTTAGCAAAGGTCCCACAACCTGGAGATGATCCCAAAGTTATACTAGGTTATCAAGACCAAGAAAGCTTGAACTAAGGGTGCAAACTTAGGGTATAATAGTAACAAATCAGATGTACCAGATTCTCATGTAGGAACCTAGAACACATATAGGAAAGTCTCATCACATATGTCAACTCTTGAGTTATCCTAGCAGTCTCTTTTTAGACACCAATGCCTAAGTGACCATATGCGGTATTAGTAATCCTTTTGTATAGAAAAGGTTACTAACTATGCTATATCCAATCCTCCTCTAGGTGGAAAACATCATCTCACACTCCATCCTTGCATGTACTAGCGCTCAAGACATGGGTGAGATACATAATAATCTTATGAATGTTTCTCTACTAATAAATTTATTAAGCCATTGAACTTTATTAAGATACTTACAATGAGTTATCATGGCACCCACTTTAGGGCCCTGATTCCCATTGCAAGCCACTTCCCCTCTATTCTCTTAGATAATATACCCTAATGCTCCAACCAAAAGAACTAAAGAAAAGGAAAAGCCAAAGCAAAAAAAACTCCTCATAAATAATCAAGTCATAAAAATCACAAAGGTAAAATGATGGAGCATAATAATAAATATCACATCCTAAACAAGGATCTAAATTGTCCACCCCATAATGGACATCTCAATAAATTATCCATTCCATAATGGATATCTCAATAAAATAATCACAAACTCTCATAGTCTCATATCAAAAGATCAATGATAACTAAAAGAATCAATAACATCTATCTCCAACAATGGAGTAAAACATAATCCACAAATGCTATCATTGAAAACATAAAAAAATCCAATAACACCAACATGGTGACCAAGTAAATCAAATATCAACACAATAATGGTTGTCACCTCTTGTGGTTGAATAAAATTATAATTGAAACTCCATGGAAAACATAACATAACTCACCGATGCAACCAAAACAACACACAAACCAATTGTGACATAAAAATGGTTATGAAATTTCCAAAATATAACCCCAAAGAGAAAAAGATATAAAACCATAAAATAATCCAAGTCTGAAAGACAAAATCCATCTAGGGAAACACTCAACTCGAATGGACAATATGCACCCACCCAAAACACAGCAACATAGAGCACACATATGAAATATATTTGATGAATCTAGCCATGTCACATTATGATTTAGTTTCCCATTTCATAGATATCTCAATATAAAGTACCTCATTAAGTATAAGTATTACTTAACATTCATTTAAAAGTGATATTAATACTTAATTTTATTCTTGAATCCTTATAATTTTAATTAATTAAAATTTCAAATTAAATTATAAATTGATTAGACTAAAATAATGTTTTCAGGGGGAAATACATTTTAAAGGGAATGGATATCATGAATCCATCGTTGAATGGAAGGTTTATAGTTTTGGGAAGATTGGGCTTAATAACAGTGAGTTTTTGTGTGTATTTTCTCTATGTAAATCAGTCAGTAATTTGAATGGTATAATCTCATATGGAATGATAGTAGATATGGATCTAAATCTTATATAAATGGAAAGATAATTTTATTTCACATATTTTTCATTATTACTAGTCCTAAAGAAAAGGTCATTTGAATGGTGTAAAAAGCAAATCTCCATAACAGTCTTGTTGGGGAATAAAGGTTACTAGTTTGGTGAAAAGACCATAATGATATTTTGAGCCATTGGATCTTCATAAATATTACAAAAAACATCCATAATAGTCCCATATACAATCTCACTAAAGATATTTTCCTAGTTATGTATTTTGCAAAATTTATGGATGACTGTTCATTTGTCTCAAATTGAAAAATCAATCTCAAATAGGCTTAATCTCACTATAATAGTCAATAGTTGACCCTTTAAGTACAAAGGAAACCTATTAGATTCTTATATATGCTAAATAAAACCCAAATGGGTATCTGAAAGTGTCTTTATATTTTTACGGAGACATTTGCAAAGAAAGTTACAACAAAACCCTATATTTTCATAAACCTATTACCTACAATTTCTCACAAGGAACTCTATGGTTTTCCAAACTCAATATCAACATGAATTTCTATGAAAGAAAACCCTAATAATATATCCTATTTAATTATCAAAACAACAAAGAAAACTTTAATACAAACACTCTAAAACTCATCAAACAATATGAAAAACACAAAGAAGATAATCTTTCAAAAAGGAAGAATTGCAAAAAAAAGGATTCAAAACCCCTACCTTGATTCTCAAAGTTGAATTGCCAAAAAGAAGAAAAAGAAGACCAATATCCTAACTTCAATCCCAATCTTTCAATAACTTTTTAACTTCCAAAATCTAGAAAAAACCTGTATCTTGATAAACCTATTTTTTTTAATTAAAAACCTTGTCTCCTGAAAAGTCTCGTGTCTCCCTAAAATGACCAAAATGATCAAAATAACCTCTAATAAATAAATATATAAAAATAGGGTTTCCAAAAAAAAAACTAGGTACTAAAATGTCTGTGACAATCATTTATATGAAAACCTAGCTAAATGTGATTTTTTCTAGACTAAGGCAAAATACCTTGGACACATCATTTCTAGAGATGATATAGCAGTAGACCCGACAAAGATCTAGGCCATAGTTGAGTGGCCCCAATTGCTGCAGGGGCACCCAAGAGCATAAGAGGGTCACCTGGAGGACCTATGGATAGTGGAGAGAAGAACATGACCTAAGGTCATTTGATTTGATGTAATATGGCATTTAAAGCCATTTGATGTAATAAGCAAAGCCTAGAAGTATAAAGGCATGAAAATGAGAAAATTGATGTAATAAGTAGTTGGATGCCTACATTGGCATAATAGGCCTAGATGGTTGAGATTAGATCTTAGGATGAGTTTAAAGGTTTTGATATGTTATTTGAGTCATAAAAGAATAAAGTCCAAGGTAAGAAGCCTTTGGGAGTTTATTTAAAATAAGTTGGCAATTTTGAATATTTGAAAACTAACGGTCAATTAGGAATTGGTGGGAAATCACAAAAATGGGATTAGTTTGTTGTTAGGAGTTTCAAACCACCTTGAATCAGTTGGAGTAGTTGTATGAAGCTTATTTACACATTGTAAGGTGAGAAATAAGAGGGAGTACGGTCAGAGATTGCATTTGTACAGACCGATTCAGATTTTGGCAATAAAATTTTGATTTCTTACAAGGTTTTGATCTCATTGCAATGATACATTGATTCCAAGATTTTTGGTATGATTGGAATGCATTGTATTCAACTTTTTTGAAGTAGTTTTCATTTCCTTTAGCATTTGGATATATTCTATATTGGCTATCTTGTAGAAATACAAAGATATACTCTGGTTTAAAGATGTAAATTGGTTGATCCATCCTCTTTATGTAATTTTTGTCACTTTGGGATGGATCCAAACCTTTTAACATAGTGTTCTAATAGTGAAAATGTAGGAAGGGAGAAGTTTTTTCAGATTGAGAGTGATTGGAGGAGTTTGGTGAGTTTGAAGGGTATGTAAGAGTCATGAAATTGGTGCAAGGGTACAACAATAGAAGTTCTAGCCTTTCAAGGGGGGTATTTTATGCATCAATTCATCATAGGATGGTCAAATGATGGTGAATCAACTTTGGTTGAGTTGCTATGGTGATTGGAGATAAGGGATTGAGCAAACCCTAGTTTCTAGGGGTTTTTGAGACAAATTTGGGGATTTTGCATCTAGAAGGGTCAAATATCAAAATTTATGATAGAATCCTCTAATTAGAGTCATTTTAAGAAATTGTTAAAATTGGTAAGGCCTGGGAGTAATTCCTTAATAGATTTGCTTTGTTAATTGATCCTATTAGGCCTAGTTGGGAATTCGGAATCAATAATTTAAGGTGTGATGTTCCAAAACAAGTAGTCTTTGTTTTGACATATTCTATACAAATTTAAAAAGGGTATTCAAATGTTTTTTTTTTCTAAGTCATTTGGAAAGTTTTTAAGAAAACTATGAAAAATAATCATTGTTGTACTACAAGGATTGAGGTTTGAAGGCTTAGAATGGACAATTTAGGTTTTGGCATAATAATTCCACAGTGTGATTGCATGGTGTGTGGAGATAGGAAAAAAAATAGATGCTATGGTCCTTGGAGGGTTTGGAATAACCATTGGAAGAGGTGATCAAGAAATTGGTTGATAGAACCTATTGGGCAAGCATAGACAATTATGGAACAAGAACTTGTTTGAAATGGTGGGTATGGAGTTGTTGAATGGAACTTAAAGTGTGGAGTTTAGTGGACAAAAATATAGTGTACTAGGTCTCTGATAGGTCTAACAAATGTGGGTTGGGGTCTTGGTGATGATTCCATGTGATGGAGGAATGAGAGAGTTGTTACAAAACAAAAGGAAACTTGTGAGATCTCCTATAGAGATTGGATAACTACCACTAGTCTCTGCATCAGTTGGTATTAGATCCTAGGATCATCCTAGGTGAAGAGTTTGAGGGAAGAATCTTGTGGACCTTTGGTATATTGAATCCTTGGTGAACCCTTGGAGTTGAGTAATCCTTTGAGGTGAGTTCCCAAGTTGATCATTTGCAACAAATAGACAAAGATTGAAGATTGAAGGTAAGTGGTTGAAGATTTGATAGCAGGTATGGTGGTCATCATGGTTGAGGATACAAAGTAAAATCAGAGGTACCCAATATTTAGAACACAATGTAAGTGCAAAGGTTAAATTTTTAAGGTTGTTTCAAGTGGTTCATTTGCAAATCTTGTTTCATTTGAAATGGTTAACAAATTAGATCTACCAAGAATGACACTTTTTATGCCTTACAGAGCATAGGGATTGGATGTAGAATATTGTGTTGATGTGAAGGAGTAGGCCTATGTTCCCTTCACCATTGGATCATACAATGATGTTTTAGTACGTGACATTGTACCCTTGAGAGGTTGCCATATGATTTTAGGAAGGTCTTGGTAGGTTGAGAAGAAGTCCCTACATGATGGTGGAAGGAACACCTACACTATCACAAAGGATGGAGAGAAACTGACATTGGTCCCATTGGAGGAGAACAAGAAAAATTGGAATATGTCAAAGAGTATTGGAATCTTTGAGAGGGAAAGGTTCCTAAGACAAGAGGAACATGACGATGTAGCTGAAAGAGTAGAAGATGGTTTGATGAAGAAGGATGATGCTTTGGAGCAAGAAGCTAGTAAGAATGCAGATGTGTATGGAGTTGAGGAAGAGATCCTAGAAAAGGATGATGTGAAGACAAAATGTCCATTCTAGGAGGACAAAAGACTAGAGAGAAACATATGAGTGCTGAAGAAAAAGGAGAGCCTAATGTCAAAGAGGATCCGAAATTTAGAGCCGAGGTAAAGAAAAAATGTACTGATAAAGACAACAAAGAAACAAGTCTTGGAAGGCTTGAGGGAAAGGATATGATACTAGTTGGGACAATACTATGTCCACTGCAAATAGGAAATGAAATGGGGCACAATTTTTTGCCTAAAATAGTAAGGTATGGGGTTGATAAGATAGCCATCAAGGGAGAGTTGAAATGCCAAGGAAAATGGCATGAGAAGGATGAGTTGTTGTAGATAGCAGTAGTGGTATTAGGGTGTGAAGAGACTAAAGATGAGAAGGCAATGGAGATGAAGAGCCAAGAGAAGGTTAAACAAGATGTTTACATTTCAAGCATGGAGAAATATACAAATGTGCAAAGAATAAATGGGTTTTGGTTTATTATTTTGATTTTGTTGCAGACATATGTAAGTATGATAGAGATTCATAGTGTGGTGAAGATAGAAATGATTGTCAAGAGTCTTGTTCTAGAAGGAGCTTTTTATTTCTCTTTGATTATACTTGTTTGTTTGATGAGTACTAATCCTAAAAGAGAAGGAAATGGTACAAGATGAAGGAAGGTGGTTTGCACCTCAAAGAGGCTATTCTATAGATGGAAAAGAGGTGTGACATATCAACATTATATAGGGGTAGACATGCTAAGTTTGAAGGAGAAACAACATGGATTTCAAGGAACCAAGAGAGCATGGGGTGTGAAGAAGACAAGTATGCAAAAAGGGTGAAGTGGAGAGAAATTCAAGAACATGAAAATGTATTTTCTAATGTTTGTTTTGTAGGTATACCATTTCCAAGAGACCTGGAAAATTTTGAAGCCTGGGAGTATGGTGGATGGGCTCCCAAGAGCACAAGAGGGTCACCTGGAGGGCCTATGGATAGTGGATATAAGAACATGACCTAAGGTCATTTTATTTGATGTAATATGTCATTTAAAGCAATTTGATGTAATAAGAAAAGCCTAGAAGTATAAAGGCATGAAAATGACAAAATTGATGTAATAAGTAGTTGGATGCCTACATTGGTATAATAGGCCTAGATTGTTGAGATTAGGTCTTAGGATGAGTTTAAAGGTTTTGATATGTTATTTGAGTCATAAAAGAATAAAGTCCAAGGTTAGGAGCCTTTAGGAGTTTATTTAAAATAAGTTGGCAATTTTGAATATTTGAAAACTAACGTTCAAATAGGAATTGGTGGGAAATCAAAAAAATGGGATTCATTTTTTGTTAGGAGTTTCCAACCACCTTGAATCATTTGGAGTAGTTGTATGAAGGTTATTTACACATTTTAAGGTGAGAAATGAGAGGGAGTACGGTTAAAGATTGCATTTGTACGAACTGATTCAGATTTTGGCAATAAAATTTTGATTTCTTGCAAGGTTTTGATCTCATTGCAATGATACATTGATTTCAATATTTTTGGTATGATTGCAATGCATTGTATTTAACTTGTCTGAAGTTGTTTTCATTTCCTTTAGAATTTGGATATATTCTAGATTGGCTGTCCTATAGAAATACAAAGATTTACTTTGGTTTAGAGAAGTAAATTGGTTGATCCATCCTCTTTATGTATTTTTTGTCACTTGGGGATGGATCCAAACCTTGTAACATAGCTTTATAATAGTGAAAATGAAGGAAGGAAGAAGTGTTTGTAGATTGAGAGTGATTGGAGGAGTTTGGTGAGTTTGAAGGGTATGTAAGAGTCATGAATTGGTGCAAGGGTACAACGGTAGAAGTTCTAGCCTTTGGAGGGGGGTATTTTATGCATGAATCCATCATAGGATGGTCAAATGATGGTGAATCAAATTTTTTTGAATTGCTATGGTGATGGGAGATAAGATATTGAACGAGCTCTAGTTTCTTGGTCACAGGGTTGAGTCCATGAGGTCAAAGTGGCCAATTTTTAGGTTGCCCTTCATCTCTGTCATGCTTGCCTTAATGGAGACATTGGTTCCCATGAGCAAATTTTCAAATTTGTCCTAGCTAGCCATTAATGCCCCTTTTGTCATGCCAACTATAAAATTAAATGTCATAACTTTCCACGCATATGCATACGCATGTCCAACTTGGAAAATGACCTATCATTAAGTAAATGTCACATCAACTATCTATTGTAATTTTTTTCATTTTAGGATTTTTAGTCCCTGAGCATTTTGGTAAGCCTTGACATGTGTTTTTTTAAAGTGGTAGATCACCAAGTTATAATCTTTGGACTTTGGCCTTTTTGGTCATGTATTATGTGTCTCACAATTTTATCATGGTGGAGACACTCCCCTGATATCCCTTATTTATAAGTGGTATTTTAGCTTGACAAGTAATGAAACATGAGATCTTCGAAGTCCCGAGGCCTGAAATTTGTATCAACTTTTTATATCATTATGATGATCGTCTGGTCTTTTAGGATATAGTCAAGAAAATGGAAGCGAAAGGATCTCCTCCTGAAAGTATGGAACTTCCCAGCTCATCCATAGCTCCAATAAAAAATCAAAGGTAGAAAAGGCTTTGGAAAAACTCCCATTGGTAATGAAGTATAGGAAGGATGGGAAAATCTAGGGGTCTCGAATTGAGAAAACCCTCCGAGAAATTTTAGATACTAATTTCAGTACTTGGGCTGAACTAAAGGGCCTCCAACAAATAATACATCAATTGAGGTGAGACAATGACCCATTATATTTTAATCTCATCGCTTTTAGGATCATCCAGGTGACATGCTTCTCATGCTCCGTGCAGGCTCTAGAGTTAATATTGCTCATGGCTAAAAACTACAATGCCGACATTCGAGTTGTTGTCACATCCTTTGGAGTGCCCATTGCCTCCTTGGACCAAGATGCCATAGCCACAACTTGGCGGATCCCATTCTTCAAGGATGTTGTCATAATGACCTGGGCAACCTAAATGACACAATTCAAAGAGGTGGATGAGGAGGGCATAGTCAAAATACTAGAGGCCTTCAAGAAATTTTAGGAATAATAAATTCTTTGAGTTTCAAGACTTCTCCCCATGCGAACCCATATTCTTTCATTCATCATTCTTTGAGCGCAAGCTCCTAGAGTTTTGATTTTTGTATTATTTACGGTGGTCTGCATCGATGGTCTTTCATAGAGTCAACCGACCATCATCCTAGATTATTGTTAGAAGCATTCTATCAATGATTGAGAAAGTACAATATATCCTGAAAGTGACAGGTGAAAGGTGAGATACTGTAGATGCTATCCCAATTCCCGAGGCACTGATCCAACATTTAATACATGGCATATAAGAGAGAACTTTGAGTCATGGAGCCATCTCTGTATTTATGTAGCATGCTTCTCAAGGCACCTAGACTGCATATTATGATTGTTTCCCCCAAATTTATCATTCTTCCTCCTCCCCTTTCTTCTATTCCATCCTTTTCAATTGTTGTAACATGATGAGATGATTCTGACAATGTAGGTAGTACCAGATCTGAATATTATATTTTATGTAAATATGAAGGTTGTATAGGTTGAAGATCCTAATGTAGATAGTAGGATTTGTCTATAAATAAGAAGTTCGACACCATTCCAAGGGTTATAAAATTTGATGATTTTGTTGTCCATAGAGATTGTTGCATTCTTGCTCATAGTTTAGCTGCTCTATTAATTTTAGTAGATTAATGCTCCCTTGGATCCATGAATGTACGAACTAGTGATGTTGGCTCTTGAACTTAATGAAGGAATAAAATACTACTCTTGGTGCTGCACTTGTCATCTTTGATTTTGGATTTGGTGATTATCTTTTAAATTGTATGCTCTTTTAATATCCTCTGCTCAAGTTCTTTGGTAGTTAAAAAAATGCTACACTTTCATTGCTGATGTATATTTTTGATTGATGATCGTGCATATGTTTGGTATAGTTACTTGTTCTTCATTTTGAGCATTGTTAATGTTTAGAAATTTATAATATGACCATAGGTAGATGTTCACTCTAACTTTGGTCTATCTTTTGTATTTCTTTGTTGAAGCTAACAACTACTTGTAGGAAACCTTATCCCTATTCTCATTTTCTAAAAATTAATGAGTGTTAAACCAACAAGCCTCTTATTATAAATAGCCACTTGTCCAACTGAATCATACTTGCACTATCATGATCTGACTACCAGGTGCTTGGAGGCTAGGAGAGATCTCTCTCTTGTAAACCTCTTCAAGAAAAGTTGGTCGGTACCCCGATAGCCAATGACAACTCTCTCCTAGTTGGAGAGGCCATAAAAAAGCCCCTTCAACACTATCCTAATAAAGAAACTAAAATTTAATTAAGAAACCTTTCACCCTAATGGAAGCTCTTTTAATTATCAACCAAGGACATATCTTCTTAGATGGAACTTGCACCGTATGTGCACCATAACCAATTTATCACTACCAAAATACATAATTCAATTGAAAATAAGTACAAAAAGTAATCCTATACTACTCCCAACACAGGTAGCTTTGGTTGTGGGTCAACAATGTGGCTGCATGTGACAGAATTAGTGTTTAACATAACTAACTAAAATTAACTAATTAGAAAAAGGACTACCACATGAATCTTAACCAACTAAACCTATATTAACTATACAAGAGATTAACTTGCAACTTACATTAACCATGCATTATCTTAAAGAAGTTAAATGAAATATGAGCTACTCTAATTAATAAGCATAATTGGAAATGTACTAATTAAAATACAACTAGCTACTTATACACAATTGGATAATTACATCACCTCAAGTGGCCCTTTCTTGAGGAATTGTAACCTTTAATTAACACGGTACTTCTCTTAAATAGAAATCAACATCCAACTTTTATTTATAATAAAAAAAGTATCGTAATAAGTTAACTACAATGCTAACTGGAACATATTCTAGTACTATGATATTATCAAGTATCAACTAACTCTACTTCAATAGAGTTCTCTACTTTTTATAGGAGAGAGATCTTGAAGAAACTAACATTAGTATCCTTGAAATCTTTCATTACACTTGTTACTCTTCATAAGAGTTTGACTTATTCACTAATAGAAAATCCACCAAAGAAAAACTACAAACATGGAATGTTAAATGAGACACAACCATGCATCATGGGGCATGCATTTGAATTGGTGTGATACTTTTTCCTTTAGTTGCATAATCATTACCTGTTTCTTGGTTCAACCTATGTCTTTTTTGAATATGACATGTTTAGAAATACCATGACGCTTAAATGTTCCTTATTTGTAGGTTTGATCATGTGTTCCCTATAGTAATAATTGGTCCATCATCCTAGCTTCTGGTTCTAAATTTGTAGGTTATCTCAAACAATGGAGGATATAGACAACACACCAAATTAATTTAAAACATCACAATTAACCAACATTGATTACCATTACAAACAAGATTAGATCTATAATTTATAACATTATAATATTTATATGATAACCATAATAACCATCATAATATACTCAATTATAACCAGGTATTCAAGAAGTTTTCTAAACTATCATGAGACTAAACCTAAAACATCCCTAAAAAGACTCCAAACATGGACTCATTAGGCCATAATCAAAGTATCCCATGAATAAGGTAAAAAACAAACAAAGATCTAACATTTCTCCTCCTCATCCATCTTGAAACTAACAAATGCCAAATGAGCCATCAACATATAGAATACTTCTATGTGGTCTATAATTTGTGCACCCTCCTTTATTATCAATAAATATAGCTTCTTCCTCAAGAAAATCATATTTACTAAAGATTTTTATTGATACATCTCATCAAGCTTCTTCCTTAGATTCTTCATATAGGACTCTCTATAGGAATTTATTAAAATAGAGTCCACAAGATACAATTTTATTAGACTCTTGGCTTTATAGTCTATAACAACATATTTAACATCATCTAGATTTGTAGGCTTCAAGACATTCTCATTAAAATCCTACCATAGATCCCAATATATTAGTAGATTCTTCATCTATAGTTTTCACATTTCAAAAGCATTTCCAAAATAATTCTCCACCTCTATTCTCCTTGATAACATACCCATCTAAAACTTCCTAGAATAAGACTAGAAACTATTTTCTACACAAGCTCCCACTTAAATATGGATTAGTTCAAAAAAACCCAACAACCCATAATTGAAACCAAAGGAGATCAAGCTCTTATACCACTTGTAAAGGAAGTTAAGTAGTGGAACAACTTCCTACACTAATCTTGAGGAGAGGATAATGTAAACAATATCTCAGATCTTTATAATAGTTATAAAAACTTAACATAAATAACATAATATAAAATTCATACCATAACGCAGTGATTTACATGGGGAAAACCCTTTTTGGATAAAATCCCTATACTCCCAATGCTGCCAAATATACTATTCATAAATCCATAATAAATTACAATAGGCTTATAGATAAAGCTTCTCTCAAGAGTATCACCAACTAGAGATCTAGAGGTAGCTAAATAAATAAAAGACTCTTTCACCCTCCATCTCACACATATAATATATAGGAGATACAATGCAATAAATTGTCAAATGGTATTCCAAAACCATGGGCTAAAAACCACTTATAAAGTGTTGCCCATCTTATCTCTAATCAAAGATTCCCTATGATGTTTCAATGCACAAACCAACAAATGTAACTCCCTTTTATATCTCATTTATGTGTTCAACACAATTTTACATTTCCTATTTAAGGAGACCTAACTTTCAAAGGCCCTAACTTTCAAATTGGGTGTTTGATTGACAAATGGTTTGAAGTGAATGAAAGGTCATAGAATTCTTCATCAACTTATAAAGGTATGTGCCATTTAGCCAAAATTTTAGCCCATTTTTATCCCAAGGAAATTTTAAAAAAACTCCCCTCCAAAACCCTCATTTAAATGCATATCCAAAACAACCAAATGGCCAATAAAATTTCTAGCTCCAAATCTGCAAACAAACCATCCTAACACCAAATAAAAACCCTTAGATATGCAATAGAAAACCTAAAAAACCATCATATCTTTCCCTATCTTTTATTCTTTCATGCATTCCATAGATTCAACTCCTAGGGTTATAACATCATAACTATTTCCCTGATACCACTTGTAAGGAGATTTTCTAGCAAACATATGGAAATTTTCACACAACCCATATGATAAATTAAACATATAAGCACTCAAACTCTACATGAAAGGAATAGATAACATACCCCCAAAAAATAGCACAAGATATACCTTGGGAAGACCCTCATTAGGGAAAAACCTAGCCTCCAAAAGCATCTGTCATCCATGTATTATTCAACAATATAACATTATAACACATCCATGAAAATATATGAAACTTCAGCCATCAACAAGCACTCCGTGTGAACAAGCATGTAGCTACACATTCCATGTTATGCTTCCAACTTTCACAAATGCTAACTCGTTTACTCAAATAATTGCTCTTGGTGGTTGCTTTTATAGAAACAAGATCCACAAAACCAACAAGTGGTATTACATAAACCATATGCTACCTAACCCGTTGAATCCACATTTAATATTGGGTACATCATTGATTTACTTTCCCTAATTTTAAAAAATTATAATAATAATATAATATTGCAATATTACAATACAACATCAACTGGCCCTGAGAATATTCCAAAATAATATCTACATGTTGCATGTCCATCTGGGTGCTCCTAGGTGCAACATTACAAAATAAAATAAAATATTACAATAGTAAACAAGATTATGCAAGGTATACAAAATCCATTTTCCCAACATTTTGGGCTCCAAAAATCTAACCAACCAATTTATATCAACAAAATATATTTTTTAGATTTCTCGTAGTCGAACTTTTGGAATGCATAACTTTCAAATTGGTTATCAGATCTTTTTTCATCAGTATTGTTGGAAAGATTATTGTGAGACCTAAATAGACAATGTGTGCTATAAAACACTTCAATTAAATTTTGAGACCATTTGAGACCCCTACCACCCTCGAAATTGCATTTGAATTTTTATTGGAGAAATTTCCTAAAAAAACTCAAATATCTCTTAAACTCCCCAAGATATTTAGTCGATTCTTTCACTATTGGCTTTTTTTCACTATTCAAAAGACCCATGTGAGATTTCATGCAAAATTGACAACTTACTAAAAATAGTGACCTTGCCAAAAAATAGCCCTTTTTAAGAAATTAAATGATATTTTTGGGTGATGCAAGATTGCTCTTACACCCTGGATGCTCCTACATTATTCTTAGCTTGGAACAAATACATTTTTTTAGTATATCTCCTTGGTGTTGAAGGTATTTTTTCCTTGATGTGTATCTCTATCTTCCTTAAGTTATCAAATGATGATATGTTGACATCTTAAGGGGGACTGATAAGGCCTTCTTGTTTCTTCTAGTATAGCATGACTTATTAGTGTGATCTTTTGAATCAATGATGATCTACATTGATCACCTATAGCATAATGCACCTTGCTATACTTGTGTGGTATCCATACGAAGTACCTCAATCTTATATAATTTTATAGCTTGATCCTTTAGAAAAACACAAGAACACTCTCAAAGCTATCGTCAACTAGTATAACAAGGCTTGCTAGTTTTATCATTGTTAACACTTTTCACTCCATGAGAATTGGTCATATAACATGAAGTATCTTTCTATCATGATCTTTGTTATCATTTACATAACTGATGGGTAGGTTACCTAGCATAACATAATTTTTTATTGTAATTATTTGTTGCACTACATGGATCACATAATATAAAGAATCTTATTTTCCAATAGCATGCATGCTTCTTTCTATGAATTACCTAGCATGACACAACTTTTAGCTAACTAGTAGAATCCACGCCTTTAACTTGAATCAACCAACATAACAAATCTTATTGGCTAGCAGAATTCATGGTTTTCTCCATGGATCCCTAGTATAACATAACTTGCTAGTGTTTGGACCATATATTTGTGTCTCATCAATTGGTGTATGCTAATGATCTTTCTATAAGTTTTCTTGTGCTCTTGCAGTGAGATTTGGGGAATGATATTAGCAATTGAGACATTTTTTATTACAACCAATTGACTTGGAGCCTCTATTTTTAGTATTAAACCCCTTTATTTGTCTCATTTTGCTTTATTTTGCTTTTATTTATTTTTCTTTATTTTATCTTTTATTTTGTGTGTCCTCTAGATGTTGTGCTAGTTAAGATCCTAAGCTTTTGGGTTTTCTCTCTCAAATTATTGACATGTTCTTAATAGTCTTGCTCTAGGCTACTTTCTCTATTTTACCATGAGTATGAGTGTAAGTTCATACTCCAACTAAAGTGAGGGCTAATGTAGTGCTATCAATTGTACCCCCTTAGTATTTCACACTCCTTTTTAGGACCTTTATTTATTGTGCTCTCTCATAACTCATTCTAGGCCCATTTTTGACATTATCACACATCCAAATTGTCATCATATACTGATTTTAAGACCAGATCGTATGTCCTAGGACCTAACACTTTGCAACTATCTTTTTTGTGTCCCTTTCTGATTGGTCCATGACACCTAGTTCTCTAGTCCTAGTGGACTATTATGCCCTAGTCCTAGTTAACCATGACACCTAACACCTAAGTTCCTCCAAAAGGGGCCCAAATGTAAACATTTGCAAGTATTAATTCCCACCATTTTTTATTTAATCCTGATATTTTAATGACCATTGAAAGTCAGCCTAAATTAGAAAACATCATGTGAATTCTATATAAAGGGATCATTTCCCATTCACCAGACATCCAATCATTCTACGAGTTCCTAATGATGGAGCAAACATTGTTGAGTATCTTCATGTTTGAGCATTATGGAGTAGCAATCTTTATCAACCTACATTCATGTATGTGTTTGTTAGTGATTGTGTCATGTCATGTACTATCAACACTTGAATGACTTATCTAAATAACATTACATCACCACCATTATCAATTCTCAAGATAATATCTTTTCAATTGAACAGTTCAATTATGATTCAATCTTTGTCTTACCATGTGTAAGCTCTCTTTTATATCATCACTATTGTAGTGGAGTTGGAAACACCAACACAAGGTATGATTTAGGAAAGTCCCTAGACAACACAATATTTTCCCCCTTTTATGTGTGTAGGTTATAGTCGTTCCAATAGCCAAAAGTTGTAGAATTGCATAGAGCAGACAAAGACACACGTTCCTAGACTTTTAATAGGTGAACACCCATGGACTAAGCCAATTAAATTACTTGTTTGACATTTTTAGGCTGAATTTCAGTGGGAAAGATCTACAAAGCATCTTGTTCTGAGATTCAAAGCCTCATCTAATAAAGACACCTATGAGACTAGGGCATCTATCTCCATAGTTTTACACTTTTAGCCCTAAATTTTAGATATAGATTCTTCTGTCTCTCTATTCCAGATCTGTACTTCTATATTTGCTTATAGTTTTATATTTGTCTATTTATGTTGAATTTGTTATTTTCCTATCATTTTACCTTGATCTTACATAATCATAATCATAATCATAATCATAATAACAATCATAATTGCATCTAATTAAATCAAATCAAAACATGAGCAATTAACAATAGTGCCTAATCCTCATTTAGGATTGAAGTTGGGCCTATTTGGTTGGTCCCCTCAGTAAAAGAATAAATACTAAATAAATAAGTTCCTCATTTATGTTTCTAGACTAAGAATCACATTTCCACCATTTTAGAGATTATTGGAATCAAATGGTAAAAGATTGAATAGTGATTAAAACGTGAATAATAGCGATTAAAAAATGAATAAGAATATCTAGTTACAATTATTAATACATTAATAATTTAATAATAATTAAAAATCTCTTATCTCATAGTGGACCACCAATAATCAAATCAATTTGATTTTTAGTATTGTTTCACCCATCCAAAATAATAGATTAGTTTATCCTCCTCCCAATTGACCTCATGCCCCTCTTCACTAAATTCATCTCATAGTATTCTTTATCAAGGAGGATAGTGCATAGATTTTGTTCTTTGTAAAGTAAATGACGGACCTACAAAGTTTTTCATCTATGAAAATTTATTTGAAATAGGGAGCATGTACCACATATAAAGAGATGAAATGGGTAAAAATAATTTGTCAATGGAATTCTCTCTCACTTCCCATAATTGCATATTGAACATGCATGTCTACAATTGTCGTTGCCTCTCACTACCACTAATTTTTTTTTTTTTTTTTCAAGAGAAAGATTTTGTACACTCCAGAGTAACTTGATTTATTGAAGAACTTACCACATATAAAGGGATGAAAAAGGTAAAAATAATTTTTCAATGGAATTCTCTCTCACTTCCCATAATTGCATATTGAACATGCCCACAATTGTCCTTGTCTCTCACTACCACTAGTCTTCATCTTTCCTTTTTCAAGAGAAAATTTTTGTACACTCCAAAGTAACTTGATTTATTTTTCAATAATCAATAGTTTAAATACACTTATGAAGTCTAATCCTTCATAAGTATGTCACGAACAAGAGATCTAAAGCAATTTTGGTGCATAATATTACCTACAAAATGCACTTAGTAACCTCCCTCTCAACCACCACAATGAATAGGAGAAGCTTAATACACAAAACCATCAAATGGTATTTAGGAAAGCATGAACTAAAACCACCCCAAAAAACCAATGCCTAAATCCCAACATGAGTCTAAAAGATAAAAATAACATATTCCTTCCATGTCATAAACTTGTCATAATCTACTTACCAACTTATGTGCTCCATTTTGGCTCTATTATATCCATTTAAAGATATATGACATGCCATAAACTATTTCATGATTTGGTTGACAAGTGTAACCCTTTACAATTTGTATTGTGCATCATATATACTCTTAGATTTTAATGTTGGAGGCTCATCTTTGAGAGACCATATTTTTAGTTGGGAGGCTAATTGTTATCATTATTTTAAAAATTAAAATACTCAAAAAGGTCTACATCCTTGACACCAAAGAACTAATTACAAACCATTAGAAAAAAGGAAAAAATGACTTCTATAGTCCAAAAATTGTAATTTGTTTCCTTAATATTAGGATGTAAGGTTAAGACACCTTTCCTAATATAATTTTTAATTAGTGATGTTATAGTTGATTATGTAGACCCTAGTAGCATTGACATACCTTGGACCTTACTTTTTCTTCTAGAAACAATCTTAGCTATCTTTATTTTGGACAAACCTTTGTCCTATAGTGTCCAAGAGGCAAATATATAGATAGTGTAAGCCCCTCTACAAATTTTGTTGTAAATATGGCAAAAATTGACCCCTATTTGATTATGTTTTGTCTAAATCTATCATAGATCAAGGATGAATTTTAGAGTGTTTCAAAGGAACATTTGCACAATGTATCAAGAGGGTAAACAAATGCTCAAACGAATAATCTGGTTGTCTAGTTTACCCATACCACTCCTACTTGCTAATGAATCACCAATCAAAACTCTTGTTTGTCATGTTTGCACACACTCACATACAAATACACACATGTTCACATACATGTATGTACACACACACAAGTACACATACATGCACATATGCACACACAGACACACACACATGCACCTACCCACACACCCACACATATGCATGTGCATGCACACACTCATATACACACCCACATGCACCCACCCACATGTGCACACACACATACATGGATGATAATAAGAAAAATTTCCAAAAAAATCCCAAAACATCCTTAATCTAAATATATATTTAAAAAATAAATAATACATCTTATATTTATTATAATACTATTTACGAATATAGTATATTCTATACATATAAACTTCTATTTACAATTATATTGAAATTCAAATCAAAATGAAAGAAAACAATACCTCTAACTTCTTAATAAAAGACTTCACTTAATTCATTTTATGATGGTGAAACCATACCATCTTGAAAGATTCCTAATTTACCTCACATGGTCCCTCTCTTAGAATGTAAGGACATGGGTACAAGTATGACCTTTGGTGAATAAGTAGCTATTATGTATCCACATTGACAAGCTTTTATGTGGTGTTGGTAATTTCATCCATTCAAATACATTTTAAATTGAAAAATAATGTAAGACTTTTTTGGTAGCCTAATAATTGTTAGTACATATTTTTGAATTATAGTACGTGATTCATTATTATTGTATTATTTTGATATTAGAAGAGTTTTAATGATAGATTATAGAGTATGATCTAAAAATTTGAGATTAAAAATATTTTCATATGTAATTTATCACTAAAGAATAATTTTGATGAGGAATGGTATATATTGACTACATATAACAAGAGAATTTATAACACTAAACATAATTTCACACATAATTCATCATTAAATATTTATTTTGATTATACATAGTTGTCAATGAATCATAAAATTATAATCTAAAATATCTTTGCTAAAAATATTACATGATTATAACTTAAAATATTCCCATTCACTATCATAAACAATAGAAACATTATTACTTATTTGAAGATATTAAGAATCTAATCTGTTCTAAAATTAAAGATCAGTAACATTCTTGTCAATTGATAATGAAGGTTTGTCCATTTGTAGTCCACATGAATTATGTCTTTTTAATAGAAAGACAAAAATATATATTGAAATAAATATCGATTACAAATTAAGTCTACCAGTCTTGAGAAACTTTCCCAAAATCTAATTACAACTATTATATAAAGGTCTACCAGTCTTTAAAAGAATAGCATCTATTGACTAGATATAAAAAGAGAATTTAATTTTCTCTGCAACTTGATAAAAAGCTGCTAAAATAATTTTCCAAATATATCTATCAACTATATATAACAAGAGAATTTTTAATGAAAAGATGCTAAAGTAATCCTCCAGATATATCTATCAACAATATATATAACAAGAGAACTTAATTTTCTCTCTGCAATTTTGATGAAAAGCTGCTAAAGCAATCCTCCAATTTAGTGTATTTGATATCCGGATAGAGTTGGCATGCCTCTTCATCCTCATCATCTTCAATTGAAAAATTATTCTGACATCCCTTGATAAATATGTCATGAGTTAGGGCTGCAACTATGCTTGCTGGCATCACATTTGCTGAAACAAGATTGTCATGGACAATCCATTAAATTTAATTCAATGAAAATCATTCAGAGATGGAAATCAAGAAAAAACTAAGGGGGAATTATAACCTCTTGCACACTTCAATAAGTCTTCTTCACTGATAACAGCCATTGGTAACTTTTTGCCCAGTTGCTTCTGCCACATGACTGCTAATTCATTCATTGTTAAGAAGTTATCTGCAGGCCTAAAGTGAAGCTTCTTATTCAGAGTCCTGAAGTCTTCTATTGCCCTCATTGTATAAGATCCTATATCTCTTCCAGTCATAAAATATGCTGTTTATACAGTGCAAATCAATCATTTATGAAAAAAATTGTTAATTGAATCATCAAATTTGGTGGAATGAATATAATCCTTACAGAATGAATACAGTCCTTATACTTTTAGTATTGATGTTATGACTTCAGAAAAAGTTGTTAATTATCAAATTTGGTAGGATAAATACAACCTTATACCTTTAATATTGCCATCACCATAGATGTGGATCTTATCTGTTGGTGGGAACATCTTGGAAGGATGGGTATGATAGTGATAAGGCCACCCAGCTATAGAATTGCAGCAAATGTATGTGTAACCAATCTTGGCTTCTTCTGTGGCTCTTCTTATTCTTCTCTTGGTTTCATAAAAGCTCAAAGCGGGTTCAACTGGTTCAGCTCTATCAACGTCATGTCCAAATTCAGACGGCAGAAACTTCTAAAATTGCATCAAAATTTAAAAAAGATTAATTGTTATAACAGTATTAAAAGATTGAAGGATATTCATTCTATCAAAACTAATCCTACACTTTAATTTTAGCCTCTTTCTTTTATCTTTTGCAATGCAATCAGATGTTAATGAAACTATTTTCAATTCTAAACTTCAAACAGAACAAAGAGCTACACAATATGTCATACCTTGACAGAGCCCTCTTTTACTAATTGCCAAAACATTGCCTATTCTAAAATTCAAACAGAACAAAGAGCTACATAATATCTCATAATTTAACAGACCCCTCTTTCTTTTGTCTTTTGCAGTATCATCAGATTTTAATGCAACTGATTGCCAATACACTTTCAATTCTAGAATTCAAGCAAAACAAAGAGCTGCCAGATTTTTCATACTGATTGCAGTATCATCAGATATTAACGCAACTGATTGTCAATACACTTTCAATTCTAGAATTCAAGCAAAACAAAGAGCTGCTAATATCAATTCTAAAATTCAAACAAAACAAAGAGCTGCCAGATTTTTCATACTTTGACAGAGCCCTAATTTCAGTTCTAAATTTCAAACAAAACAAAGAGCTGCCAGATATTTCATACTTTGACAGAGCCCTCTTTCTTTCATCAGACGTTAATGAAACTAATTCCAAAACATTTTCAATTCTAAAATTCAAACCAAACAAAGAGCTACATAATATTTCATACTTTTACAGTGCCCACTTCCTTGATTGCATCAATTATCTTCAACTGCTCCATGATTTGGCCCCCTCCCAAGACAGAAATCACAACGTCCATTCCTTGAATTGCTCTGACAAGTGATTCATGGTCCTCCAGAGACCCCTGTTTTTGAAAATCATCACAGATTTAATCTCATGACATCAATTTTTTTTCAAAAACACAATTTGGCAAAATGATATGTTAAAACCTTACAGCTATGATGTGAATTCCAGAAGACCTTAAATTGCCAAGAACTTCAACCCTAGCAGGATCCTGTAGAGATGAAGGTCTAACAAAAGCAAATGTCTGGTGGGCAGACTCTAAACTTGCCATGGCAATGAAATGACCCATGAAACCAGTTGCTCCAAATATCAAAACCCTGCTTTTTCCCTGCATACCAACATCCCTAATATGGCCATCCATGGTTACAGAGCAGTCTGTTGCAGAAGGCTATCAAAAGCTTGAAAATAGGCAGTTATCTTAAACCCTGTGACTTGGGTTAATAAAACTGGACGGGGTCCCAGCTGTGAGGAGGGTTTCTCCCTACCAGAATACCCTCACTCAAATGGAATGGAATATTTATTAATTGATTTGACAGCATTTTGGCCATTGCGAGGAAATGTCGATTTGACAGTTTTTGAACAAACTTTTTTTTTTAGAAAATGTCGGTTCGAATTGACATCCTATTTGGCTATGGCTTTCGTAGGGATCATTCGGCAGAATATTTATAAATTGTTGTTTGTTTGTTTGTTAACTAGGGTTTTGGATGGTATTATAGTTATATTTATTTTAAAAATTATTTCTGAGAAATAAATTATATTTTAGAAAGTTAGTTAGAGTTAGTTTAGTGTTCAAGTTTAATAATAGGAATGACCATTTCACTATTATAAAATTGGATATTTTATTATTTAATTGGATTTTTTATTATTAGATAATCTTAGTTTTTGGTTGAACATTATTTTACAAGATATATGTGAAATGACTTAAATTGTTGTTTTTTAATCTTAGAGGCATTCTACAATGACAAGGGGTGAAGTGTAATGGCTATGGTTGTAGTGGAAGATTTATAAGGAATATTTTAAGAATTGTTTGTTTGTTTGTTAATTAGGGTTTTGTATGTTATTATATTTATATTTATTTTAAAATTATTTTTGAAAAGTAAATTACATTTTAAAATATTTGTAAGGTTAGTTTAGTCTAATGTTTTGAATGACAATTTTACCATCATGAAATTAGACCTTATTTAATATTAGATTCTTCTATAACCCTACTTTTATATGGTCAACTTTTTTCACAAGAGCACCCAAAGGTGAAGTGTAATGGTGTGACTATGCTAATAAAACACTTACTTTTTACCTTAAATTTGACAATCAACATGATCAAAATATAATATTCAGTAATAAGCATAATATTTTTATTTATTGTGGTGAAGTATAATGGGGTGTGTGTGAGTAAAAACACTTACTTTTTACCTTAAATTTGATAGTTAGTTACATGTCAAAATAATAATATTTAATAATAAACATCTTCATTTTAAAATTGATAAAGTAAAAGTTGAGGTTGTTCATGATTATGAAATTGTTATAAAAGACAATGAAGAGAAATTTATTTATTTCAACAACTACTGATAAGGTAGATTTGCCCCACCAATAATTGTTACATGCATTCATATTAGAATAGCAATCATCTTGTATTTTTGTAATATTTAGTTGTGTGTTTGCTATTGTGACTTGTTTGTATCATTGGGTCAAATCTTACATGATATTAGAGCAATTACTGATTGAAAAATCATTTCATAAGAGGTAAATCTTCCTAAAAGTTGAGTATGATCTTTTCTTTCATTATATCATGATGTGAATTTAATCTAAAAAGCTTCTAGAGAGAGATTAAATTTTATGGCGTTCATTTTTTGGCCTAATTTTGTAAGTTATTTTAGGAGATTCTTGGATAAAACTTTAGCTCGTCGTTAAGCTCATAGCATCTGAAATAATAGATTTTACTTTCTTGCATCCAAATTTGACTTAGGAGGCTTGATCTATAAATATATTTTTACTGGAACTATTTATATTAAAGAGGATTTATAATTGTGTACAAAAAGTAACTTTATAGAATTAGTTTATCACTATCTCAATCAAATTAAGCTAACATACAACAATTAGGAAGCTATTTAATAAAAATAATGATAATAAACATCCTAGAGCTCTCTATTTAGACATGTTAATGCAAAGCTCCAACAAGCCTACATTAGTGACAAATCTAAAATGTGAATTATGCTAAATGATTAAGCAATTAAGCCTATTTTACTCAAAACAAAGCTAAATTGTGCTAATTATGATCCTAGCTCAAATTCACTATAGTAATGATGCAATACAAAGATGTAATTGGGATCCTTTTCTCCTGATTTTTGCCTTCTATTTATAGTTTTTAGCAAGAATAGGGGGTGGAGTTAATTTAATCATGTTTGAGTTTGAGTTAAGTCCATGGTTTCAAATATGGGGACAATTTAAATATTTTATCCTCAAAGCTTGGGACAATGAGACAAAATGGATGGTCAAGACGCTCTCTCCTTGTGAGTGATTGAGATTCAATGTGACTTTGATCCATGTGAGTCCAATCCTTAATTCCTATTGGTTGAGGTAATTCCTCCCATGTGGTACATGAGAGAAATTAGGAATTAATTAATTGAATTTAATTAATATCTTTAGCCATTTCTACCCCTTGAATAGATTAAATTTGATTTAGTTCAACTATACAATTAATTAGATTAATTGCACAATTATATAATTTAATTGATTTATTTAATTATTTTGGCTTCTGATTTTAATTAATATTGGATTTTGGCTTGATTATAATTAATGCCTTGATTTTGCCTTGATTGCTCACTTGAATTAGTCCTGATAATTTTTAGGTGTCTACAAATGCCCCTCTTTGAATCAATGTGCGAAGTGCATTGGTTCAAAGAATGTCTGATGTCTTGATGCAGATTCCTGATTAAATAATGTTTGATTTGATCTCAATGGCTGATGCAAATTCCCTGATGAAACCCTGATTGATTGATGTTATCATTGGTCAGTACGATGATGGATCTTAGATGCGATGCCTGATTTAACCTGATTCACTTATTTTAATGCCCTACTAATGAGTTCAGATTTTTTTACATTCAATGATTTTGCAACAGATTTTGGTTAAATCGATGATGATTTGAGTGCATGCCCCCTCAGAAATGAAATAGAATGCCTTTTGATGAAAAGTTGTGCATTTTTTATTGTTTATGTTGATTTTGATTTCATTTCCGATATTGATTTAACTGATGAGAAATGCCCCTAATTTGGTCAATTTAGTGATCAATTTCAACCCTGGGTTAATTTTTTGCTAAAATAGGCTCTTTTTTAGGTCAAATGGCTATATATAGGGGTAAAAAGTCAATTTTACTATTCATTTTCACTTGCGTATTTTGACTTTTCTCGTCTGACCCTTTTGAGATTTCGACGATGGTGGTGCCTTATCAGGAGCATAGATTCAAGTGCAAGTGCCAATATTAGCGTCCTTTGGACTACCGACCTCCGATGAGTGCCCCGATAAACCTTCTTTGTAGATTTAATTCCATATTTTTGTAAAAAATCTAGATTTTAGGCATCAAAATATTTTTTCTTTCCCAATTAAAAGAAATAGCGCATATTAGGTTTTTAGTAGCCTGTACAAATGTGTTTAAGTACTGCATCCGCATTGGGAAACAATGCGTACAATATTTTTAGTAGCATGTACGCCCAGGTGCCCTAGGTTAGGTTTTGGCATTCAATCACCTAGGTAATGCATATGAAATAGCCAACGCGAATAGGATTTCCTGTAGCACGTGTGATAGGTTTTAGTAGCGCTTTCAAATTTTAGTAGTGCTTGTAGGTTCTTTCAGGGTGTTTAATCATTCTTTTAGCGCATTTAAACAATTGAGTAGTACTTTCAAGTTTTAGCACGTAAAAGCCATAAAGTAGTGCTTACACCCCTTTTGCAAGTATTTTCAAATTTTGATAGTCTTCTATTCTAAATGATTTGCGAAATTGATCAATGAGTATGAATGATGGATCCTGTAATGAAACAAGTTGTTTGGTGTTAGTTTTGATCATGTTATGATGAATGTTGATTGTCAATCTTGATTGGTTAGTTTGATTGGATTTGATTATTTTCTATCTTATCTGAATAGAATTAGGAAAATTGATGATGATATTGATAGGTTAAGATGTCAATTGAGTTGTGATGATTCATTGTTTGATGATCTTATTAGTAACTAAATGTTACTTGATTCCAGAGGCTCCCCTCCAAAAGTTAGCTATCCAGGGATTATATCCATGACCGCTAGATATGGTAGAGGATGTGACTACTCATGAGTATCGGTTGATCAACCGATGTGGACTTTCCTTCTTACTAGACATGTTAGAAAGTAAAGTCCACCAAGATAACTGAGAGGGGAGGGGGGGTGAATCAATTATCTGATAAATATAAATTTTATCAACTTTAATAGATTTTAACCATGTAAGCAATGTAACCAGCAACCATAGAAAGATATACATGCACAATAACACAATGACACAAGATATGTTGACTAGGGAACCTCTTGATCAAAGAGTAAACCCCGGTGGGATTGATGCCCACAAAAGATGCACTAATATGAATATTCCTTGTGAAAGGATGGACTCTATTAGGAGCCTTATGAAATACATTCAATACATATGAATCCCTGTTAGGAGATTTTGAATCCCTGTTAAAATATTCTAACTCTGTTAGGAGTTATGGAAGACAGAAGGACCCACTGCCCAAATAGCTTCAGGGTAAGATCACCGAACTCACTATCCAATTGATCTTGTATTACTCAACAGAATAATACCAAAAGATTACTAAGCTCAATAATTCAATACTCCTTCTCTGACTGTGCCAAACCGCACTAACTCCTTTTTCAGATCTCAATACCAGATCTCAGTACTTCACATATCTTCTTTCCATAATTTCACTTTCACAATTCACTTACATTCATCACATTCCATATTACAAAAAGGAATACATTCCTTCCTTTATACCACACTCAAGTAATTACAAATGAGTTGGCATACAAATTACAAAATAAAAGTTTCCACACGTTACATCAAAATTACACAAAACTGTCGGCTTCCAATCAATATAGTTCTTCATTCATGCAACCTTGGATCTTGCACTGTCAACCATGTCACTATCAAAATGACTCCAACTGCTCTCTAACTGTGCATAACTAGATTCCATCCTAATTAGGAGATATCATCCGATTTCCACAAACTGCTACTCAGAAACACTACCTGAATACTGCTTCCATTGATTTCCTCATAACTTCCAAGAACAAATGAATTACTATCTGCACTCTTAACCATGATCTTATAACACATCATAGAATAAGTCCTCAACTGTGCATAGCTTCATCTTCAATATCCCAAGTGCGCTAACTCAAACACTGTCTGCTTCTCTGCTAATCTTCAGTAGATCACTGTGTTGACATCAATGACAATCACAATCATGAATGCAACAAAAACTACTACAGAATGGCTACTAGTACTCCCCCATAGGATATATTTAGCATTCATTCCTAACAATCTCCCCCATTGGCATTGATGGTAACATAGATGAAAAAACATCCAAATTCTATAAATCCAATCACTACAACATTGTTGTACTGAAAATGCTTCAAGTCTTCTTCATCAATCAAATCTTGCTTCATTTTCCTTTTAAGTTCTCTCCAATAGATGGTACAAATGTTTTTTCATGTACACTTCTCCCCCATTGACATCAATGACAGAAATTTTATCATTATGTTAACAACAAATTCAATGTCAAAAGACATTGTTGAGAAAACACATTCACTAGAGTCCTCATGACTCAGCTCAGATACACATACTCCCCCATAGAGGAAGTACCAACATCCAGTCCAAAAGAAAAATAGGGCTCATATACCACTGGACGGATGCAACAATCTGCATCACTTCTCAAAAGTAGGCTGGGGCATAACCCCAAGCATACCTCTTAGATACTCAAATGTATCCTTAGGCAAAGGCTTTGTAAATATGTCTGCAATCTGCTCCTTTGTGCTTATGTACTCAAGTTTGACTTCTTTCTCTACGACTTTCTCTCTCACTACATGATACTTTATCTCTATATGCTTTGTCTTAGAATGTAACACAGGGTTCGTAGACATACTAACTATGCTGGTGTTATCACAATGTATAACAACAGGTTCAACAAATTTTACTCCAATATCCTTTAGCATTTGCTTCATCCAAATTATCTAGTTACAATTGTTTGCTGCTCCTCCTACATATTCTGCTTTTGCTGTGCTATATGAAATACAATTTTGCTTCTTGCTTAGCCAAGAAACCAATCTTCCTCCAAGGAAAAATGCTCCACCACTGGTGCTCTTTTTATCATCAACACTGCCTCCCCAATCAACATTTATATATGCACATAGGGTAAAATCATCAGATTTTTCATATCACAATCCATACTCAAGTGTGTCTCTTAAGTACCTCAGTATTCTCTTTACTAATGCATAATGTGATTCTCTAGGTTCAACTTGAAATCTTGCTACAATTCTAATTGAATGTGCTATATCAGGTCTTGTATGAGTCAAATACTGCAATCCTCCAATCATAGATCTGTACTTCTTCTATTCCACTGTAGGAGTCTCATCTATGCTAGATAACTTATGTCTAGTTACCATAGGTGTTCCAATAGGCTTACAGTTCTCCATTCCAAATCTCTTCAATGAATCATTCAAGTACTTTGTCCAACTTACAAAGATACCATCATTGTTTTGTGTTATCTACAATCTTAAAAAGTATTTCATCTCATCAATCATACTCATTTCAAATCCAATCTTCATTTCATCTGCAAATTTATCACTAGCTTCATCTTCTCCTCCAAAGATAATATCATCAACAAAAATTACTATAATCAACAACCCATTTTCAATTTCTTTTGTATATAGGTTTCTATTAGCTGTGCCTTTTGTAAATCCTAATTTCAACAAATACTTATCCAATCTCGCATACCAAGTTCTAGGTGCTTGCTTCAGTCCATAGAAAGCTTTCTTCAATTTACGTACCATGTCTCCTTCTTGAGTTAAAGGAAAACCTTTAGGCTGCTCAATGTAAACTTCTTCCAATTATCCATTCAGAAAGGCTGACTTCACATCCATCTGATACACTTTGAATTTCTTAAAAGCTGCATAGGCCAAAAACATTCTTACTACTTCAATTCTTGCTACTGGTACAAAAGTTTCTTCATAGTCAATTCCTTCTTGCTATGAGTATCCTTTACATACCAATCTTGCTTTGTTCCTTACCACTTCTCCTTGTTCATTCATCTTGTTTCTGAATACCCATTTTGTTCCTATAACATTCTTATCTTTAGGTCTAGGGACCAATTCCCATGTCTTGTTCTTTTCAATCTGATCTAGTTCTTCTTTCATAGCTTTAATCCAATGTTCATCTTCACAAGCTTCACTAGTAGATTTAGGTTCAATTTGAGAAATCAAACATAACTATTCGTGTACCTTATTTCAAGTCTGAACTCCTCTGCCTATGCTTCCAATAATCTTCTCAACAGGATGATTTCTTGATAGATTCCTATTCGGTGTCACTGTCTCAGATCTTACTTTAAGTGTTGGTTCTTCAATTACCTCATTGTGGCTTTCATTCAACAAATCACTGTCAGTTTCATAAAATAATTTAGTAGTCTTAGGGTTAGGTCTAGGATGAGTTCCTTCATCTGATTCATAATCAAGCATTCTTTCTTGAATTTTGAATTTTTCATCAACTTTAACATTTGTGCTCTTAACAATAGTCTTAGTTCTCTTATTGTAACATCTATAAGCTTTTCTCTTCAATGAATAACTAAGAAATATACCTTCATCACTTCTAGGATCAAACTTTCCAATGTCATCATCTCTCTTAATATAACATTTGCTTCCAAAAATTCTAAAATACTTAACTGCTGGTGCATGTCCAAACCATAGTTCGTAGGGTGTCTTGTCTGTGTCTACTCTGATTTGTACTATGCTCATTGTATACATGGCTGTGTTCACTGCTTCTCTCTAGAATATCTTTGCTACATCATTCTCAAATAACATAGCTCTTGTTGCTTCAGTTACTGATCTGTTTCTTCTTTCTGCAATAACATTTTGTTTAGGTGTCCTGGGGGCTAAAAACTATCTCTTAATACCATTAACTTCACAAAAGATGTTAAATTCTTTAGAAGTAAATTCTCCACCTCTATCCGATCTCAAACATTTAATCTTCATTCCAGATTCATTGTCAACTTTGTTCTTAATGATCTTAAACTTATCAAATGCTTCAGATTTTTCTTTAAGAAATGCAATCCACATCATTCTTGTAAAGTCATCAACAAGAATCATAAAATACCTTTCTCCATAGAATCCTCTAGTCATTGTAGGACTGCTCAAGTCTTTATGAAAAATCTCCAACTTCTCTACTGTTGTAAACTTCTTGCTGGGAAATGAGCTTCTCTTCTACTTAGCCATCACACATTCCTTGCACATCATGTTAGTAGGCTTCATAATTTTAGGCAAATCTCTTACTGCAAGAGTAGTACTTACTTTCACAATGTTATCAAAGTTTATATGACAAAATCTTCCGTGCCATAACCAACTATCATCAATCTTAGTAATCAAACATGTCATCTTAGTAGGATATAACTGAAATACATTACCTCTGGTTCTAGATCCAGTACCGATCAGATTTCCATCTCTGTCTTTTATCACACATGTTTTCTCAGTAAACAAAACTTGATATCCCTTATCAACTAACTATCTAACACTTAAAAGATTATGTTTCAAACCATCCACAAAGTAAAAATCATCAGTATTAGTCTTTCCATCAAGAGTAATACATCATATACCTTTAATCAAACAAGGTGCATTGTTTCCAACTCTAACAACTCCTCCATCATAATTGTTAAACTTTATGAACTTTTTCATATCTCTAGTCATATGATGTGAACAACCAATGTCCATAATCCAATCAGATTTCTTTTCCACTTGAGAAACTAAAGCCTTTTCTTCCTTAATTTTAGTTTCAGGATTTTCTTCTTTAATTGCTACAAATCCTATATCATCATTGTTCTCAGTATCACTCTCACTCAAATATTTTTCCAAACTAGTTTCAAATTCTTCATCATTTGCATAGTAACATTCTTTAGATCTTCTAGGATTAAAGTTCTTCCTATACTTCTTGACTCTTTTAGGACATTTAGATGCAAAATGACCATATTCTTGACAAGTCCAACATTTAAAATTTTTCATACCGTCTGGTTCTCTCTTCACAAGCAAGGCAATACCTTCTTCAATCTTCCTTTCTTCTTCATTTCTAGATCTGCTACTACTAGCATAATCTCCACTCACACTGATGCTTCTTAACAAACTAGGACGAACACTAAGAGCACTGAATGTTGTCTCCATGCTAGCTAGGTCTCTTGATAACCTCAGGTTCATTTCAACTACTTCCAATCTTCCAAGAAGAGTCTCTCTTGTAAAGTTCATAGTACAAGGTATGACTTGTTTAATCATTTGTGTTGTCTGCTTAAATGTAGGAGTCAATGTCCTCAGAATTTTCCATATTACTTCATTCTTTGTCTTTTTTCCACCACAAGATTTTATACTTGCAACAATTTCTGACATTCTACCAATATAGCTTCTAATAGATTCATCTTCCATTATTCTTATATCTTCAAAAGCACATATCCAATTATGTAATTTGAATTTCTTTGCATGTTCATCACGTTCAAAAGTAGACTGTAAAGCTAACCAAATTTCATGAGATGTTTTCAAATATTTTACTTGAATGTACTCATTCTTTGGAAGGGCTGACATGAGTGCTTCTCTAGCAAGTATGTTACACATGAATAGATATCTTTCATCATTAGTACATGTTTCAATGTTATCCTCATCAATGATAGTATTCTCATTCTTTGTAATCAACCAATAACCTGGTCCTAAACACAGTAGATGTGTCTTCATCTTTTCTTTCCAACTGTCAAAATTTACTCCATCAAACTTAGCACTTTCTTTCCTAAAATTCACCATAGATCTCCTTAAGCTGTTAAACTTTTCTTTCAAGGACCTGCTGCTTTCATACCAATTGTTAGAAAGTAAATTCCACCAAGATAACTGAGAGGGTGGGGGTGAATCAGTTATCTGATAAATATAACTTTTATCAACTTCAATAGATTTTAACCATGTAAGCAATGTAACCAGCAACCATAGAAAGATATACATGCACAATAACACAATGACACAAGATATGTTGACTAGGGAACCTCTTGATCAAAGAGTAAACCTCGGTGGGAATGATGCCCACAAAAGATGCACTAATATGAATATTCCTTGTGAAAGGATGGACTTTGTTAGGAGTCTTATGAAATACATTTAGTACATATGAATCCCTGTTAAAAGATTCTAACTCTGTTAGGAGTTATGGAAGATAGAAGGACCCACTACCCAAATAGTTTCAGGGTAAGATCATCGAAATCACTATCCAACTGATCTTGTATTACTCAATAGAATAATACCAAAAGATTACTAACCTCAATAATTCAATACTCCTTCTCTAACTGTGCCAAACCGCACTAACTCCTTCTTCAGATCTCAATACTAGATCTCAGTACTTCACATATCTTCTTTCAAAAATTTCACTTTCACAATTCACTTACATTCATCACATTCCATATTACAACAAGGAATACATTCCTTCCTTTATACCACACTCAAGTAATTACAAATGAGTCGGCATACAAATTACAAAATAAAAGTTTCCACACGTTACATCAAAATTACATAAAACTTCAGCTTCCAATCAATATAATTCTTCACTCGTGTGACCTCAGATCTTGTGTTGTCAACCACATCACTATCAACATGTCTCCAACTACTCTCTAACTATGCATAACTAGATTCGATCCTGATTAGGAGATATCATCCGATTTCCACAAACCACTACTCAGGAACACTGCCTGAATACTGCTTCCACTGATTTCCTCATAACTTCCAAGAACAAATGAATTATTGTCTGCACTCTTAACCATGATCTAATAACACATCATAGAATAAGTCCTCAATTACAAATAGCTTCATCTTCAATATCCCAAGTGTGCTAACTCAAACACTGTCTACTTTTGTGCTAATCTTGAGTAGATCACTGTGTTGACATCAATGACAATCACAGTCATGAATACAACAACTACTACTACAAAATGGCTACTAATACTCCCCCATAGGATATATTCAGCATTCATTCCTAACAAGACATACCTTGATTCTAAGTGAATCAAGGATTACTCAGTGCTATGACAAAGCAATGGCACTATGACCATAATACATTTTACTTTCCACTTGGGGAGATGACTATCACTCTCGAGGATGTGTACTGAATCCTCCATATTCTAACACACAGAGAGATAGTTTACTATGACTAGGTCTATGATGGCACTATTTGCAGATGTCTCTTCAGTGATCATACCATTGACAATGAGAGCATTCCCTAGGCTCAGTTCATCTCTTTCCTAGTGCTTCCTACTGTTCTTGGTGTTCTAATCGGTGGCTTCTTTCTTCCTAACCAAGGGGGTCATGGTTTTGTTGTTGGATGGGGCTGCATCCTAGAGGACATGGTTAGTCATCCTCGATGCTTTGATTGGGGTTCTTGCATGCTTACACAACTTTTTCATGAGCTACATGATTTTGTATACAGATGCAGTGATGCACTATCTACAAGTTTTATTTAATTACAGTTGTGGACATGGGAGTATCTCTTGATCAATCATCTAGTGGTTGTATAATGCAAAGATCTAGGATGGCTATTTTGTTATATCTATGAGCGTATGATTGTCTAGTCACATATGGGAAAGCTTGATTATTGGAGATGTATTATTGATGACTTAGATTAGGTTACATGGTGACCATATCTGGGTTGCGAGCGATGGGTTGAGGATGATACAAAGCTTCCTTTCATGTGTATGCCTCAGTGGATGATAGAGAGAACTCCTCTTGTCATCGATCAATTTTTCTTCTATAGAGTTGTCTGATAATATGGTTGTATTCAAGGTATGCCATAGGTCTTGGCACTATATGCTAGAGTACAGGTTGAGAGATCACTATGGGATCATCAGATTGATTTCTGTGTGGCACATGATGAGCTCCTGGGCCTTCCACATCTATCTTGGGATATGAGAGAACATATAGTTGATGCGGGGATGAATGATGATTATGCACAGTGGTTCCTTCAGAACCCATTTCCTAGGTTTATTGATCCTACTGAGCCCATTCTTGCCATTGATTACTGATTTGATGATGATAATGGTGGGGGTGGGAGAGGTAGGCGATGAGGTTGATGGGTTAGTAGAACTAGATGAGGTGGTATGGTAGTTATACCTATTTTTTCCCCTATACCTGCCAGAGGTGGAGTTCATATGCGAGGCGATAGAGTTAGGATGAGAGGAGGGCCTCTTCGAACTCTTCGATAGATCAGAGTGGCTGCTTGGGGTCAGCACAAAGCTAAGGTTTTCAAAGTTTCACCATAGGTTGGTCAGGTTCCTGATCCACCAGTGCCACCAGTACCACCCATTTAGGAAGCACCAGGTTTATAGGCGCTAGATACCTTGGTTCATGATGTTCAATCACTGCAAGATGATATGACTCAGATGAGGTAGCATATGACTCATTTCAACACTATGATGCAGACCTTCATGACTGCTATGGCTCAGCAGGAGTTTCAACCTAGTTCTAGTAGAGGTCCAGGTACAGATCCTGATGGTCCTGTCATAGATGGTGCAGGTGCAGGTGGTAGTAGTACCAATTGATTATATCATGCACATTTTGATCTATGTAACCCATATCATGAGATTCTGATTGAGGTTTTGTATATTCATGTACTCTTTGATATATTTTGATGATGGACATTTGATTCTATGGATATTTGATTTATACATGGACATTTGATTTATACCATGGACTTTGATTGATACTATGGAATTTTATTTAAATGATGTCATCATGTGTTGGATTTGATTTTATGTTGATTATGATATGCAATTCTACATGATCTACTTCTATATGCTCTATTTTTATTCTTTTTTTATGCAAAATTTATATGAATGCATGTACTGTATCTACTTACTTTGGATGTATGTCTTATTTATGACATAGCTTAGACAGATGCATTTATCATGTGCTTTAATGATTAATGCTCTAATGGTTTGATATTTAATGCTTCATATCCTACTTAATGTAATGGATGGTTTTAATATGATGCATGTATATGATTCTAAATGCAATTTAATACTTACTGGATAATGATTAATGATGATGTTTTTAATGTATAATTATCTTTATGGTTTTAATGTGATTAACCTAATGAACTTAATGGATTTAATGGTAATGAATAATTCTTAATGATTTTTTATCTTTATAGATTTAAATGCAATTATATGATGGTCCTAATGAATAATGAATGCAAACTAACATAATGAAATGATGAATAATGATCTTAATGCAATCTAATCTTAACAATTAATGATTAATAGATAATGGATTAACTAATGGAACTTAATAATTAATGATGGTATGCACTTATGCTAATCAATGCCATCTAACTTAATGATCGATGCAAAAACTTTAAACGAATGCAATCTAATGATTAAGGATGATAGTTAATGCAATTTACTCTAACTGAGATGCATTTAATCTAACAATTAATGATATGGATAATGCAATTTAATCTAACTAAGATGCACTTAATCTAACGATGCAAGTTTTATTTTTTTGATATCCAACACATTCGATCACATATAGTAATGATGAATTTTCCAAATTTAGTTTAACTCCACCCCTTTTTATCTTTCATGAATTTTTTTGAGAAAAGGATCCATGCAATCTAAATGCATTTAATCTATTATGGATGTAACTAGCTGTCTCTATTTAGAATTAGTATGCTTATTTTCATCATCGAGCATTTTGAAACTGAAATTGGTACAATCCTCAATGGTTCAAATATGATGATATGAATATCTTTTTCCTTTTGAGTTACGTGCCTAAAGTTGGTACAACTGTCACTGGTTAGATTTTCAACCATGATAGTTTGAATACTGCTTTCATCAGATTCAATGTTGCAAGTAGATTTTGGCATTATGATATTGAAGATCAAAATGTCCAAGGTATCCTGTTGCATAAACAAATAGAGATCTTGGGTTCTCCATATGTACATGTCCTCAATGATTCTTTGATGATTGTGTCATTAGATGAATGATACATATCTTAAAGCCTTGATCTTAAAACACTCATGTAGGAATCAAGAAAATATCATGCTTTTATCATTTCTTATCTAGTCCAAGACTTCATTGATTTGCTAAAAAGACATGATTTCATCAATCAAGTAAACACTTAAACAAAAATTGCCCTTGTTTTTCCAATCCATATTTGAAGT
Source organism: Chamaecyparis obtusa (assembly GCA_027943335.1). Classification (NCBI taxonomy): domain Eukaryota; kingdom Viridiplantae; phylum Streptophyta; class Pinopsida; order Cupressales; family Cupressaceae; genus Chamaecyparis; species Chamaecyparis obtusa. Next base: position 165,825 of record BSBK01003780.1, read on the forward strand.
AAAATTTCATCCATTTCATATTTGATTGTCTGTTTTAATCCTGATAAAGGTAAGGTCATAGTAAGATCGAGGATCAAGTTTTTCATTGTGAGATCACCATTTGGATTAGGATTTGGATTGATCGTCTAGGTGTTATGCTTGTGGTTGGATGCATTAATTTATACCAATTGATATATGTTTAATGAATCCTTTTGATTTAGGATAGATTTCCCCTAGTTGATTTCATTGCAATGTTGGACTTGGACACTTTTCATATCTATGAAAAAAGCCTTAGGTATTTTTCAAATGCAACTCTGGGTTTATTATGCAATTTTTACAAATGCTAGCGAATGCAATTTATACAAGAATGGCTAGGAATGAGACTTGACTTGACTTTCAATGGTGCCTATTTACTAGGTTTTCACAGATTGAATTTATTTCTCTTTATCTCTTTTATATGCTTTTTTTTCTACCAAGGCGCCTATTTTGTAGGTTTTCACCAAGGCACTTTTCTTCTTTTTCAATTTTTTGTAGTTTTCTTTTTTCCAATTTTTTTTGTTTATCATCAAGGTGCCTATTTGCTAGGTTTTCACCAAGACAACAATTTTTTTTAGGATCCATATTTGAATGTTTTTGGATTTCTTCATGCTCAATTTTCTACTATTTTTTATTTCTTCGGGAACTCTTTTTGCTATTTTTGTACTTTTCTGGTTTTCTGATTTTTTTCTTCTTTTCTCAGGATCATTTTCTATTGTTTTTGAATTTTTCTAGGATCTCTTTTGACTATACAAGGTAAATAAGGTTCTTCCTCATATGATATTCTGATACTCTTTCACTTATACTCTTTCATCTTCTTCAAGTGTAGAACCTTTTTAGGTGTATGCTGTTGATGGGTTCTTCTAGTTCCTCTCCATCACAATAAGTTAGCTTGTATGTACCCATTCCAAAAGAAGAAGTAATAACAAAAGGTCTTAACCAGTTTGCTTCCCACTTTCCTTTCTTATCTCTTTCTTCCTAACTTTTAGGGTTTTCTCTCAATACCAAATCACCTATTTGAAATTATCTTGGTTTGATGTTCTTATTATAGTTTCTTGGCATTCTATTTTGATATAGTTTAAGATGATCAAAGGCTTGTTGTTGTCTCTCATCAAGTAACTCTAAAATCTAAAGTCTAGTAACTCTATAGTCCTCCTTAGTTAGTAACCCATGTAATGAAAATCGTAAAGATGGAATCTCTACTTCCAATGGTAGCACTGCTTTAGATCCATATCCTTAAGAAAATGGTGTGGCTCTTGTTGGAGTTCTCACACTTATTATATATGCCCATAGGGTAGGATTTATTTGAATATGCTAGTCTCTCCCTAAATTGTCAATTGTCCTCTTCAACATTTTCAAGATGTTTTTATTAGTGGCTTATACTTGTCCATTCCCTTGCGGATAATAGATTGAAGATGAATGATGTATCATATGAAACTTTGCACACAACTCTTTCAGGTCCTTGTTCTTGAAGTGTTCAAGATTATCTATTATAATAGCTTGAGAGATTCCATATCTAAAAATTATATGGTTTAATATTAACATTGAGATTTGTTTTCCTATTGCGGTAGACAATAGCACAACTTTGACCCATTTGGTAAAGTATTATGTTATAGTTATTATGAACTTAAGACCATTTGATGAAGGTGGGTAAATCATCCCTCTTAGATCCAACCCCTATTGATAGAAGGGCCAAGGTGTAGTCATTGAATGTAATTATTGAGATGGTACATGAATTAAGTTCCCATGATAATGGAATTTTTGACATGTATTTGCAAAATGGCATGCATCTTTCTCCATGGAAGGCTAATAATATCCTATCCTAGAAGTTTCTTTGCTAAGGTTAACCCATTCAAATGTGACCCATAGATTCCTTCATGGATTTCTTGTAAGGGTAATTTTTATTCCCCCTTCTCTACACACCTTAAAAGCATTCCATCAAGACTCTTGCAATATAATGTGTTGGATACTAGGGTGTAACGAGAGGCTTGTCTTATGAAGTTTCTTTTTTGGTTTTAGGTTTGGTCCAAGGGTAGGGTTTGGTCTTTTAAATAAGTGTATATGGATCCATACCATAGAGAGTCATGTCCCATTGATAGGAAAATGATGTGGGAATCAGAAGGGTCAAATGCGGGTTATTCCATTTCTTCTACCAAGAATTCATATTTGGCACTTTGGTCTGACATCTACAAGAGTGAAGCCAATGTTGCCATGGAATTTGTTGCTTTATTATTTTCTCTAGGCACTTGCTCAAATATGATCAAAATAAACTATTTCTTGAGATCTTTTATCATATTCTTATAAGGTGTCAACTTGTCATCTTTTGTCTGATATACATAATTTATCTGATTTATGACTAGTTGAGAATCTCCATATACTTGAAATTTTGTTACCTTCCATTCTAGGCCAATTTGATGCCAATAACTAATGCTTCATATTTAACTATTTTGTTGGTGCATGGAAATAGTATCTTATATGATTTTGGAATTGTTTATCCTCGAGGCTTAATCAATAGTATGCCTGATTCTGAGCCATGTTAAGTATAGGAACCATCAAAGTATAATTTCCATGTTTTTTCTTCAATATTAATTATTTCTGAATTTTAAAATTCCACTTGAATAGGATGTTCATCTTCTAAAGGTTCCTCTCCTAGTTGATCCGCTATGACTTGAACTTTGATTGCCTTTCTATCCACATAATCTATATCAAATTCTCTTAACACCATGATCCATTTGGCCAACCTTCCTATCAAAGCTATTTTGCTTAAAAGATACTTTAATGGATCAATTTTAGCTATGAGTTTGATCTTATGAGATAGCATATAATGTTGTAGTTTTTGGGAAGCAAAAATTACCGTCAAACATGCTCTTTCAATGAAGCTTTAATTTAACTCATAATTCACCAAGGTTCTACTTATGTAGTAAATAGCTTTCTCTTTTCCATTTTCATCTTCTTCAACTAAGAGTGCCCCTAAGAAATGTTCTATCATTGAAATGTACAATATCAAAGGCTTGTTACAAGTAGTGGTTGATGTTGCACCAAAAGATCGACCTATTAATGCCCAATATAACCACTAGACTTATAGAAGGCACAAGAGGTAATTAAGCCATGTCACAAATCCTGAGGGGAGCACTGACCATTTTTCCAACAATCTCTCCCTCAACATTACCTGAGGGGATTCAAACCTATGACCAAGCTCTGATACCACTTGTTACAAGTAGTGGTTTCCATTGCACCAAAATATCAACATGTTAATGCCCGATACAACCAATAGACTTATAGAAGACACAAGAGGAAATTAAGTCATGTCACAAATCCCGAGGGGAGCACTGACCATTTTGCCAACAACATGAACACCCAACTGTATATGGGCCAAATCCTCGGTCGAAATGTCCAAAGACTAGGATGACTGGGAGTATAGTGCCATTAGATGCTCCATCTTCAATCGGTTTAGAACCACCAGGTGCACCCAAGAAGGCACCAAGGATGAAGGTAACTAGACCTAGGCCTACTGGGGTGATTAAGGGACATGTGTACAATAGGAAAAGATCCTCAACTCATTCTCATATGGACACTACCTAGGAGGAAGATGAAGAAGCTGAGGAAGATGAAATACCTCTTAATCGAAGGCCTTGATTTGCAGGGGCCCTAAAGAGGAGAAATTTGGTAGAAGAGAATGCATAGATAGATATGGAAGGAGGAGCCCAAGGAGATCAAGTAAATCCAATGGATGCTCTGGGCGATGATGAATTTGATATATTTGACTTTGAAGGCCTTCGTGGGTTCAAAGAGACCGAACAACAAATCTTGGCAGAAGGGCCTTCCATAGAACAAAAATTCTCCTTTTCCTTTACATCCTTTCCAATGCAATTCACAAATCCTTTAGATAATGTAGTAGAGGAGGTTCAACTAGGGTCTTGAGAATCAGCCGAACACTTCTATAGGGGTTACTTTAGAGGAGGACACTCAAGCTCTAGTTCCACCTCCACCACAAGCTCCAGTTCCACCCCCACCACAAGCTCCAATTCCACCTCCACCTCAAGCACCAATCCTGCCACCATCTACCACTTCACTTCCATTGTAGATCCCAATAAATCCACCATCTACCACTCCACTTCCACCACAAGTTAAAACTAATTAGCCTCCATCACAAACCCCATCTACTCATATACCCATGCCTACTCCACCTCCTACACAAATATCGATGCATTCACCTACTCCACCCTCTCATATTGAGACTGTTGTGCAAGGACCCCAAGAGGTGGAAAAGGAAATAGAGGTAGTAAAAGAGGTTAAGTCAAAAGAACAACTTGGAGGAGAAGAACATACAAGAGAAGAGGAACAACTAGCAGTGGGGTAAGGCAGGAGGACAAAAAGATGGAACCTGAGCCAGAATACAAAGCTGCTACCTCTAGCTTAGTCATACCATATGAGCCAATCAATGCTTTCTCTAAACCCACCTAGTTCACAAAAGAAATACAACCAATGGTGAGGGTATATATAGATGAAGAGGACACATATATGGTGGTGCTTGGATGAGAATTTCATCAAGCAGAATCTAATGCTGAGGAAAGGACCCTATCTTATGTAATGCAAGATCAAGCGGGAAGATGGAAGGTGTAGGTAGTCGTACCTACAATGAATATGAATATGGTTGAAGTCACTCTAGAAGACTATGTACTTGAGGAGGTAGACCTAGGAGAGCTGACAAGAGAAGGAAGTAAAAATTTGGCTACATTAGGACTGAAGCATGCCTTAGGCTTCATGGATAAAGATGAAGAAAAGATAAAAGCCTTGATGGAGCAGAATGAGGCTATGAGGAAATTTATTCTTAAAATAGCGGGTCCCATTGACCCAAGTAACTTTGAGGCCCCATTACAAGATATTTTGGGGAGAAGGGGTGCTACTAAGTTGCTAGAAGATATTCCACATTCTTTTATTCATGCTTGTTTAGACTGGAAATACAATTTTGAGGAGTTTTCTAGGACGTCCCTTAGGATAATTTTGAGGCCCTTTAGGGGTATTCTTAAGGGGATCACCAAATTGGTGGATCTTATGTGTGGAGAGGATGGTCTTGAGGATACAATTATTAAATGGTAGAAGGCATTAGATGATCTCATAATAATAATGAAGCAACGCTTCCAAGTTTTGGTGAAGATATATGAGGGATCAGAGCTTGACAAATTTGAAGAATGGATCATAGATATCACTGAAGCCCTAAATGTCTACTAGAAATCCTTGAGTAAGGTTGATAAGAAAAGAGATGAAGTAATGCTTTGGGTCGAGTAAATGCACAAGTTCTTTGAAATTTTGGACCTAGATATCTATGATGAGGATGATGAGAAGACGATGCATCCCATAAAAGATATTGTAAATTAATACTTAGACATCTTTAATGAAGTTAGGACAAAGGAGGACCTCCAAAAAATGTTTTATCAGAAGGAGGAGATGCAAAAAATGCAGGATCAGGAAGAGGAAATAAGAGGATATGCCAATGAATTGGTCACCTTCTGAGAGAAGTAGCATGCACTCCTAGAAGGTATCAAAATGGTGGACTTTGAAGAGGTACAAGAGATTGTAGATAGGCTCCATAAGGCACATCTAGAAATCCTCCCAAGTCGCTAAGTGTCCAGTGTTGGACTTAGCCAATTTTGAGTTCCAAGATTTTTGACCTTTCTAGTTTTTCGGCCTTCGAAAGTCTGAAACTTGTAAAAAGTTTGTTCAACACTTAGTTATTTTTTCAACTCCATTTTTTGGAGGAAGGGTCGGGGTTTGAAATTTCTGGGTCTTCACCACCAATAACTTCCAGGGTTCTACAGTTGATTTTTAGTTAGATTGATCATTTCTATGGGGTTGTCTCTACATTATTTGAGGGCATCTTCCAGTTGGATCCATGAAGAAGAGCCACAACAAGGAAAAAAGGGCAAAACTAAAAGTTTTCAGAGAAGAACATGCATGAAAATGGAGAAGTTCCAGAATAAATTCTAAGTTGTTTAATGCAATTTTTGCTCCCAATTGTAATGCACGAGGTTTAATTCCATGCCAAGTAGTTTAAACTTATTTTAGGGATAGTTTCTTTTCATGTAAACTCTAGTTTAGATTTATTTTCAAGTTTTTATAGGCAGTTGAAACCCTAGCTATGAAATTGCTTTCCCTAAAGAGAATAACTATATAAATTATATGAAAACAATGTAATTAAGGTCGGTTATTATTGCAATACAATACTTACAATTGGTGTTTCAATCGTGGTGTGATTTTTCTGCTATCTTTGCAAAATTGATGAATGTGTGTTTTCTCATTCTTTTATTTCAAAGAGTCGATTGATTGTATGGTGATTTTGATCTGTGATTCTATTAGTTTGGTTTTTATCTTTGATGCATTACTTTGTGGTGACAAATTATTAGGAAGATTGTTCTCCAGTGCTTTAAGATAAATTTGTCTCACGTGTGCGCACATTCACAATGGCTTTGTGATTTGATGAATTTTGACATATCATACATCCGCATTTATTTCCTTAACAATTGCATCTACGAAGTCATGATTTTGATTCATTTAGATCTCTGTTTTGTGGGTTTTTCTCCATCTTCTTGGTATTTTAATTTGCAAAATAACGTAGCATCAGTTTATGTCTATTAGTTTACTTTTTGCAATTTCATTTTGAATTCTTGTCACCTTATTCTCATTACTTTGCTCATTTGTTTACAAAATTATTCATAATAGATTAGATCAAATTTACATTGCTTTAATTTTAAAGATTCAAAAAATACAAAAGAAAGAAAGATTGTTTGTATTTTAAGATTTGTTTTGCAGTCCCTCGAAGATCAAACCAGAAAAGGCCTCCTCATGAACAGATTCATATTTATCTTCAATTGAGCTTTCTAAGTGGTTGAGACCCAACCCAGAAGGAACCTTGAGATTGATTTACATCATTCTTCCAAGAGGGGAATTTGCTCACACAAACTCCTAGCCATTATCTTGTTTAAAGATGATGCTCAACACTATAGGAATATTATAGGAAACATATACATAATGGAAGGAGGAATTTTTATACTATTTTTACTAATGGGATGAAACAAAATTTGTTACCTTTAGAGGAACCTCTTAAGAGTGAAGTATGTACCAGTGCAAGGATTTGTCTAGTGGATGGCAGGAAGATTTTGGATGGCATGAATCATAATAATGTGTGTTTTTCTTTAGTACCTAATGAGTCTAAGGATAAATTCTTGGTAGAAGAACATCCTATAGAGATCACTAGATTGTTGAATGAGTATGCAGACATCATATCTGATAATGTTCCTGATGGATTACCACTGGTAAGAAGTATTAGTCATTGTATAGATTTGATACTAGGGGATAGTCAACCTAATAAATAAGCTTATAGGATGACACCAGTAGAGAATGAAGAACTCAATAGGCAAGTGCAAGATTTATTGTAAAGAGGGTTGATCAAAGAAAGTTTGAGTCTATGTGTAGTTCCTACAATATTAACACCTAATAAAGATGAACAATGGAGGATGTGTAATGATTCAAGAGCTATCAACCAGATTATAATTAAGTATCAGATTCTTTTGCCAATAATGGATGATTTGATGTATTATTTGAGTGGAGCTAGTTATTTCACAAAGATAGACTTGAAGAGTGATATCATCTGATCAAAATCATAGAAGGTGATGAGTGGAAAAATTCATTTAAGATAAATGAAGGATTGTACACATGGTTGATAATGCCAATTGGATTGTCTAATGCACCTAGTACTTTCATGAGGTTAATGAATGAAGTCTTGAAAAAATTACTAGGTAAGTATGTCATTTTGTACTTGGATGATATCTTGATTTTTAGTAAGATAAAAGAGGAACATTTGTTGCATGTTAGTCAAGTATTGTACAGGTTGAGGGAAGAGAAGTTATCGATAAACATCAAGAAGTGTACTTTCATGAAAGAGGAGTTAGTATACTTGGGGTTTTTGATATTTGTTGAAGGATTGAAGATGGATCTTAAGAAATTGAAAGCCATTGTTGAGTGGCCAATACTGATGACAGTTGGAGAGGTAAGATCATTTCATGGGTTAGCTAGTTTCTACTTCAAGTTCATTAGAAACTTTAGTTCAATCTATGGATTGATGACTGAAGCTATGAGAAGAGATAGGAGGGAATTTAAATGGACACATGGATCACAAAATGAGTTTTTAATTGTTGAAGAAAAAGGTGACAAAACAAATGGTCTTATCTTTACCTAGTTTTAAAAAGGTATTTCAAGTGGACTGTGATGCTAGTGGAAATGCAATTGGAGCTGTCTTGACCCAAGATGAAAGACTTGTTTCTTAATTCTATGAGAAGATGAATGATGCTAAAATAAGGTATTTAGTGTATGATCAAGAATTTTATGCTATAATTCAGGCTTTAAAGAATTGGAGACATTATTTTTTACCTAGGGAGTTTTAACTATATACTGATCATCAAGCACTAAAGTATTTGAGTAGCCAAGGTAAGTTGAATCAGAGGAATTTGAGATGGGTTGAGTTTATGAAGAGTTATACATTTGTATTGAAAGATAAGAGTGGTGTGATAAATAAATTTGTTGATACATTTAGTAGGAGGATTTTGTTGACTGAAATGAAGATTCCAGTATTGGGGTTTGATGAATTGAAGGTATTGCATGAGGAAGATCCTAGACATAAGTGAACATTAGAAAGATTGTAAAGAACTTTTTTTGTAGAAAGAAGTAAGTGATTGGATTATTTTATTCAAGATGGGATGTTATTCATGGGTAGCCAGTTATGTATACCTAGAATTTCCATGAGGGATAATCTAATAAAGGAGAAGCATAGTGGAGGTTTAGCAGGACATTTTGGCATAAATAAGATAGTAACCTTGGTGAGTGAGAACTATATTTGGCCACAAGTTTAGAAGGATGTGAGGAATTTTTTACAGGGATGTAAAGTGTGTCAAGTTTCCAAAGGTAGTAGTCAGAATGTGGGATTGTATACACCATTGACAGTACCAATTAGACCTTGGGAGGAGATTAGTAAGGATTTTGTGCTTGGTTTTCCAATAAAACAAAGAGGCTATGATTCTATCTTTGTGGTTGTAGAAATATTTTCTAAGATGACACATTTTATTCCTTGTAGGAATACAATTTATGCAGTGCATGTAGCTGATTTATTTTTAGGGAGATTATGAGATTACATGGATTACCTAGGAGATTTTTTTTAGACAAGGATGATAGGTTTTTTTGTTATTTTTAGAGGACACTTTGAAAGATATTGAAAGTGTTAGGAATAATAGTCCATAATACAACTGGGGGGGGTGAATCAGTTGTATGAAAGAATATTAAACTTTAAAATTTGAATAGAAGCAATATCAGATCCAATGAATACAATGAATGCCAACACAATAACAAAATATTTTGGTCTCGGGGAAACCCTGTTAAAGGTAAAAATCCTGGTGGGGATTAGCACCCACAAATAATGTACTGAGAGTATATTATCCTTGTTAGAATATCTATCCCTGTTAGGAGCTTATTGAAACATTACAGTACACAGTCCTTGTTAGAGGATAGACCCTATTAGGTGTCAAGAAAAGAAAGGGGGGCTCACTGCCCAAAGAAGGTTAAATCCACCTTCAGAACTCATTGTTCGCAACAAGTGTATATGTAGAAATACATAATCTTTTGAACTGTCTGACAAAAAATATCTTTTCTTGATCAGTTCCAATGAAGTTCACTAGTAATCCTATACTCTACATCCAACAGACACAAGCTCACAACTTTCACAATCTTCTTTATATCACATATATTCTCACCATATCTTTTCCCAAGAAAAGATCTTACATATATACCCTATTACATTATACATGATCAGGTCAGCCCATTAGGCTTTCCTATTTACATAAAATATTGCTAAGATACATACGATACCTAAAATAAGTATATAATGATTCCATTACAACAATTAAGGACCAACATCCTTAATTTACATTTTCCAAAAAAAATGCATGCTACACCTCTAAAGTCAGCTCCCAAATAAGTCTTCTCCAGATCACATGCCACAGGTGATGTCATCCAACATTCCATACCTTGCGCTGACAAACAAACATCCTTTAGTGCCTTGTCTTTTATCTCTTAAGATCGCATACACCTAATCCATATCTTTTGTAACATATACCAGAAACACAAAGACTCACTCTATTAGCTTCCACTGTCACTCTCTAGTAACCAGTCCTCATCAAAACATTTGTAACTCTCCCAATATGCAACATTACATGATGTGATCTTCGATATAAGATCATAACATCTTCCTATACTCTCAGCTATCTTTGCACATTATGAACCATTCGTACAGTGTCTGTACATACTCATAATTAGCCTATACTCTTTACATAAACATATGTTGACATCAGTGACAAACCAAAAATGACAAGAGTATGAATGCCCATTCAGTAACGTAGTGATTAAACATATAAAATGTTTCAGTCACCACCCTATGCATTAGAAATATCCAACAAAAAAGCTAGTTTGAAGTTTAGTTCTACTTTTCATCCACAAATAGATGGATAAATAGATGTTGTGAACAAGATTTTGGGGAACTTTTTGAGGTGTTTAGTTGGAGATAATCCTAGAAGTTGGGATTTTATTTTACCTCAAGCTAAGTTTTCTTATAATAATTTAGTAAATTGGAGCAAAGGGAAGAAACCATTTGTAGTAGTTATTGTGTTTAATCCTAATGGAGTAGCATAATTAAGGGATATTAGTCATGAAGATAGGAAGAGTGTTGAAGGAGAGGAATTTGTAGAGATTACAAGATCATTACACGAAGAAGTGAAACATCATTTGGAGGACATGAATCAAGCTTATAAGAGGAGAGATGACATGAAGAGGAGACGTAAGGAATTTCAAGTGGGAGATGAAGTTATGGTTTACTTGTAGAAGGGTAGATTTACTTTTGGTACTTATAACAAGTTGAGGATGAATAAATTTGGTCCTTGTAATATATTAAGGAGATTTGATTTAGGGAATGCATATGAAGTATATTTATTGGATGATGAGATTTATCACTGATATTCAATGTTGTAGATTTATATGACTATCATAAATATGATGAAATTATTGAGTCAGATGTTAGACAATAATATCCTAAGAAGAAGAAGAAATATTAGATAGAGTAGATTTGGATAGAAGAATTGGCTGGAGCACAAGAGGTAAGTAGTTTATGGAATATCTTATCAAGTGGAAAGATAGACCAGTTAAAGATTTGTCATGGATTTATTAGGATGAGGTTGACCAATTTGGTTTTCCTTTGGCCCCAATAGAGTGAGGCTAAATTTTCAATTACCCTAGGTGTCCAATGCAGGCGCATCTTGGGATCTAAGAAAAATATTGCATCAACCAAAAAGATATTTAGTTTTCTATTGATCAGTCTAGTGTTTTGAGTTGCAATCGATTAGTACTTGTTGTTTTGAGTTGTGGTTTCTAAAGTGTGTTCATGGATTCATCTCGAACCCTATTGTATGATCACACCTCATTTGGATTCATTGCACATGAGTTATTACTGATTTTTGGTGAGACTATCCAGTTCTTCTTTTTCTAGTTAGTCTTTGTGTTCACTGATCAATTTTTTGATCTACCAATTAGAATTTTTGGTTGTGATAGTTCTAGATCATTATTATGTTTGAGGATAACATTTTTATTTGATCACATCTCTTATTATCTTTCTTGGAGGTTGTTCTAGATTATTTGGGATGTGACCTATTTTTTGTAACATGTTTTCTCTATTATTGGGAAATGTGATCTTTTTTGGGTGGAACTATGATTGTAATAGTTATATAATCTTATGAACTTGTTCCTAAGGGATAACATAATTTTGATAATATTATTTGGCCATAGTTTTGCTAGTCTTTGTAAGGGATTTCTGATCATAATTAGGCATGTATGCTTGGCATATAAGACTACATGTTGTAGATCAGTTATAATTTATTTTATGATAATAATTGAAGGCTAACCTTTCATTTATTTCCATATTAGCTTGTTTTTCCCATGGTATTTTGTTGGCTACAAGGATTGGATTGATCTCTTGCATCATAATCATGCATTATTTAATTGATTAATGTTATCCTTCTAGAAAAAATAATTTAATTAATTAGGTATAGTTCAATTAGTGTGATGCAAGAGAGGGGAAGAGGGGCTAAGAAATGGTGCACCCTAACCTAAACCACCTTTCTCAACAACACACGGAAGAAACAAAAACATAGTGGGAGAGAGAAAATGTAGGATCATTCATATATTTACTTCAAATTGATTTATACATGTCGGGCTATAAGGCCTTCCTAATTTCGGCTAGATATTACAATGAATTATAGAAGTCCTCAAACATGCGAGGATTTGTAGATAATATCTAATCTTCTATCCAAAACTGACTCTCTAAACTCTAACCAAACAATGACATTTATACAAGAGGCTACCAAACTGAGTCGGCCTTTAGATCCACAATCAAAAGAAGGAATAGTCATATATAGGGCCACACACTTCCCAATGATGGATACTAGCATTAAATCCATGACCCATAATAAATGCACAAGTCAGCCTCAACAAAAACTCTAAAGAAACCTGTCAGTAAGCAAAGCCAACTGAGTGCTAGACAAGGATCACTGAGTGCCAAAGAGATAACCGACCAACACTGGTGAACAAAGGAAATCAAGCAACACAAATAAACTTAAATATGTTTTTGGTGACACAGGATTACCAAGGACCCGAGATGCTCCTGCATCAGACACCTAGGGTTATTTGAAAATGATTCTCTGAATCATTTAGTAGGTATGATCTGAGCTGCATCCAACTCAAACTGTGAAATCCATGAACTGTCTTCAATCGGTCTATTCTTCCACTTTACCAGATATTCCATATACTATTTACCTCTTGTACTTTTGCCAATTCTCTATTCCAAAATATGCTCAACCTCTTCATTCTACTTCTTAGGATAATCCATCGGTACTGCCATGTCTTCTTTAGGCTCATGAAATTCATACAAATCAGCAATGTTGAATATAGGTGAAATATCCATGTCATTAGGTAACTCAAATTCATATGCATTTCCATTGTCAAATTTTCTCAAAATCTTGCAAGGTCCAAACTTCTTCATCTTCAGCTTCCCATATGTTCCAACAGGAAATCTGCCTTTTCTCAAATGAACCATCACTTCATCACCAACATCAAAAGTCTTATGCCTTCTTGATCTATCAGCTCTGTCTTTGTATTTCTGATTACTCCTTTCCAGTTTAAGCTTCACATCTTTATGTAATGTCTTCATGTACTTAGCAAATTTTACTCCTTCAACACTTCTCTTTCTTTCATCATCAATATCTCTCAAATTAGATATACCTCTTGGTTGTATGACATTTACAATCTCAAAAGGTGTTTTTCCAGTACTCCTATTCACTGAATTATTGTATGCAAACTCTACTTGTGCCAACACAGAATCCCAATTACCTAGTGTGTCTCCAACTAAACATCTCAAAAGATTACCCAAGCTTCTATTCACAAATTTTGTCTGTCCATCGGTTTGTGGGTGAAAAAAGAACTATATTTCAACTCGGTACCCAAATTTCTCCAAAGAGTCTTCCAAAAGTATCCAACAAATTTATTGTCTCAGTTAGAGATAATACTCCTTGGTAATCCATGCAATCTGACAATTTCCTTAAAGTAAAGATCTGCTACATGTACTACATCTGATGTCTTTCTACAAGGTATAAAATGTGCCATTTTATAAAATCTATCCACAACAACAAATATAGAATCATTACCTCTTACTATCTTCGGTAAGCCAAGAACAAAATCCATACTGATGTCAATCCAAGGTTTCTTAGGTACAACAATCGGTGTATACAATCCAGTATTCTGACTAACTCCTTTTGCAACTTGAAAAACTCCACAAATTTTCACAAATTTTTGAACATCTTTATACAACTGTGGCCAAAATTATTTCTCCTTAAGCAAACTCAATGTCTTATCAAAACCAAAATGTCTAGCCAAACCACCACTATGTTTCTCTTTTATCAAATTAGTTCTCATAGGTCCTCTTGGTATACATAACTGAATACCTTTAAACAACATACCTCCTTGCATAAAATATTCATCCCATTTAGTACTATGTTGATCTTCAATAGGTGCTCTGCACTTTCTCCTTGGCTCAAAAAAATTAGGATCAAATTCATAAGAATCTCTCATGTCATCAAAGCCTAGAATTCCAATTTTCATCTTGGTCATCAAATATCTTCTTCTACTCAATGCATCAGAAACTCAGTTAGTGACTCCACTCTTATGCTTTATTGCAAATGTATAACTGTACAAATACTCAACCCATTTCATGTCTCTGATTCAACTTATTCTGACTACCCAAATACTGTAAAGCCTTATGATCGGTATACAACAAAAATTCACTGGGTATCAAATAATGTCTCCATTTCTTTAGTGCTTGAACAATAGCATATAATTCTTGGTCATACATAGAATATTTCCTTTTGGCATCATTCAAATTTTTACTAAAGAAAGAAACAAGTTTACCTTCTTGACTCAACACAGCTCCAATTACACTTCCACTTGCATCATATTCCACTTGAAATACCTTATTGAAATCAAGCAATGCCAAAACAGGCAATTCAACAACCTTCTACTTCAGAGTCTCAAAAATTTTATCAGCTCCATGTGTCCACTTGAATTTTCTTTTGTCTCCTCTCATAGTCACAGTCATAGCATTACAAATTGAACTAAAATTTCTAATGAACTTTTGGTAAAAAGTTGCCAAACCATGAAATGATCTTACCTCACTAGCATTCAAAGGTGTAGGCCAATTCAAAATAGCTTCAAACTTTTCATGATCCATTTTCAAACTATCAGCTAAAATCACAAATCCCAAATACACAATCTCCTCTTTCATGAATGAACACTTTTTCATATTTATCAACAACTTTTCTTCTTTCAATCTCTGCAAAACTTGTCTAACATGCAACAAATGTTCTTCTCTAGTCTTACTAAATATCAGAATATCATCAAGATATACAATCACAAACTTACCCAATAATTTCTTCAAAACTTCATTCATCAACCTCATAAAAGTACTTGGTGCATTAGTTAAACCAAAAGGCATAACAAACCACTCATACAAACCTTCTTTTGTCTTGAAAGTAGTCTTCCATTCATCATGTTCTCTGATTCTGATCTGATGATACCCACTTTTCAAATCAATCTTGGTAAAATACTTTGCTCCAGTCAAACTATCAATTATATCATCTATTCTCGGTATAGGAAACCTATACTTCATTGTTATCTTGTTGATTGCTCTGGAATCAGTACACATTCACCATTCTCCATTCTTCTTTAGTGCCAATACTGCAGGTACTACACAAGGACTCAAACTTTCTCTAATCAAACCTTTCTCCAATAACTCTTGAATCTGTCGGTTCAATTCTTGATTCTCGGTAGGTGTCAACCGATGAGGTGCCTTATTCGGTAAACTAGCTCTAGGGATTATATCCATGCAATGATCAATGCTTCTTTTTGGCATAAAACCATTAGGTACATTATCAAAAATAATTTCACTATACTTGATGAGTAACTTATCAATCTCCTCAGGGACATTATCCTCTGTTTTCTTACTCAGTTTGTTAGGAATCATAGAAAAAAATACATCATTTCTCTTTAAATCCTTAACAAACTTTCTTCTTTCCATCAAGCAAAGTTTCACAGATGTGCAAACATTACTAATAGGTTCTTCCATCAAAGGTAACAAGATTTTTCTTTTTCCATCAGCCAAAATAGTATATTTATGCAATCTCACATCATATATAACATGTCTATCATCTACCCAACAAAATATGACAACAATCCATAGGCATGATATCACATAACACTTTATCATAGTACTTTCCAATCTTTAAATTCACATAACATTGTTCACTTACTAGGAGTGTATGCTCATCTTTGATCCATGAAATCTGATAGGGCTTCAGATGTTTCAACCTTTCCAACTGCAACTTTGTGACCATCTCTTCAGATTCCAGATTCTCTGAGCTACCACTGTCAATGATTACCTTCCAAACTTTGTCAGAAACTCTACATCTGGTCTTGAACAAACTTTTCCTTACCAGATCTTCCTTTTTACCTTCATTCCAAAGTGCTCTTCTTACCATCAAGTTATTTTCCTTCTCAGGTTCATTCAGTGACTCTTCTTGCACCAAAGCATTTCGACTATTACCAGCCTTCTTACTTGCATGTGTACACTCAAATGATCTATGTCCTTCTCCACAATTTTAACAGGTTCCTTGGAAACTCCCTCTATTATAACCACCTCAGTAGTTACTGCCTCTACCTCTAGATGAACTTTCACCTTTCCACTCGGTCTTGCCTTTAACCAGAGTTGTCTTTTCTGGTTCAGATCTACTATTTTCACGATAGGATCTACCTCTTCCTCTAGGGAATCTACCACCTCTTCCTCTTTGTCTTTGCTTATGTCTCTTATTCAATTTCTCCTCAGCTTTCAATGAAAATTGATAGCCTCTTCAATGTTCTCCAATTTGACCAAACTGATTTCTTCTTGGATGGAAACTCTCAAACTATTCAGGTATCTAGCAATTATTCCACATCATCTTCATCATGTCTAGATCTGATATCTAATCTATAGAATTCCTCAGTATAATCCTTTACCAAGCTATCTTTCTACCTCAAACTTTGCATTCACCTAACTAAGTTAATTTGATAATAACAAGGTAAGAACTTTCCTTTCAATTTATTCACCATTTTACTCCATACCTTGATTTTGTCTTTGCCTTTCCTCTTTCTGTCCAGCTACAGATGTTCCCACCATAAGGATGCATGAATTTTCAACTTTGTGCTTGCAATTTTCACTTTCTTGTCTTCAGGTACATTTTCATACTCAAAATACTTTTCCATCTCTATGATCCAATCCACCAATTCATCAGAATCCAACTTTCCACCATACTCAAGAGGATTAAAGTGTGGTGTAGACTTCAAACTTGTCAAAGCCTTCAAGAATCTTTCCTCACCCTGATCCATCATAGGTGTAGGTTCTACATCACCTTAATCTACCTCAACTTCATCATCACTAACATCTTCAAGATGTCTTCCTGTTTTCTGGGCTGTTTCAACAAATTCTAATCTAGCGGCAATTCGTCTCAACATGTTTGCCAATCCTGAATCTGCATCTCTCCTCCCACAGACCATCTTGAAAACCCTTTGCAACTGCAAGTTAGATTGCAATCTTCTACCCCACAACAATTCAACTAGGGCTTCACAAGAAGGAACCTTCAAATCTAGATTCACAAACCTAGATCCAGATCTCACCTCGCTCTGATACCACCTAACATAAGAGAGGGTAGGAGGGGCCAAGAAATGGCACACCCTAACCGGAACCACCTTGCTCAACAACACGCAGAAGCAATAACAACATAGTGGGAGAGAGAAAATATAGGATCATTCATATATTTACTTCAAATTGATTCATACATGCCAGGCTGTAAGGCCTTCCCGGTTTTGGCCAGATATTACAATGAATTACAGAAGTCCTCAAACATGTGAGGATCTACAAATAATCTCTAATTTTCTATCTTCTATCTTCTATCCAAAATTGACTCTCTAAACTCTAACCAAACAACTATATTTATACAAGAGGCTATCGAACTGATTCGGCCTTCAGATCCACAATCAACAAAAGGAACGGTCAGATCTGGGACCACACACTTCTCAATGATAGATACTAGCATTAAATCTATGACCCATAATAAATGCACAAGTCGGCCTTAACAAAAACTCTAAAGAAACCCATCAGTAAGCAAAGCCAACCGAGTGCTAAACAAGCATCACTGAGCACCAGGGAAATTAACTGAGCGCCAAAGAGATAACTGACCAACATTGGTGAACAAAGGAAACCGAGCAACACAAACAAAATTAAATATGTTTTTGGTGACACATGATTGCCAAGGACCTGAGATGCACCTACATCATAATGTAATGGAAATTGATAACCATTTAATTAATTAAATCCCCTTCCTCTATTAATTTAAATAAATACCTTTATCTATTTAAATTAATTCATAAATCCCTTTCCTCCCACTTGGAATTAAATAATACATGTTAACCAATTTGAGCACATGGCTCCTAGCTTTAACCACTGACCTAACCTATCCCAAGTTCCTAACCCCATGAACCAAAATCAACCCAACCCATTCAAACATTCTAATCCCATTTTAAATAATTAATCATCATTTATTAGATATTTATCCCTCCACTCATTCTCTCTCCTCGCATTATGTCCTCCTAATTATCCCACTTGTGCACTAATACATCCCTAATCCTAACCTAATCATTTGAACAACCTTAATCATGAGGATTAAGAAATCCCAACCCTCTCTTAATTCAACTCTAATGTCACATCTCTTAAATCCACAACCATAAGAATTTAAGGTTGACTTAAATGCTCTTACACATCTCTTACACACTCCATCTCCCTCTTACATTATTTTCCCCTCCCACATTCCCCAAAATAGTCACATTCCCCTTTCTTCCCTATCATCTCTCCTTATGACACTTGTCACAATGAGAGATATTTCAATAAGAAAAATCCATGTGCTCTCTTTCAAATGCATCCTAAGCACTCTTAACCTTTGAATCTTGATTGTCTATTCCATCCTCCATTTGCCTATAAATTGAGCCCTCATTTCCTTCATTTTCATCCACCATCCAAGTAAACTTATAATGCCAAATTAAGAGAAAAAATCCATAATCATACCCTCATAATGATAAATTTAATCCATAGCTATATCTCCATATCCATTGAAACTTGAGTACTATATTGAGCACACATCCTATTTTTGGACTACATCCAATGATCAAGAGGGATTTTAGAGTGCTTTCTTGTGGTTTGCATTCTTGTTTTCATTTCTTTGTTTTAGTATAATCTATTTTTTTTGTTGAATTCTTTCTTAGGTTAGTTTTCTATAATATTACATTTTAGGTGATACAATTTGGCACGCCTGGTTGGATAGACTTCAACAGGTCATTTTACCATCCATTTCATCATTTTTAGCTTGCAAACTAACCCTTAAGATAATATTTCTTGTTATTTCATTGTGTTTTAAAGAGTTTATTACTTTTTGCACGATTGAAGACTAACTAGAAGGTTTGGGTGACACATTTCCCAAGGTCAAAATTTTAGCAGCAGTAAAAAAATCCTTCAGTGAGATCATGGGCTCCACCTGTGGGATCACATTCCTTCCTTCTAAGGCCTCTCAGCCTCCAAAATTTTATTCTTCTCCATCTTTACCTCTTTTTACACATTCAACAGAATTGAAGGAAGATCAGGTGGGATCATGTTCCTATAGACTTATCCCTTTCTATCTTATCCTCTTATATTATGTCTTTTTCCCACTTTTGACAGTTGATGGGACTAAGGGTAGACTCTGTGGAATCATGGTTTGAGCCCATAAGATTGTGAATTATAAGCTTCTAGGTGCTTTAAAAATTCTAACAAAATCTCAAAAACTATGTCTTCGGGTTTGTGTGTTGACCCTTGTAAGATTGTGGGTTGACTAGGTGGGATCATGGCCACATATATAGCTTTTAATTTTTGTACTCTCAATTCTATGTTTTTTACATTTTTTATGAGACCACGAGATCATAAGTATAGACCGCGGGATCATTGTTCTCACTATTGCAAAATCATAGGTATAGTCAGTAGGAACACAAATTTATCTTTTAAAAATATAATGAACACACATTTGGTTTAGTTCTTAAAAAATGACATTTCATGCCAAACAAAACCGCACACTTAGTTTTTGGGTTTAAAATGAACTTTGGGTAAATAGAACAAGCCAAAATCAAACCTTTCATCTGGTGCTCTTAAAATAAATAATACAATCAAAACACTTCAATTTGAGTCCTAAAATGAACAAAATTCTCTCTTGAATGTTTAAGGGACAAAACATTTGGAAAATATAATTTTCAAAGCATTACAATTTTATCTTTCCAAAGAAATTTAACCTTTCATCCTTGACGCAGGAGCATCCTGGGTGTAAGAGCAATCTTGCATCACCCAAAAATATTTCTGGTTTCTTTTCAATAAGGGCTATCTTGTGCAGAGATGCTATTTTTTTGGAAATTTTCTATTTTTAGTAAGTTTTCCATTCGAGCTTAGAATGGTCTATTTTCTTTCTTGGAGGTTCATTTTGGTCATATCAGCCTGCCAGTAAAGTTTCATTGCCAGATCAAGTGTAGTTTTGAAAATATTAAAATTTTTCGGTATTGGCAACAGGGTACAAAAACTTCGAGCTCAATTTTGAAGGCTTTAGAGGCCCTGAATGAGGTTGAAACTTTGGTCGAATGAAGCTTTCTTAATTCAAATGTTGTAGAGTTCCTCGCGCCCTTTCCGAAATGGGGTCATAATTGTCAATCGGGTCAACGGGTGATGACTTATGGTCTCCGGAAGTTGGGTCACCTAAAAATGTGAAAAATGATTTTCCTTCAAAAATTTTGTTTGGGTTTCAAAAGTTGTTTTGAGTCGACTCTGATGTAATAAATTGTAAAATAAAATAATTCTAAGTTTGGTCAGCCTTATTGGCTAAAATTTCTGGAACCTTCTTGGGTGGTGGAAATTGCCTATATAAGGAAGGCTGTAGTGTTGTCTTAGGCAGTTTGGCACAGTGTCCGGTAGATCTGGGTAATAATTCGAGGCTTTGTCCTGCAGAATATTGTAAAGGGCATGCCCATGTGGCTTTGCATATTGTAATTCTGAAATTTGGAATTCCACACTTGTGGAGATAGTAAGAAGCCCATTTTCTGTTCTTGCAAATTGTTATTGTTTCTCTATTTCTGTTATGTGTTTGTGGTATTAAGGGGAGAACCCTTCATCAATCCTAGACATGTGTGTCTTTTTTTTGGAGTAGGAAACACATAGCCATGATATAGGTTTCAATTTGGAATGAAAGAGTGTTTTATGTGTCTTAAGGAGTATTTTTAAATACTTCTTTTTGAGCATTCACTTTTAGCAATCCCATTAATCTAAGAGATGCATAGTGAATAGCTTATATCTGTATCCTCTTTCCTCACCCTTGTAGAACTTGGGTGAAGAGAAATATTAAGTTGTTTAATTTACTTCTAGCGAGGGGCATCTAGAGGGTGCACTTCCCATTCAGACAATGACCTCAAACTGGTAAATACCCCAATCAGTATACAAATAAGATTGTGAATTAACTCTAGTTTTATATCCAACTAAGCTCAAGTGTGATGTGTAGATGACAGTTCAGATTGGAAAAACTTTCATAAGGAGTCAACATGGTCCATTAGGCTCTTAATTGAGTCACATGAATATAAATTGATTGGGTGTACACCATAGAAATACTAAAAGCCATTAACTCTCAACCTACCCAATCTACCCCTGAAAGTTTGACAATCTTTGTACAAGGACAATAACCTCCCCAAGAAACTCACCATTTTGTGTCATCCTTGAGAGCTTGGAGTCTACTAATACAACATTGATTGACCCATAGCATGGTCTTTAGTTGTCATATTTTGATTATCTCTTGGGTGTGTGCCTATGTTTGTGAAAAAATGTTTACAAAGCTAAGTCAATTCCATAAGGTAGAACTACTTGTACGTATTTTTGATTTTACAAAACTAGTGAAAACATTTTGAACATACACAAATGAAGTGTTATGCAAAAAAATATTTTACCAAATCAGTTCATACTTGGTCCAAATTTCTAGTCCAAAAAACATCCAAGCCTCCAAGAGTTTGTCATCTTAGGTTCATAATCATGTCCTTGTTAGGAATGAATGTTGAATATGTCCTATGGGGGAGTATTCAGAGTCATTCTGTAGTAGTTGTATGTTGCATTCATGACTATGATTGTCATTGATGTCAACACATTAATCTATTGGAGATTAGAAGAGAAGAAGACATTGTTTGAATTAGCACACATGAAGTATTGCAGATCAAGCTATGTGAAGTTGAGGACTTGTTCTATATTTTGTCCTGAGATTTTGGTCAAGAGAGCATATGGAAATTCAATTATTCATGACAGTTATGTGTAATTTAGTGGAAGAAGTATTCAGACAGTGTTCCTAAGAAGTGACTTGTGATAACTAGATTATATCTCCTAATAGGGATAGAATTATGGCATGTGAAGTTATAAAGTTGATAAAGACATTTTGGTCATGACCTAGATGAGACAACATGGTTGGAGGTCATAGAGTGAAGATTTATTTTGTTTTGAAGCCAATAGATTTGTGTGATTATGGAATATTATGTAATGTGTGAAGGTTTATATTTTGTAATTAGTTAAGCCTTGTTGGCCGACTCATTTGTAATTATTTGAGTGTGGTATAAAGGAAGGATTTTTTCTTGATTGTAATAAGAAAGAGATATGAAGATATATAATGATGAATGAATGAATGAGTGAATATGTGGAAAAGTGATATATGATATTGTAAGAGGATATGTGAATTGCAGAGATTAGGTATTGAGATTTGGTGAAGTAGTTAGTGCAGTTTGGCATAGACAAGGGAGTAAAGATAAGTTGCTAAGATCAGTAATTGTTGGTATTATTCTATTTGGATAATAAAGAGATAAGTTGGACAGTGTGTTCAGTGATCTTTCCCTTGAAGCTGTTTGAATAGTGGGTCCTTCTATCTTCCATAACACTTAACCAGGTTAGAATCTTTTAACAAGGATTCAAAGTATCCTAACAGGGACTCATATGAACTAAATTTATTTCATAAGGTTCCTAACAGAGTCCATCCTCTCACAAGGAATTTTCATATTAGTACATCTTTTATGGGCATCATTCCCATTGGGGTATACTCTCTGATCAAGAGGTTCCCTAGTCAACATATCTTGTGTTATTGTATTGTTGTGTATGTTTATCTTTTTATGGTTGTTTCTTATATTGATTAAATGGTTAAAATTTGATAATGGTGATAAAAGTTTCTTTTATTTGATAGATGATTCACCCCCCCCCCCTCTCAGTTATCTTGGTGGACTTTACTTTCTAACAATTGGTATCAGAGTGGCAGGTCCTTGAAGGAAAATTTTAACAACTTAAGGAGATATATGGTGACTCATTTCAGGAAAGGAAGCCCTAAGTTTGATTGATTAAACTATGACAAATGGAAAGAGAAGATGAAGACACATTTTCAATATGTAGGATCAAGATATTGGTTAATCAAAAAGAATGATAAGACTATCATTAAGGAAGACAAAATTAAAGAATGTAGTGATATAGAAAGAGATCTATTAATGTGTAACATACTTGCCAGAGAAGCACTTTTTTTAGCCCTTCTAGAGAATGAATATAGTCAGGTAAAAATTATAAAGACATCTCATGAAATTTGGTTAGGTTTAAAATTTACTTTTGAAGGTGATGTGTATGCAAAGAGAGTCAGATTACAAAATTGGATATGTTCATTTGAAGATATAAGAATAATGGAAGATGAATCTGTTAGAATTTATTATGTGCAGAGTGAACCTAACCTATTTAGAAGAGGTGTAGACATTCAAACATTATTCAATCAAAGTCTAATAGTATATTCCTAAACATATAGAAAAATCTATTTGCAAAGACATTCAGATAGAGCTAAAACAGGAGCACCCTATCACCATTTGAGTTTCTCTCAATTTAGGGATGTGGGTGTGCTCTCAAAACACTTGGAGAAATTCCCTAATGTAGATTAGGAAAGAATATGATGGATTAGGGACCATGAGAACCCCATAATGGCACAAAATTTGTTATAGAACACCCATTTTTCCCCTAGAGTCTCAAAGAGCCTAATGATGTTAGGATTAGGTAATACTGAGAGGGGGGTGAATCAGTATTATAGAACTTTGATCTTTTCAACATTAACCAATTATAAACAATCCAAAGTAATTCAGAAATGAAAAGAGCATATAAGCATAACACATTTATTACACCATGATCTGTTCTCGGGGAAACCTTGGCCAAAGGGAAAACCCTGGTGGGGATGGTACCCTCAAATATGCACTAAAATATAATATCCCTGTTAGGAGTTTAGCCTTGTTAGGAGTTGATTGTTACATAGTACATTTCCTTGTTAGAGGAATACAAAACCCTGTTAGGGGTATACAAAACACTTGGTTAAAGGTGGTGAGCACACTGCTCTTACAATCAATACTTGTCACAAAATAGTTCTCAAAAGGGAACAATACAAGTACTTATCTTTCTTAGATAGTTCCAATTGTAGATTTGCCTCTTACTAATCTTGCATCCAATCTCTCCTCTTCTATTCGCAAACTTACTCTATCATCATTATCATGCAATACTTCACTTTTATAGAAACACTCCATACTTATACAAAATTAGCCTTCCAGTCGGCTTCACAATTATCATGCAAAACATAATAATAACTCATGAAAATGTTATCTATGGAGTTGAAACTCTTACAATACCAAAGAGTTAGCAATATAATTTATTCACCTATCTTAACAAGTTACCACATTCACTTTTCCTTCCTTAATCTTTGCAACTTTTCATATACCCTGTTACACTATTTTACTACCTTTACATATCTTCTAAAAATTGTATCTTACAGATTTGATAACCAAAACTTATGCGATCTTAACTAAAGCATGTGTATATCCAAAAATACCTCCAGTTAACTTTGCAAGCCATAATACCTCATTTATCTTCATCGCTGACCAAAACTGTGCCACTGTACCTTGTTAGCTTGATTCTGCACTTAGTCATTTTCATGACTAAGACTCTGGTGGAAATCTCCACAACATGCGATCACTCTATCATAAGTGTTGCCATAAATGAAAACCCTTAAGTGATTCCCAGTACTCCAAAACATCACATGCCGACAATCTCTCCCTTTGGCATTGATGGCAACACTTAGAAAAATGAGTAAGTGTTACAATACAACTTTCTTTTTCTTTCCTTTTCTTTCCTTCTTTTCTAATAAAATTTTTATTTCTTTTCTATTACTTTTTCTTTTTATTTTCTTTTCTACATACAATTCTACATATTTCTTTCTCTTCCTCATTTTTCCTTTTTCTTCCTTTCCCTTTGACATTAATGGCAAAGGTATTCTCAAAATTGTAGAACTTAAGCACAAGTGGTCTAGTGCTTACTTACCAAATTTAAGACATCTTGGAAGGAGATTTCCAAGGTCTTAACTTCCTCAATCCATGAAATTATCAGTAGTTCACTGACATGGATTAATCCATTCAGTGCATACGATGATGTCTCTACTACCTTAAGCTTAGTAAATACTGACATTGAACCTTCAACTTTTATCATCTTTGAGAGATGAGTCTCCAACATTGTGAGCTTAGGAGTCAATAGGCTTCTTAATGAGCCAAATTTGTCTGCAACTCTCCCTTTCTCCATTTCCATTACTCCTATCTTGTCCAATAGCTTGGATGTCTCCTTATCTACCTTTCCCACAATTTGTGAAGATGATTCACAACTGTCCATTATACTGTCAAGGCTAGCCTTGTCTTTGGCTCTGACCTCCTCAATATTATTTAAATGTCTACAGGGGTTTATACAATAGCTATAAAGTTTCCTTCCTTGTGCTACATAACTTTTTTCTTTAATAGTGGTGGCTTTAAGAATGCCTAAGTCCCATAAGTGGACTTACACACTTCGCTCAACTTCTTCTCCAAGAAGTTCTTTTCAGCCTTTTCCTCTATTTTCTTTAGCAATGAGTCAAAATGACTATCAGAGCTATCTAATACTGTACCAAGATTCTCAACCCCATTCTTGTCTTTGAGGATAACTAGTGAGGGGAGTATCTTGTTCACTATTTCTATAGCCATGACCATTATCTTAGCTCTTTTGTCTCCTTTTTGAATTGATCTTTCCTTAGCTTTAGCAAAAGCCATAAATGAAAGTCTCATCAGCTCATCTTCATCTATGCTATCCACATTAGAATTGACTAGTTTGGCCACACTTGCAAACAATAGGGATGAATCCAGTCTAACCTCAATAACTTTTTTTGATTTTGGTTGTCTTTCTTTCTTTTCTTCTTGCTTTAATTCCTTCTCTTGTGCTTTTTCTTCTTGTTTCTCTTTTGATTTTCCTTCCTCTATCTATTCCCAATCTTCAACCTCCATTGCACTATCCATATTGTCCATAAATGGATCATTTACATCTTGCAAAGTGTCAAGGCTAACAGGCACACTAGAGACAAAGACGTTTGGTTGCATGCTTTGAAATCTCTCCTAAACCCAAAAATATAGGCTTAGAAACCTTAGGAGGTGAAACCTTTTTAGGCATGTCATACATTAGAACTTGGTCTAATGCTTTTTGGGTGTCCTCAATCACCTCATCATATTTTGTAGCCATAATCTTGACTAGTCTGGCCTTTGTCCTTAGTAGGGGTTTCAATTCCTTTATGATTCTTTCTCTTTCTTGAATTGACACAACCAACAACATATCATCAATTATTTTATTCCTTATGTTCTCATCTTCTGAATGTGCTAACTGTTTCCCTATTTCTAGTTTTCTATATAGGTCTTTGGGGATTCTTGCTTCAACCTCCAAAAAATTCTTCTTAAAAAATAGCAAGTGCTCAATGATAGTGTCCTCCATGAATTCTTGGTCCACAGGACTATATCTTTCATAGTATTTGTTTACTGATATCAAATTTCCATCTTTGACAACTCTTTTCTGTAGTGACTTAAGATCTGGTTTCCACAAGGTCTGTGTATTCTTTGGAACCATTTTATTTTCCTCTTTCTCCATCACCTTCTCTTCCTTCTTCTTCCTCTTTACCTCTATCTCTTTTTACCTTGGATTGACTAGCTTAACTAATCTTGATGATCTTCTGGGAACAACTGTAGTCACAACTTCTTGTTTTTTTTTCGATAAATAAATAATGTCATCAGTGGGAGCTACTGTCTTTTTTGTCTCTAAGGGAGTGGGTGCATCTATGGCCATACTGGAAGATGCCTCCATCTAATTTTTCAAATCTAAATATTTCCTCTTTGTCATTCCTACCTTCGCAGTAATTTCTTCAACAATCTTGCTTACTTTTCCTTGTCACTTTCTCTTATTCTTATCTGGCTTTTTCATACTTCTCCCTGTATGTACCCTAACTTTCTTGAGTAGGGTCCTTTTTTGCTACCAATACATGCTCTACTTGAATAGTAAATACTTAAACACTTTCCTCATATCCCATAGGATATAGCACCATTTGGTTCTAGGCTCAACTACCTCAAAGAAGACACAATTAGTTTCAACCATGAAATAGATAGTGTCCTGATATTTCTCTACTAAGTTTTCTAGAATCTTGTACCTTTCTTTCATCTACCTCTGCATAATCTTAATCATGCCAAATAATTCTCCATCAATCTAGGTCTTTTTCTATCTTCTATAGGATTCTGAGATCTACAGTCCAATGGGTTCATTATCTTTCCATGCTCTAGGATGCATGCCAGGAAAGTTGTGAATGATATGAATGTACATGTGAACTAGTAATTAACCAAACGTAAATGCCTTAGATTTATCCTTTTTTATAGCTTTTACATTCTCAATGAATTGTTGAGCTAGAATTTCACAAAGATTGTACTTATTTTCTTTTACCATTCTGTATACCATCATTATAACTCCAGTTGATACAAAATTAAGTCTAGAACTATAAAATAGCTTGTAGCCTATCATCATTGCTACCAATATGACATCTTGTAAATAAACATCATTTACTATCATTTCCCTTTTACCCCATTTAGAGTGTGTTAGGGTTTCAGCTTCTTTTCTCAGGGTCTTCTCACTAACATGTAGGGCTCCTTCATTATCAAGGCTTGTGATATCATGGATCAACTGAGAACATATCTTAATAGGTTGATCACCTATCCATAATAACTGATCATGAACTCTTCTTAGAATGATTTTGAACCACTAAACTTCCATGAACTCTGTGAGTCGGGTTAACTTGAGTATTTACAGATATTTTAGGTGTTTAAATTCTTCTTCCAAAGACCCATTTACTTGTAACGTACTATTCAAATCATAGAAGATGTTAACCTCCCCAATAATCTCATACTTGCAGTGTATGTATGCCCTAATATCCTCTATGTAAACACACCTATGGGGGTTTGAGAAAACACCCTTCTGGATCATCCTTACAGGATTTGAATGGATGCCTTTTGAATTTGTATCTAGGTCTATCTACAACATCATAAACTATTGGTGCTTCCATGAATTTCCAAAGAGATTAGGTCTAAATACCTTAAACATGCTCGAATCTAATGTTTGGCTTCACGCGAACACATAATCTCTCTACTAGATCACTTCTCTTCTTTCACACTTCTTCTCTCCTTAGTTGTTGATCAATAAATGGTGTAGGAATGAAATCCTTCAAGTCTTTTATCTATCACAAGTTGAGTGTGTCCATTAAACATAGGTAGCTCAACTTCGCATGTCATCTAGTCAATGCAAAACTTGTGAACACAAAAGATGAATCTTCAAGTGTTGTGATCTCATCCACAGACTTCACAATATTTGTACACATCACACCTAAGATTGCAGGAGCTTATTCCACTTATACAGGGGTTGGATAATTTTTGTTATTTGCATCCAATGCTCCCCATAAGGCCATGATGCCTTCTAGGTTGATACAACATCATCAACTTGTGTGCTAAACTATTGACACACTTCTATGAGTCATTATATCCAAGATTGCTCAAGAATGAGGTCTCAAATGGCAAATCATAGCTTTGTATTCATGGAGAGAAAGGGTTTGTAATGGAGACCCTTAGGTTAGACCTAGTTTGTGTCCATGCAAGTACACCATAAAATGAGAGATTCAAAGAGGAAAATCAAGAATGCTAGTCTCCATGATTCATCAAGTATGCATGCAAATGAAAATGGAAGCTATTCTATATGATAACAATGCATGAAAGCAAACTAATCTATGAAAGGAAATGCTTATGCAAGATTATTCTATGAAAGGAAATATAAATCTAATCTAATATGCAAGTGCAAAAGTAATCTAAATGGATTGCCATGGGGCATGAGAGAAAAAGACAAGAAAAAAAGAAGTTGCAATATCCAAGCTCAAGTGCTCAAGAATCTTCTCCAAAATCACTCTCCAAACCTGCAGCATAACAATACAAAAATCTTCTATCTCCTAAATGAGAAGGAGAGGAATCCTTATAAAGAATCTTGGATAGTCAAGATTAAGAGGCAAAAAGAAATGAGAAATGGTGGAGATTAAATCTTGGTTGATCCATGTGCTCAAGATTCTTTAAGAGGAAAAAAGATGAAAAAGGCCCACCACTTAAAAGTATGTGCATTCAAAGTGGAGAGAAAAAGGGATTTTTATTTATTTATTTTATTTCCTTTTTCAACACAAAGAGAGATTTAAGTGGGAATTTTATTAAAAGAGGAATTTTATTTTAATAAGATGATTTATTTAATTAAAAGGGAAGTTTTCTTTTAATTAAATGAGGCTTAGGATAAAATAATCAAACCTTAGGAAATATTGAAATATTTGAATTAATTACGATTTGATCAAGGAAATTTATTTGAATTGAAAATATTGCAAAGCATTGATTCAGGAAATTGATAAATTGAAGAATGGGGGTCCAAAGTCTAGGTGACCATTTTAGGGTGCATACATTTGCCCCTCTTTGAATAATATGTGATCTTCTTGGGTACACATGTAGTCAAAGAATGAAGTTGAAGTGTGAGATCGATTTGGGATCAAAAAACAACCCAGACATGTGATCAACGGACAGTAACACATCATGACAAAGATAAGTTGATTGAAAAAGACTAGGCCAACACCCCTGTAAATAGGTAATTGTCAAGTCTCAAGCAAGGTTTCCCCAAATGAAGTAATTGATAGGTTTGATAAAGCTAAATCAAGAATCGAAGTTTGATAGGTACTTCCCTCTCATGATTGAAATCAAAATGAGATAGAAGAGAAATAGAAAATTGATAAATTTGATCAAATTGAACTAAAAATAAGGTTCTTGATGCAAGATGAAAGATATAAGGATCACATAACCAAGGTAGATCATGAAGAAAAATTATGCCCCAAGGTTGAATTAGAATAAAAGAAGTGGGATGAAAGTGAATGGAAGAAAAAAGTTTGGAAGAGGTGAAAAGAAATGAAGAGAAGAAAGAGAATTTGCCTCAAGAAAGAGAATGCCTCAAAATCAATCAACTGGTTAAGATAGGAAATTTTGATTGAGATCACAAAAGAAGATGAGAAAATGAAGATCAAAATGTGATCACAGTTGATTAAAATTCTAAAAAGAAAGATGAAGGAAAACCCTCTCAAACTCCTAATGCAACCTAAAAATGCAAATTAACATGAAGTCTAACAATGCAAGCTACATGAAAATGCAAAGGTGTACTTGCAATAGAGAAACTGTAACATAGGATCTTGTGTTTATCATTCATTAGAGAATGTTAAGGATTTATTTTCATCATTGGGCCATTATTAATGGACATCGGAAAATCACACAATCATCACTAGTCACAAGCGCAACTATGAAGATATGAATGTGATTTATATTGGATTGGAATGTGGAATGGTTCTAACATAAGCATCACAGACATAAAATTCAAGATGACTTCAATGTTAGCTTACCCAATTTAATGTAGCAAAACCATGCTCGCATCAAGGCATAGATGTCGGGATGACCATAAGAATGATTGTGCAAAAATAGTCAAGGATGATGCCTCAAATCTCCTAAGTGTTTCAAGGGAACAACAAGAGACACTCAAGAGGTTCAAGACCATACCCACAAGTAGAAAGCAAAAAACATGCCCCATGTCCCAAGTCCTCTAGCTATGCATCCCAAAGAGACTTATTAGACAAGGACACTCAACGAAAATAATAATAGTCAGCACACAAAGAAAATATCATGACATATCTCAAGCATTAAGTGTTGTGTTTAAAAATTTAGGTGTGTTCACTGATACTGAGTTCTGAGGATAAGGATCTAATGCTTGCAAGAAGGTAAGATCACATGACAAAATGGGTAAGACCAAATTGAGAAGTGTTGAGAAACACTCCATGCCAGGGGTTGTGTTGAAAAACACAATTGGGGTGGTGTTGAAAAACACCATTTGCAAGGTGTCCTAAAGACTAACGCATCTAAGAGACCAAAGCTAACACAGTTATGCCCCCTAGACAAAGACAAAGACCAATTCCAAACCAAGGCAACAAGGACAAGGCATGATGGAGAAAGGCTAAGTGTCAAGGATGCATGCTAAGAAACAAGGGTGCAAAGGCCTCAAGTAGCATCTTTTTTTAGGTTTTCACCACTTGGATTTTATTGCAATTTTTTCTCCTTTCTTTTTTCAAGACTTCTTATAATTTTTTTGTATTTTTGCTACCAAGGCGTCTGTTTCCAGGTTTTCACCAAGGCATTTTTTCTATTTTTAAAAAATTTTTAAATTTTTTTGTATTTTTGGAATACATAATTTTTTTGAGATACATCAAAATTCCTATTGCTAGGTTTTCACTAAGATGATCATTTTTTTCAAGACATTTTCAAATTTTTTAGAATTTTTGACAATATACCATTTTTAAAGGATTTTTTTAGGATCAATAAGCATGTACAAAGGATGCCCCCAGATAGAATGGGCATCATGGATAGAACTTCTTGAGGTGTAAGACATTGATAGGATCAGGGAGCTATTCTCCCTCTTCAGTAGATAATAAATAGGCACCTGTCCCAAAAGCTATTGTAATGATGTAAGGTCCAAGCCAATTAGGTTCAAATTTTCCCTTTTGATCTCTATGTTTTTGATTCTTAGGATTCTCAGGTAGGCCAAGCTCTCCCACTTGGAATTCTCTAGGGAAAACCTTTTTTGTTGAAGGTTTTGGACATGCACTTTTGATAAACCCTCATATGGTCAGATGATGCTTGGCGTTTCTCATCTAGAAGTTCTAACTCTTGAAGTATCATGGCATGATAGTCTTCATCTGTAACTAGACCTTTGAGGGAAACTCGAAGTGAAGGAATCTCAACCTCTAAAGGTAACACTGATTCCGCACCATATGCAAGGGAAAAAGGAGTAGGTGCAGTAGGAGTACAAATACTCATTCTATAAGCGCACAAAGCTGAATTTATTTGTAAATTCCAATCTCTACCATTCTTACAAACTATTCTGTGTAGGATTTTATGAATGGTTTTCATTGATGCCTTTGCTTGACAATTTCCTTGTGGGAAGTAAATGGAGGACCAATGTTTTTTAATCTTGAATTTCTTGCAAAGTTTCTTAAGGTCCTCATTTTTTAACTAACCTCCATTGTCAGTGATAATCTCAGAAGGCACTCCATATCGATAGATGATATGATTCAGAATAAATAGAGAGACTGTTTTGACTGAGGCAATAGAAAGTGGGACAACTTCTACCCATTTAGTGAAGTAACCAGTAGCAGTGATAATAAAATTGTGTCCACCTGATGAGTTGGGATGAATCTTCCCATCAAGATCAAAGGCCCAGCACTGAAATGGCCAATGAGATATAGAAGGAATGAGCTCCCTACCTGGAGCATGTATCAGGTTACCATGTTTTTGACACTTTTCACATGACTTTGCAAAAGCTACTGCATCATAGGCCAATAGTACCCCACCCTAAGCAACCTTCAGCCCATGGCAAGATCATTGGAATGTCCCCCACAAATGCCCTCATGAATGTCAACTAATGCTTGGTCAGATTCTTCCTTTTCTAAGCATCTAAGAAGTGTTCCCTCTAGACCCCTCCTATACAAATCACCAGAGACAAGGGAATGATGAGAGGCATTTCAGATAAGGTTTCTATGTTTAGATCGGTTAAAGGTTTCAGAAATAATTCCATCATGAAGGTATGAGTAAATGGCACCATAATAGGATGACTCATGACCAACAAGGGCACAAATAGCATGGCTTTCTTGGGAGTCATAGATAGGGTAATGTAGATCTTCCACTAGGAATTCAAATCTATATTCATGTTTCTCTAACTGAAGGAGTGAAGCAAGTGTAGCCATAGCATCAACTTCTTTCTTTTCTACTCTAGGGATTTTCTGAAATGTGACAAATTTGAAGCATCATTTCAGGGAATCAACCATTTTCTTGTAAGGTACCAGTTTCTCATCTTTTATTTGATATTGTTCATTGAATTGGTTGATTATTAGTTGTGAATCCCCATAAATGTGTAACTCTATGATTCTCCATTCTATGGCCATCTTAAGTCTATTTGTTAAAGCTTCATACTCAGCAATGTTGTTTGTACTTGGGAACAATAACTTGTAAGACTTAGGAATCGTGTACCCATGAGGAGAAAAAAACAACACACCATCTCCTGAACCATTTTGCATAAAATATCCATCAAAGAACATCCTCCATGTTCTTTCAGTCATATACATGAGGTGCTCATCTAGGAAGTCAACTCGAATAGGTGCACTATCTTGAATTGGGAAATCAGCCAATTGATCTGCTATAGCTTGTCCTTTGATTGCTTTACATTCAATGTACTCTATGTCAAACTCAGAAAGGATCATCATCCATTTATCAAGTCTACCTATGAGGGAAGCCTTACCAAGTAAATACTTGAGTGGATCTATTTTTTCTATGAGGTGTATTGTGTGTGCAAGCATGTAATGTCACAACTTTTGGGAAGCAAACACAGCCACAAGGAAAGATTTCTCAATGCTGGTGTAGTTAACCTCATATGAAACAAGAGTATGACTAATGTAGTATATTGCTCTTTCTTTCCCATGTTCATCAAGTTGAGCTAGTATGCTCCCAAGGAAGATTCTATTGCTGAAACATATAGAATAAGTGGTTTCCCTAGGATAGGAGGCATTAAAATAGGAGGATTTGTCAAGTATTTCTTGATTTGGTCCATGCTCTTTTGACAATCCTCATTCCAAACACATTTAGCTCCTTTGTGTAAGTTCTTATTGAAAGGTTGAGCTCTATCTGCCAATTGTGAAATGAACCTCCTTATGGATTGAAGACATCCTTGAAGACTCCTCATTTGACGAATGTTTTTGGGAGGTGGCATATCTATGATTTCTTGGACTTTCTTAGGGTCAACCTCTGTTCCTTTTGCTAAAATGATGAATCCTAGAAGTTTTCCAAAGGTGACACTAAATGCACACTTCTTAGGATTTAACCTTAATTGAAATTTTTCCATGCGATCTAGAATGACTTCTAAATCATCTAAGTGTGTGTCTCTTTTCTTAGACTTGGCCAAGGTGTCATCCACATAATCTTCCATGTTTTTATGCATCATGTCATGAAAAATGGTTTTCATAGCTCGTTGATAGGTGGATCCTACATTTTTTAATCCAAAAGACATAACATTCCAACAATAGGTGCCCCATGCACAAGTGAATGCAGTCTTTTCTTGATCTTTAGGAGCTATCTTAATCTGATTGTATCCATAAAAACCATCCATCAATGAATAAATCTCGTAACCTACAGTCATGTCCACTATCATGTCTATATTGGGGAGTGGAAAATCATCCTTTGGGCATGCTCTATTGACATCTCTAAAATATGTGCAAATTTGAATGGATTTGTCATGTTTGGACACTGGTACAAATTTTGATATCCATTCATCATAGTCAATAGATCTTATGAATCCTACACCAAGGAGTTTCTCTAATTCTGCTTTGACTAGAAGAGCTATGTGAGGATGCATCTTTCTCAATTTTTGTTTGATGGGTTTTACATCTGGAGCTATGGATAAGTGATGCATGATAAGATTAGTGTCCAACCCTGACATATCTAAATAAGTCCATGCAAAGTTGATCTTCTTTTTTTGTAATAACTTAGTGTAAGCTTCTTTTTATTGTGGTAACAAGGATTGAGCCAAGTGTACTATATGGGGAGCCTCATCTACACCCAAGTTGATTGCTTGTGTTGGCTCAACAAGAACTGAAGATCTATCTTGAAAGTAGCTAGGGAGATGATCAAGTACCTCATCCTTAGGTGCCTCTAAGAGGTTTTCACCCTTGGATACGTCATTTATTTTTACTTTTTTTGGTTCTGAAACTGCCACACAGTGGTTTTTTCCATCATAACTCTTATTCTTTTTTTCTTTTCTTTTTATTTTGTGACTAAGGTACTTGATGTCTGGCTTTGTCATGTTGATAGCTGGTTCACTGGTGCAAGATACTACGGGTTCAATAGCGTTCAAGTAATAGGTTATCTCATAGTCATTTTGGAATGTTAAGAGCTCAGGTTCTTGATAGCATTGGGACCAATCAATGAGGTTAGGATGAGCAAGAGGTAAGTCAATGGATGGTTCAAGGTTATGGATATAAATGATATCATCTCTGGTGACTGAAGAGTTGGAGTCCGTTAATTATCCTTCTAAGCTACCCAAATCAGGATTCATCCTAACAAGTGAAGAATTGTCCACTAAGGCAACATGTGGGTTCAAGTCCTCTAACCCTACACATGACACATCAGATACCTAGGGTTGAGAACTATAAGTATGGATGACATCAACATCCATGTCAACTATAGAAGGCTCTGAGAGAGAGTCCCATTCATACTCATGTGAATTTGTTTCTGAATACCAACTAGGATGTTTACACCATGAAGGTTTGGGAAATCTTGATGTGGAAGCTCTAATGTCATCAAGGGTAACATCTCTCTCCATCAAAAAAAAAATATTCTTACGTTGACGTTCTCTAATGGGATCTTCTATATCTGATTCATCTTGTTCTAATGTTGCAATTATCGCATGAGTGACTGGACTGTCTAAATCTCCCCAAAGGAGATTAGTGGAAGGGACCCAATCTTCACACATATCTTGTTGATTTGTCAAATTAGGTATGTATTTTGGTTCATCTTCACTATTTGACTCATCAAGGATAGGAGCATTTCTCTTGTTATGATTCACAAATCCTAGGCCAATCATCTTCTTAGACCTACATCCAAAAAGAGCATGATCAAGAGGTTCAGCTCTAGCATCCAATTTGTGACTAAGAGGGCCATGTCTAGGATAACCCATCTACTTGACAAAAGTATACCCTCTTCCATAAGCCTTAGGAGAGGGAGAGAAGTTCTCATTATGCATGTATTTCTCTTCTCTATAAATCCAGTCATTAACAACCACCTCTTCTTTCTCATCTTGAATAGGCACTGAGGACTCTACAAATGTGCCAAATAAAGTCATAGCTGAAGAGGAAAGTCTCACTTCCTATGAAGGCTTTCCATAAGACCTAGGTGAAACTAGAAGCTTTGTAAAAGATTTAAGTTGATACCCCCCTACACCAAGGTCTACCAACTTGAACTTGTCTTTGCATTCTATTAAGACCACATTGAAATCTTCTACTTCTCTATTGAGGGGAACATGAGCACTTGCTAAAATTGAGTTAACAGATAATGTGCTATCCCCAGGTATACAAATTTCTACTCCATTGTAGGGGACCTTAACAAACTGATGGTAGGTAGATGACACTACCTACATATCATGAATCCATTGTCTACCAAGTAAGATATTGTATGCCAAAGGACCAACATAAACAATTTGAAACAATATATCCTTCTCAACAGGGCCAATCCTAATAGGAAGGATGACCAACCCCTTGGAACTCCTTTCTTCCTCATCATAGGCTTTGATAGTGATCTTCTTTTTGGTATCTATGACTTGTTCAGAATAACCCAATGTCTTCAAAAGACTCAAGGAACAAATATTAAGCCCAACACCCCCATCTATCAACACATGCCTAACATGGGTTTTGTGGATCATGACTTCAATATGACGGGAAAGATTGTGTGGGTGACTCAAAGCTTTATCATCATCCTCTAAGAAGGTAAGGTAATGAAAGCTAGCAATATGGTTAACCATGTTTTGGAATTGATCAACATCTAAATTGTTAGGAATATTCATTGCACGCAAGGCATTCTCAAGGACTTGCTTGTGTCTTGGGGACAACTCTAAGAGCTCAAAGATCAAAATTTGAGTTGGGGTTCTTTGCAACTAATCAACAAGATTACAACTCAACTTAGGATTCACAGCTAGTTTTGTGGTGACATTCTTGGATGCCACTTGCTTTTGCTTACTGGGTTGACTTGAACTTGGTCCTCTAATGACAACAAGACCTTGACTTCATGTGATAGCATTGAGAGGTTGGGATGACTTCCTAGAGTTAGGACCCCTTAGCACCATGCTAGGTTCTTCATCAAAGATAGGAGGAGAGTCCATGTCTAGATCATAACCATAGGGATCTTTATGTCTCATCATGTTGACATTTTCTTCTACAACTTCAAGCATGTTCACAACATTCTCTGTAGCTGTGTAGGTGTAATTGATCTCAGCCTTGCCATTCTTAGGTTTAGAGGTTTCCCCCTTCTCATACTTGGGCAAAGGTTCTTTTAAATCTTTATGATCAACATTGGTGTTCAATCCATCTATCTAAATTTTTCCATTTTGAATGAGATCTTGGATGATATGCTTAAGTTTCCAATAGTTTTCAATATTATGTCCAATGCCATTATGAAATTTGCAAAAAGCTTTCTCATCCCACCAATGTGGCTTAACATCAGGTATATAATGCTTTGTGGGATCTTGAGGATGCACAAGATTGTTGGCAATGAGTGTTTTCAGGACATCCTCATATGAATCACCAAGTTTCAAAAACTGTCACCTCTCTTTCTTAGGCTTATCTTGATATCTTGGCTTGTACTCTTGTTGGTTAGATGAGTTGAACTTCATAGCTTGAACAACACTAGACAAGTGAAGAACAACTTGATCCTTGGATTGAGAGGAGTCCACAACTCCATCATTGACCATTTATTTGTTCCTATTCTAATGTGAGTTTTTCCCTTTATCCTTATTAGAGTTGTTGTTATTTTGACCATTGTTGGTGTTTTTGTTATTGGCCAAAATTCCTTGTTCTTTCAAAACATCCTCAATCCTACATGCAGTTTCAACCATGGTGTCAATGGAATCAAAGACCATTTTCCTAACTTCATAGCACATCTCAGGAACTAAGTTGCTAATAAGGATGTCAATCTTCTCATCTTCAGGAATGGTCCTAGAGTAGAGAGAGCATTGTCATCTCCACCTTTTTAAGAAAGTGACAAAGGATTCCCCTTGATGTTGCTTTAAGTTGCATAAGTCCAACATGGTGACAGATCTTGAAAGGTTATATGCAAAGTGTTAGACAAATCTATGAACAAGCTCTTTGAAAGTCTTCATGGGGGGATTTATGTTGGTGAGCCATTCCATTGCTTGACCCTTAAGACTCCTTGGGAATAATCTCATGAGGTTCGAGTCATCTTGATGGAACTCAAAACTTATAATATAAAATTGATGCACATGATCATGTGGATCTCTATTACCATCATACTTGTCATATGGGGGGATCTCAACCTTTCTAGGAAAGTCTTTCATGCTCACACTCTTTTCAAAAGGATTAGGATAAATTGAATCAAGTGAGAATGCACTCTTGGGTGCCAACACCTTTTCCATCATACACTTAAGTTGCTTGATCTCTTCTTCTTGGGATGGACCTTGCTTCTTGATCTTCTTGTCCACATCAAAATTATAGGGGACTCTAGCACCTTTGTTGATCAAACTCTCTAGGAACTTATCTTTATTTTGCTCCAAGTATCTCTCCACATACTACTGGAAGAGTGGTTCTTGTTGTATCTTCATGAAGTCTTGGGAGTTGAGGTCAAAACTTGAGCTACTACCCCCATATTGTGAACCATGTTGAGCATGTTGAGAAGGTTGTTTTAAGTTCCTAGAAGATGTTTGTCTCCTATAATGATCTTGTTGTGAATCCCTTCTTCCTCTAGGGCTAGGAGATTGTGAATGTGTTCTTAAATACCTTCTACTTCATGGAGTCTTAGGAGGAGTGGGTGGAGGAGAGTTGTTTCCACCACCAACACACATGTTGTTGTATTGATCATTGAGTTGTTGATCCAAGAGTCTATCTTTCTCTTCTTGTGTGACTCTCCTTTCTATTTCCAATAAGGCTTGTCTTTCTGACTCTAGGAGTCTAAATTTCTCTTCCTTTGCAGCTTGTTCATCTAGGAAGGCTTTCTTTTCATGCTCAATCCTCTTCAGTCTTTCACTTGTGTATCTTGAAGTTGTTTGGAGTGGTGAACTTGGCCTTGAATATTTAAACAAGTCATTGGTATATGCTGCATTCACATGAGTATCATAAGGTTCATCATCTGGAATATCATGTTGTCACTGCTCTTCTTAATAGGACTTCTTCATTTCCCTTTCAGTCCTTTTGTGTGCATCCAAATATCTAGTTGAGATAAGGGGTGAAACTGGTCAATTTTCATTAGAGGAACCACCAAATAGAATGGTGTCTCTATGCCTTTCAAATATATTGTCAAGACTTTTATCCCTTTCTTCCCTCTCTCTTCAAGTCATTATGTAACTCATATCCATATCTAAATGAGAAGGTTCTAATGGTGTGCTCAACTCACTAAGATTACTCTTGGGATCAAACCAAACTTCTGAGGTATTCCTAGGAGATTGATCAAAGATGGGCTCTTTTCCCTTACATTTTTGGTGAGTTTGAACTAAGGGTAATTGATCAAAGACTACTTAAGGTCATTTTCCTTGATTTACTTGATATCTTGTTGTAACCAACATGAAAGAAAAGATCCTAGGTGATAAGATGACCCTAAGAAGCATTGGTACGAAACTAGGATAGTAAAAGCATTCAATTGTCCAAAAGAGAGGTGATAAGATATAATTTTTGCAAAAGGCATAAACCAACACTGCCACAGAGGTACCTAATAAATGAGTAGGTACCTTAACACATATGGATTAGGAGGATGATTTACCCAAATTATATTTGATTGAATTTGATTTTGGATGGAAGTGAATTGGACAAGAGATTACTAAAACTCTCCAAGCGAGTTATCAAAGAATGTAAAGGTTTACTTTCTCAAGAAGGATGATTTCTAACCTACCGACTCCAAGCAAGGT
Organism: Chamaecyparis obtusa; assembly: GCA_027943335.1. Lineage (NCBI taxonomy): Eukaryota > Viridiplantae > Streptophyta > Pinopsida > Cupressales > Cupressaceae > Chamaecyparis > Chamaecyparis obtusa. The sequence continues at coordinate 205,780 of BSBK01003780.1, forward strand.
CACTTGTGAAATCAAAGAACACTAATCTAAGAAGTCAAGACATAGGAACCCAAGGTGCAAATAGGCTTCCAACTGCAATGTAAGTGACCTACTATGATTCGGATTGACCAAGGAAAATTAGAAATGACAGGAGTCAGCTCACTATTTGACAGACTACAGGACAGGTCCGCATGAGGAAATGCAGTCCCACATGAAGAAGTGCCAAGGTCCACGTGAGAATATGCTAGGCTCGCCTGAAGAAACAATGGATCAAGCTAAAATGACTGGCAAATTTTTTTGACAAGACCATAGTGAAACACCGCGCGAGGATATGAAATCCCACATGAGAGAATGCAGGATTCGCATGAGAAAATGAAAGCTCATGCGAAAAAGTACACAGAACTAGGCAATGAAACATGATCAGACCGCTCGATAGCAAGTTGTAAACTCAGGAACTCAATTTTTGTTCATTTTAAATCAACACATAAATACATCAACAGATTTTTATCATTGATCAAGCACGGAAGACAACAATCAAGGAGTTGAAGAAAACAATTATCTTCAAATAATGAGCAAGGGACAAAGCAACCTTGCACATGCACAAGAATAGTGACTTAGTATGATATTCCTTAAAGATTCTACTTGTGTATGTTCTTCAAATGTTTTCCAACCATGCACATAGTCCTATAAAGATAAATTTGGTTGCACTATGGTTCTTAGTAATGGTTTGACTCTGCAACTTTTGCAATCTCAAGAGGGCAAACTCCAATCCAAGCACACCAGGGTTTTGACACATTCCAAGAATTTAATCAATCATAGATGCTGATGAGATCTGGCAGCCCAACAAGAAACTACACCCATGGAGAATTCTTCCACAAGGATATTTATATAGCGATTGTTACTACCATGATGAAAATGGCTATTACCAATTGAGGTTCCGTCCATGTGGTTGACCCAATAAAGGGAATGTCCACTATAGTTAACCCTCTCTAACAAGGAAATTCATAGAAAGGACCACATGGGGACTTGGTTTAGATTCAAAGATCTGAGTTTCTGGTACTACCCAAAAAGGAAGTAGAGCATAATCCTCTAGCCTCTTCACTTCACCCAAACATAGCAAGAAAATTCATTGACATGCTAAGATTGAAACCACCTCACCAAGGTTCATGATGTCAACAACAATGTCTACCAAGCTCTCTAAGTGGGACCAAGAGAGAATGTACCGATCAATGTTGAAGACTAAACCAAGTAAGACCGTGAGATAGTAACAATATCCTCCCTACCTACAAGGGGTTCTATCGTCAAGAAGAGCTTCACAAAAAACCCACTCTCTCAAGAATGCCACACATAGTGTTCATAGGGCCTAATTACTATGTGAAACACATATGCAAGAAAGTGAATCTATGTTCTTTTTTAGAGCCCAAAATTGAAGTGTGATCTATGAAAACAATAAACACTCAAGCTAGACACATGAGAGATTCATTTTATGCCCAAAATCCAAATGTTATAGAGATTATAGAAACTCACATTAGGTCCAAAGATCTACAACCAATGTTATGTTGCCTCAACAATCAAAATTAGGGAAACAATCACAACAAGCATTAAATGTCAAAAAATAGAAAGCAAAAAGTAAATCTACAAGATTTAGGTCTTTGTTTCCAAAATTTCATGCAAGACAGTACACAGGGCCGCGTGAGAAATGTAGACAGACCGGGCGAGAAAATGCCTTTGTTGTGTGCAGAAGTGCTAATGCCAACAAATCTTCACGCAATACAACGGGAAACCTCATGCGAGAATCCATACTAGAGACGCACAGAAGTCCAGATAGCGCATGAAAATCATTAGAAAAATAAAATAAAATAATATGAGGCAAGAAATGCAATTTTTTGCCCTACGGTGGGCACCAAAAATGTTTGCTAAATTGTTGACACACTTCTATGAGTCATTATATCCAAGATTGCTAAAGAATGAGGTCTCAAATGGCAAATCATAGCTCTCTATTCATGGAGTGCAAGGGTTTGTAATGGAGGCCCTCAGATTAGACCTAGTTTGTGCCCATGCAAATACACCATAAAATGAGAGATTCAAAGAGGAAAATCAAGAATGCTAGTCTCCATGATTCATCAAGTATGTATGCAAATGAAAATGGAAGCTATTCTATATGATAACAATGCATGAAAGCAAACTAATCTATGAAAGGAAATGCTTATGCAAGATTATTCTATGAAAGGAAATATGAATCTAATCTAATATGCAAGTGCAAAAGAAATCTAAATGGATTGCCATGGAGCATGAGAGAAGAAGACAAGAAAAAAAGAATTTGCAATATCCAAGCTCAAGTTTTCAAGAATCTTCTCCAAAATCGCTCTCCAAACCTGCAGCATAACAATACAAAAATCTTCTATCTCCTAAATGAGAAGGAGAGGACTCCTTATAAAGAATCTTGGACGGTCAAGATTAAGAGGCAAAAAGAAATGAGAAATGGTGGAGATTAAATCTTGGTTGATCCATGTGCTCAAGATTCTTTAAGAGGAAAAAAGATGAAAAAGGCCCACCACTTAAAAGTACGTGCATTCAAAGTGGAGAGAAAAAGAGATTTTTATTTATTTTATTTCCTTTTTCAACACAAAGAGAGATTTAAGTGGGGATTTTATTAAAAGAGGAATTTTATTTTAATAAGATGATTTATTTAATTAAAAGGGAAGTTTTCTTTTAATTAAATGAGGCTTAGGATAAAATGATCAAACCTTAGGAAATATTGAAATATTTGAATTAATTACGATTTGATCAAGGAAATTGATTTGAATTGAAAATATTGCAAATCATTGATTCAGGAAATTGATAAATTAAAGAATGGGGGCCCAAAGTCTAGGCGACCATTTTAGGGTGCATACACAACTATTTCTCCCTGAACCACTGCCTTATTTAGAACTTTTACTTTCCATATCTTCTCATCCTCTAATTTCTTGTATTGACTCTGATATTCATTCATGTAATCATTTAGGCTTTTACCACTATCACCAACATTCTTCCTTATAACCACAGGAGGTGGTCCTTCTGGTTCACTAGATCTCCATGGTCTTCTTTTGTTGTCATCTCCATTATATCTACAAAAATTTTCAATGTGACCTAGATTGTTACATTTGTATCAAATAGGTGGTCTTCTTCTTTCTTGGTTAGTCTACAGCTTACAGTACCTTGTTATGTGCCCAAAGTTATTGCATTTCTAACATGTAATCTTGGCTGCAGATTCTTCTTTGACATAGTCTTACTTATACCTGGGTTGATCAGGTTTTCTACAATCTGTCTTCTTGTGTCCATACTCATAGAAATTAAAATAGTAGTTGGTAAAGGGCTTAGAGTTACCTTTACTTTTGTAATCGCTTTTCATATGTCCAACTTTGTTGCATCCAAAACATCTGCCTCTGAAGGGTCTGAACTGTTCTCTAGGTTCTTCATTTGTAGGCCTTTCTTTAGGAATATGTCTTTCCTCATTCTTGGATTCTTTTGGTTCTTCTTGAGTTTTTGAACTTTTAGCTTCATTGAATCCACTCATATCTCCTTTAGGATTTTGTCTTGCTCTTTGTTCATCACTCTTGTCATTGCTCATGTGTAATTTTTCAATGAGTAATTTGGCTTGAGTGATTTCACCTTTAATGATCTGATTGTATTTATCTATTTCTTAATATTTATCCTTGTAGTGGTCAAGTTCGGTCTTCATTTGTCCTATCTACAAGTTAGCTTCTTTTAGTGACTCTTCAACTTTGTTTCTTTCATCCTTTTCATGCTGAATCTCTTTGATCATCAAAAGATCGATTTGTTCTTTTTCTTGCTCCAATATCTTTACTTTGTCTGATGTATCATTTTCTGATCCTTCTTTGATCTTCTTCATAAGGTCTTGTCTTTGAATTTTTACAATCTCAAGTTTTTCTTTAAGTTTCCTCATGAAACCTTCTGCTCTTTTTAACTTAAATTTTAGTTCGCCATTCTCAACTTTCATCTTCTCCAGATCTTCAAGTGCAGCTTCAAAGTTCTCTTGCAAAACTTCCAAGTCCATTATGATCTCCCTTAAGTTTTTAGACTTTTTCTTCAAGGGCCAATAGATCTGATACCAATTGTTAGGATTAGGTAATACTAAGAGGGGGGGTGAATCAGTATTATAGAACTTTGATCTTTTCAACTTTAAACAATTATAAACAATCCAAAGTAATGTAGAAATGAAAAGAGCATATAAGCATAACACATTCATTACACCATGATTTGTTCTTGAAGAAAACCTTGCCAAAGGGAAAACCCTGGTGGGGATGGTACCCTCAAATATGCACTAAAATATAATATCCCTATTAGGAGATCTAGCCCTATTAGGAGCTGATTGTTACATACTACATTTCCTTGTTAGAGGAATACAAAACTCTATTAGGGTTATACAAAACACCCAGTTAAAGGTGGTGAGCACACTACTCTTACAATCAATACTTGTCTCAAAATAGTTCTCAAAATGGAACAATACAAGCACTTATCTTTCTTAGTGTAATACCCCTTTAACCCTAATATAAGTTTTGTGTTTTTGAAAGAATTAAGATCTTTCGATGTTTTCTTACAGCTTAAGTTGTACATGATACTTGTTTGATCTATTCCTATAGTTGTTTATAATAATTTCATAAGCTAGTACTCAAGGATTCTAATATCAGACATACTGTCTAAAGTTATCATTTTTGTATGTATTTATCTCCGTGTATGTATTGAGTACCTTCAAGACCTTTATAAATATAGTTAGAATGTTATATGATATGTACTTGATAGATATATATAAGTGATTATTTATATTTCTTCTATTAAGGTTACTTTGGATGAATCTTGTATCTCACTTGATGATTTGATTATGTTGATTTATTATTAGTATTGATAAGAGAATAACACAATGCTTGAGATTCTAACCTTCGTTATGATGATGCTACATGCTTTGAGTGTATATATACACATGATTTGTTTTTATGATTCAGGATGAAGTCATAGTTACTCACATAGTTGAGGTCCACACGATGTATCGATCTTGGTCATCTGTCTGCAATGTCTTCTTTTATATGTATATCTATGCATATGTATTTCTTCTTTGTGATGTAGGCTTGCAAGTACCGAGCATCGACTTCACCTGGCTTCACAAGTTTGAGTGTGCCCTCAAATCCTCGATGGTTGTTGTTATGGAGATAGTACTAAGGCCCCTACATGAGTCTTCCTTTGTCATTATTCCAATTTGGGAATATTAGGGTTCCTCCTTTGTCAGTCAACCTTTGGGTCAAAAACCCAAATCCAGCGCACCCGGTTGGGCATGGTTGTAGTTAGTGCCTTGTGGCCACTTGAATCCATTTGGTTGTATGATTTGTTTACTCATTTTATTTATTTCTCCTTCTTGGTATGATTCTTATTTAATCTTTCTATGTTGTGTTCCAGGGTTTCATGCTTGGTCAGGAGTTTGGTTTGACTTTCCTTGTTGACTTTGGTTGACCTTGTTTGATCTTATGGTTTTCTTGATATGTTTCATAGTTGATTTTTATGGCCTCTTTGGATGATTAGATTTATTTTGAGGCATGTGATTTTATTCTACCTCAGTGTTATATCCTATAGTAATTATAAATAGGTAATAATATTGTGATCTATTACTTCATAATCTTATAGATTATAGTGTTTGGTATTTGGCATGTATCTATATGAATATAAATATATATATATATATATATATATATATATATATATATATATATATATATATATATATATATATATATATATATATATATATATATATATATATATATATATATATATGGGTGCACACATATATGTATGTATATATATATATATATATATATATATATATATATATATATATATATATATATATATATATATATATATATATATAAAATTTATATGTGATTATATGTTAATTATTGTAGATATTGTTGATGGTGTATATTTTGAGATTAATGTAAAGTATAGTATTATTAATAATTAAATATTAAATAATGTGAGGTATATTATTCTCAATTGTTAATTATTAATAATGTGGATAGGTTATATATATATATATATATATATATATATATATATATATATATATATATATATATATATATATATATATATATATATATATATATATATTGATGCAATTAATGATTTCATATGAATATATGTTAGGATAATATTACATATGTGTATGAATGAATACAAATCATCTTTATTGTATATTTGAATAATATAGTTGTATGATATTAAGTTATTTTATAATGCCCTTTAGTTAAGAGTTAGTTGGGAGTTGGTTACATTTTCTCTCAACCTTTGGAAATCTATTTATATGCACTACTTTCTCATTTGAAGAGAGGGGATTTTGGGGCTGAGGCATTGAGGAGAGGATGACCTTACTTTTCATGGAGATTTTGGAGAGAAAACTTGGAGATGTGAGGGAGAGTTTGTAACCATATGTCTTTAAGAATTTTTGGTTATCTTTGCTTTTGGGAGAGAGACATTTTTGTGAGAATTTCAGTAGTTGAGAGAGGGATTATTTTCTATGGAATTATTTCTTTTTTTCATGGAGATTTCTGAAAGTGGATAGGGTTTGAAGGATGCATCTCAAGTTTGGATTTGTCTTCTCTTTTGTTTCCTTCCTTCTTCAATTCAACCTTCGTAGGACATGAGGTATGGATTGAATATTTTAGTTACTTGATGTATATGATAGATTATGGATCTATTTATATATTATAATTATTTATTATATTTGTACTTTTCATTTCTATGGTTATTTTAAAGTTTTGAGTTTTTGTTTGTAAGAATTGGCATGTGTTTTCCTAGGGTTTTTAGCAACTCATTTTTGGAGATCTATTATTATAATAATTTAAATTGCATCTATGGTTTTAATAAATTGATTTTATAGAATTAAAATTCATATATATAAAATGGGTATCTCTCTGATTTTATTTTTAGGGTCGAATTAATGCCTTATTTTTGACATTTTGGTAGACTATGCCTGTCCATTCTTGATTCCAAATTTTCTGCCAAATGTATTTGTATGCTACAGGCTGATATGATTATATAAAAGTTTTAATTTGATATAAAATATTCTCCTAAGTATTATCTTTCATTTCCAATTTGTTTGGAGAATTTTTATTATGTTTTGTGAAAATTACAATCGTTTTAGTGAAGGCAGGTCTGAACCCTAACCAGAGTTTTCTGTTTTAAACCAGAAGTCATAACTTTCTTTCCCACCATTGGATCTTCCTAAAAATCAAATTGAGAGTCCATAATTATGTTATCTAAATCTCCACTGAAGTGATCATCTTTATTATTTGTTTTGTGGAAGATATGGATGACTATTCTATGATGACTATTCTTTGCATTTAATCCTTGCTTGAAATAATTCAGTTTAAGAACATCACTAAGTTTTAGGGTTTCGTATGGTTACCAGAGGATATTAGAATTTGTTTTTGGTTAATTGGATCTTTTTATACTCTGAATATGTTTATAATATCACTTGGATGTCTTCTTATATGTTTGGAACATTTTGAATGCCATATTGGGTTTAGGGTTGTCAAGTGGACTAGGGACAACATATGTTTTCCTAAACTCAATCAAATGTTGTTATGGAATTGATATGAATTATTGATGATGGATCTATTATGTTCTTATGATTTTTATATGTATTTTAGGGAACCTAAGTACACTAGGTGAGTAACTCATAGTGAGGGGTCGGGGCCCTAAGTGGATAGTACCAGGATAACCTACTATGAGTTATTTAATCAAGTGATAACCTAAATAAATGAATTGGGAATGGGAGATTTTTGGAATGGGAAATTACACACTAATCAAGATTAATTGTGCCTCGCCCATGCCTTTAGTTCTAATAAAGACTAAGGATGGGAGTGGGAGAAGGTACCTATGCGTAGGTATGATTGAATGACCTTGTCTGTACAAGAGGCATTCGGTTCCGCATGTGCCTACTTGGGGGATGGGACCAAGAGTGGCTAGTACCAGGACAACCCAAGGGGTGAGGGCTATGTGATGATACTCACCTAGCTTTTAGCTTAGAGTCTCTACCAAATTTGATCACACCTCTAGTAGTCCTTGTGGTCTTAGTAGTCCTTGTGGTCTTCTTGTCTTTTCTTTTGTGTTGTGACTTTGGGGAAATTTTATCACCACCTTAGGAATTTCTTAGTTGTTACCTCTTGTATGGGCCTTTGGTTCTATCTCCTAGCTCGGGGGAGTGGGCCTATTGGTTCCATGTGGTTGGGTGGTTAATATTTATATCGAGGTATTGTTCATGATTCTCTGGATGATCCTAGCACATATTCCTTTCCAGATCTGCAGTTGAAGATTTCTTATTGGATATTCTAATATGTTGAGATGTACTTATGTATCTATATTCATGTAATTTTAATCTCCTAAAAGGAGTCTTGTAGTATTGATGTAATCTCAATTGAAAGCAATGCATAAGGGAATGGGTAGTTCTAGGTAAAAGAAAGGGAAAAGAATGTGGAATATTGGACATGTTACTAGCATTAAAAGAAAGTGTTTATGTTATTTCTCCTATCCTCTTATGTTGTCCATATGTAAAGGAAATAATCTTAAATATAGTTATATATAATGATGTATCGCAACAATAATGTATTCTCTCTTGATGAAAGGATCCAAGGAAATTATTGAGAAATGATAGATTAGTGATTGGAATTATTAACAATGAATGGTTATGAAACAATGCAATAAAATAGTAACTTGATTATAATGTTAATACTTGGTTCATGTTAATGAAGTACCTAGGATAATGCCTACCTTAATGAATATTAATCTCTTACCTAAATTATTAGAGAAAAGTGATATAAAGGATAGTAGATGTAGATGAAATTAATATGAATTTATGGAATGAGTTGATAAAAGGAATAATGATGTTGGATGATTAACCTATGTTTAATAAAAGAAATAAGTTAGGGACATTTAACTTGATGCGTTAAAATGAACGTAGATCTTTTAAGCTCATGATTCGATGGATATCTTATGCATGTAAATGGTTTATATGATGTTGCTTTAGTAGCGACGTTAGGGAACCCGTGAGGACTTAAGTTGTATAAATCTTACATTCAAGTAGTAGAAAATTATTTCTTCTTTTAGAAATATGAAGTGTGATGATGAATATTATTCTAGTTAAAATAAATTAAAAAAAGAAATTTACTACTTGCGTTTTATAGAGGTTTATGTCTTGTCCTCTTGGGTTGCCTGGCGGGGCGTTACACTTAGATAGTTCCAATTGTAGATTGACCTCTTACTAGTCTTGCATCTGATCTCTTCTCTTCTATTTGTAAACTTACTCTGTCATCATTATCATCCAATACTTCTCTTTTACAAAAACACTTCATACTTATACAAAATCAGCCTTCCAATCGACTTAACAATTATCATGCAAAACATAATAATAACTCATGCAAAGGTTATCTATGGAGTCAACACTCTTAAAATACCAAAGAGTTTGAAATATACTTTATTCACCTATCTTAGCACATTACCATATTCACTTTTCCTTCCTTAATCTTTGCAACTATTCATATACCTTGTTACACTATTTTACTGCCTTCGCATATCTTCTGAACACTGTATCTCACAGATCTGATAACCAAAATATATGTGATCTTAACTGAAGCATGTGTATATCCCAAAATACCTCTAGTTAACTTTGCAAGCCATAATATCACATTTATCTTCATCGATGACTAAAACTGTGCCACTGTACCTTGTCATCATGATTATGCACGTAGTCATTTTCATGACTGAGACTCTCATGGCAATCTCCACAACATGCAATCAATCTATTATAAGTGTTGCCATAAATGACAACCCTTCAGTGATTCCTAGTACTCCAAAACATCATATGCCAACAAATGATGCTAGATGCAAAATAAGCTACAAATGATTAAACTAGAGTTGATTTTAGTCCAAATAAAACATGATATGATGAAATGCAATGCATAAAAATAAAGGAAACTAAGTTAATCCATGTTATCTAAGCTATGATGTGATTTAAGAAAGCTTGAAAATGAGTTAATCTAACAAATATGCTAAAATCTTAAGATGATTTAGAATCAAACTAGCATTATAACACTACTATGAAATGATTGTGTGAATTGGTGTTTTTCTCTTGGAAGGGAGACTATTTATAGGATTCGAGGAAGGGCTTGGGTTAGGAAGAGGAGTTAGGGTCAGAGGTAATGTTTGGGGTAGAGTCTAAGGTAAGGTTAGGGGTAAGGTTAGATGGATGAGGGTTAAGGGTTGCTCACACATGTGTGAGCAACACTAGGGAAGTGTGCCTAGGGAACCAAGATGAAAGAGGAGACATGGGTCTCTTTATGAGGCTATAAGATGCCTTAAAGAGGGTGTAAGGATTCATTAATGAGTCTGTAAGGATCATTAATGAGGGGGTTTGACCAAAAGTCAAAGGATGAGGGTTTAGACTAAAAGGGGTAGGAATCACCCTCTAAGTAGGTTTAGGAAAGTTTAGGAGGGTTTAGGAATCTCTAGAAGATTCTAGGGTTTTGGGGGATTAAATAAATATTTCATTTAGTTAAAGGATGTGACATCATTTATCAAATAATGATTCAATAAATGGGAGAAAATCACTTAAATTTGATTTAAATGGTTTGGGGAGGGATTCTTTAATTAAATGTGTTTAATTAAAATCAGAGGAATTAATGGCATAAAAATAAATAAATTAATTAAATAATTAATTAATTAACAAATGATGATGTCATCAAGGGATTTTGGAAAATAAAAATAGTTTTATTTTCTAATAAATTTTTAGGTGTCTACATTTTGTCCCTCTTTGATGCGATGCCACAAGTGGCGTGACGTCAAATACAAGAAAATAAGATGCCCCAGGCTAGAATTTAGGGGGTAAGGAGTTGTGCCCCCTCAAGAAAATAACGCAAAGAGGAAAATTTGTGAAATTTTATCGAAAAGAACATAGAAGGGAAAGGAAGAGGAAAGCTGAGAAGGAGAGATAAACAAACAACCTTCCAAGAGAAAAGATGGAGGAATGCAATATGAGATGAGATGCAAGATGTAAGATGCAGCTACATGAAAGATGCAAGATGCAAGATTAAGTTATATGATGCAGGATGAGGGGGATATGGGGAGATCCAAGTGTAAATATGGAGAGTACAACCTAGTTTGATATAGAAACATTAGAGACCTACCAAGGATACTAGGATCACAAGGCCTTGTCACCAGCGTTGCATAGGACTAACACAAAAAAGACATGCAAGGTTGCACCAACATCATGCATGAAACCAAGAGGAAGCATGGTACAAATGATGCTAAAGAAACCACAAACAAATAGAATTTTACAAGTGCACCATGTAACCTAGAAGATCACATGTGAACTATGTAAGGGTCATGTTTGACTGAGTCATAGGAAGAAGGAAAATGATAAAAAAGATCGTGCCCCAGATTGTCCTCATTCATAGCGCACCATGATATAAAGGATCATGGTGAATTTGAGTAGAGGAAAAACAAGAAGACATAAAATATTAACAAGATCCAAAGGCCAAAAATTGAAGACCAAAATGATAACTCCAAAAGATATCCTTTTCCAAGGACAGAGATTGATTTGATGGATGGGGGGAGGATTTGGTCTAAATGTGAAGAAGGATACATCAACATGGATCTAGTTTGATGGGTAGAAGATTAGGTCAGACAAGAGGAAGGATAATTCCTCAAGGACCCATTGATTAATGAGGAGAAAGTGTGTTGTTGCTGGAAAATGATGAATCAAGGATAAACAATGTGATTAAGAATAATTGACAAAAGATAATGTTGAAGTGCAAGGTTGGGTGGGACAAGATATCAGATCAAAGGATGTTGCAGGACTGATGAGGATATGTACATCAAGATGCAATGATATGTACAATGGATGGGGAGAGGTTGACAATGGATATGTACAAAAGCTCAGGAATTTGGAACAGGAGATCTTGATATATAGGAAGCTGAGGATTGGGGATAGGATCTTATTGCTACATTGGATATGCTTGAGGATATAACACCTTGTGATGGATGGGTTGGTGGTGGGGATGAGGATGGGGATGGGATAAAGAGGATTTGGATTTGGGATGGGGAGTTTGATAGATAATGACTCAATCCACTATGTATGGTGCTTGTTTCTAGGTTTTCACCAACATACTTGTCCAAGGAACTTGAATTACCAAGTTTTCACCATTGGATGATTATTTTTCTTTACTTTTTAAATTTTTTAAATTTTTTTGTATTTTTCTAGATTTTCTAATTCTTATGAATTTTTTGAATATGTAGGATCTGGTTCAGACATAAAACCTCTTCAGATGTATGATGTTAATAGGATCATTCAAGGGCTCACCTTCTAGTGTTGATAGTTGATAGACTCTAGAGCCAAAGCATGTTGTGACAACATAGGGGGCTAACCAAATAGGCTCAAACTTTCCTTTCTTCTTTCGGTGTGCTTGCACTTTCTAATTTTCCTTTAGGACCATGTTGCCCACTTGGAATTGTCTTGGATGGAACTTCTTGTTATAAATCCTTTTTTATCGATTCTAGTATGCAACCAGGTGATTATATGCTTTCTATCTCTTTTATCTAACAAGTCTAGTTGTGTGAGGCATGCCACATGATAGTCTTCATCAGTGGTATAGTTCTTCATGGAGACACACAATGATGGGAGCTCGACCTCGATGGGTAGAATGAATTTGGTACCATATACAAGGGAATATGGGGTGGTTCCTATGGGAGTGTGATAAGAATTACGATAGGCCTAGAGGGTGGGATTTATTTGGAGGTACCAGTCAAGACCTAAATCATTGACAACCTTCTTGAGGATTTTAAGGATGGTTTTGTTGGTTGCCTCAGCTTGGCCATTTTCTTGAGGGAAGTATAGATTAGAGAAATGATGGTGGATGTGGATTTTGGCACACAGATCATCCATATGCTAGTTTTCAAAAGGTGTGCCATGGTTTGTGAAGATGGTAGATGGTATGTCAAAGTAGAAAATGATATGGTATAAGATGAACTTGGATATATGAATGCCAGTAGTGAGGGTGAGTCAAATTGCTTCAACCCACTTTGTGAAGTACTCTGTGGTTGTTATGATGTACTTATGTCCATCTGAGGAAAGGGGAGTGATTAACCGAATGAGGTTGAAGCCCCAACATGAAAATAGCCATGGTAGCACAATAGGGTTCAAGTCTTGTGTGGGAGCATGAATCAGATTTGCATGCTACTGAAATGGTAGACATTTCTTGAAAAATTCACAAGTGTCATGTTCAATTGTATGCCAATAGTACCCAACTCAAAGTAACAACTTTTATAGAACCATGCCACTCATGTGGTAGCGTAAATTCCATCGTGGACCTCTTGTAAAGCTAGGATGACCTCATTTGAATCTAGACACCTAGAGAGGATGTTATGATATCCTCGATGATAAAGGGTTATTGCTACAAGAGTGTAGCAGGAAGCTCTACAAATTAGGTTTTGGCATTGGGTTTTTGTGTGATGGGGAGATATGATACCATTTTTAATATATGCATGGATGTTTTGGTACTATGGGGACTGAGGACCAACCAAGATACACACCATTTTTGAATCATAATTCTCATAAGAAGGTGTGTGTAGCTTCTCAACTAAGAATTCCTATTGCGATGAGTCATGAGGAATCTCTAATAAGGATCCAATGGTTGCCATTGCATTGACCACTTTGTTTTGAATCCTGGGTATCTATGTGAATTGTAGACTCGGGAAATTCTCTTTTAGTTTGTCCACTAGTTCTTTGTAAGGTATAATCTTATCATCCTTTGTCTAAAATTCATCTAGGGCTTTCTTGATAATCAATTGAGAATCTTCAAACACTTGTAGTTCCATTATGTTCCACTGAATGGCTATTTTGAGACCTGATATGAGTGCCTCATATTCTACAATGTTGTTAGTATATGGGAATCCTAGTTTGAATAATTTTGGAATATTGTCACCTTGAGGTGTTATGAAAAGGATTCCTTCCCCTGATCCATGAAATGTGTAAGAGCCATTAAAGTATAGCTTCCATATTGGTTGTTCTTCTATCATACATAGATGCTCATCAGAGAATTCCATGATTAGTGGATATACATTCCATGATTAGTGGATATGCATCCACTAGAGGTGCTTCTGCTAGTTGATCGAAAATTACTTTCCATTTGATTTCTTTTTGATCTATGTATTGGATGTCAAACTCACTGAGTAGCATGACCCATTTTTCCATACAACCTATGAGAGTTGTCCTTGATAACAGATACTTGAGTGGGTCCACCTTTGAGATGATCTTGATTGTGTGGCCAAGCATGTAATGCCTAAGCTTTTGAGTGGAAAAGACCACTACAAGGCATGCTTTTTCCATTGGTGAATAATTGAGCTCATAGCATATAAGAGTTTGACTGATATAATAAATGGCTCTCTCTTCTTTGTTTTCATCATGCTATGCTAAGAGTGCCCCCAACGTTGTAGCGATTGCTGAGATGTAGAGTATGAGAGGGCATCCTAAAACTGGTGGTACAAGGATGGGAGAGTTAGCTAGATATTCCTTGAGTTTCTAAAAGCTTCTCTGACAGATAGGATCCCGTTTGAAGCTTGTATCCTTGTAGAGAAGATGTGTAAAAGGTTTCCACTTGTTTGCCAGATGTGATATAAACCGATGCACTGATTGGAGCTTACCTTACAAGCTCTTGAGCTATTTGAGTGTTCTAGGTGTATGCAATGAAAATATGGACCTATTTTTTGCAAATGAAAAACACCAAAACACCAAACAAAATGACATTAGATGTTAGTCATTTCAAATGCAAAAAAATAAGTAATCTTCACTACAACTTCTGATGAGCTAAAACAAGGGCACCCAAGGCCTTGTTTGATTTTCTCTTTGAGATTATTGTGGGTATGATCTCCCAACATAAATGACATGCAAAACTAATGCAAAACTATGGGATGCAAGCTAGATGATGGTGAAGGAGTTGAGAGAAAGTATAAGGAACTTGCCCCAAGCTTCACAAGTGATAAAGATTAAAATTGATTCAAGACTATGATAATGATAATGCAACAAGATCTAGATTAGAAACATGATTAAGAAACTAAGAACAAGATTAGGTTAAAATGGAGAAAATAACTAGAATGATTAAGAATACTAGAAGATGCAAGAGCTAAGAGATTAAGAATAAAAAGAACCTAGGCTTAAAATGAGGAGTGAGGCCTCCTTTTATAGAAAATGAAAAGAATTGGACAATGGAGATTAAGAGGCAAAAGAATGAGTGGCTAGGATTAAAGGTTAGGTTGGGTTTAGAAAAGATGAAGAGGCAAAATGAAATGAGTGGATAGGATTAAGAGGAAAAATAAATGAGTTGATAGGATTTGAAAAAGGTGAAGTGGCAAAAGTCAAACTTCATTTTTAGAGGGAAAGAGAAATTTAAAAATGATTGGTGGAGAAAAGAGATGGGGAGGTGGCCACCTTGGAAAAGGTGATTGTGCACATGATTAGAGGTAATCCACCTTTTAATTAAGATTAGAGGAATATTAGCAAAAAACAAGATTAGGAAAAACGGGAAAAGGGATTAAATTAAAATAATTTTAATTTAATCATGGTTTAGAAGAACTTTAGGCTAGTGGAGGAAATAAAATAAATAAAATTTATTTTATAAAGAGAAATGGAGGGATAATATATTAAATTAATTTAATATATTATAACATTTAAATAAAATTTAACTACAAATGGAAAATGAATTTAATTAATTAAAGTAAATTTAATTAACTAAATAGAAGAATATAACGATTATAGTCAATTAATAAAATTAACCATAATGTTAAGGTCAAATATTAATAAAAATTAATATTAGTGTGAAGGAAAATTTTAGGTGTCTACACTAGGAGGAGGCATTTTTGTGATGGCTTTAACCTTTTTGGGATCAATCTCTACGTCACGTCATGATACTATGAAGCCTAGAAGCTTTCTAGATGTTACACCAAAGACACACTTCTTTGGATTCAACTTCAAACCATAATGATGCAGACGATCGAACACACTCTCAAGGATGTCTAGGTGTTCACCCCGTGTTTTAGATTTTGCAAGAATATCATCCACATAGTCTTCCAAGATTTTATGTATCATATCATGGAAGATGGTTGTCATTACTCGTTGGTAGGTGGCTCATACATTCTTCAGAAGGTACACCATGCTGTGGTGAATGTTGTTTTGTGTTGATCTTCTTCTACTATTTGAATCTGATTGTAGCCTGAGAAGCCATCCATGAGTGAAAACATCTCATGGCTTGTTGTAAGATCTACTATCATGTCTATGTTGGGTAGTAGGAAATCATCCTTGGGACACACTTTATTTAGGTTCCTCAAGTTTGATTCTTATCTCTCCTAAAGGCTTAGTGACAGGCACCATGTTGGAGATCCACTCTCAATAGTCTATAGCTTTGATGATCTTAGCGTCTAAGAGATTTTCCAATTCTATTTTTACCAATAGAGCTACCTTAGGATTCATCTTGTGTAGCTTATGCTTTACTGGCTTGACATTGGGGTTCACTGCAAGATTGTGGACAGCTAGATTTGGATCAAGACCAGGCATGTGTGCATACAACCATATGAAGTTGGTGGTGGCTTCTTGGAGAAATGTAGTGAGAGCCATTTCTTCACCCTTTGTTAAAGATGTTGCAATGTAGGTGATTCTTGGGCATTATTCCATGCCCAAGTTGACTAGTTTTGTTTCCTCAATGATGATAGGTGACTATTCAGGTTTGTAATCCTAGATGGGAGGAAGAGGCAAGTTTCCATCTTCTAGCACTTCAGAAAGGTTTTCATTAGAAGATAGGCCCTTTATTTTCTCCTTTTTAGAGTCAAAATGTGCCCTAGAAGGGTTTTCACATAAGGAATTGTTCTTTTCTTTTTCTATTTCAATTTTGTGGCTAGAGCTTGCCTCTTCCCTGAAATATCCTTTAGGGTCGAGCTTGCAGACATGGACTTATTCCTAACGTTGATCTGTTTACTAGTCTGATGTTCCCATGAACCTTAGGAGTGCTTGTGTGTTGTGGAACTCATCAATAAGTGTGACGCTTGGTTAATCCCAGTCTATGAGTTTGAGGTGGATGAGGGGAAGTTCTATGACATTAATGGAAAGTTGATGGAGGATAGAAGTGTCCAGGAGGGTATCATCATCAAATATGTCCCCATAGGATTTCTTTTCTTCCTCTTCAAGGATATCTTTGATCTCTACAAGGTCATCCTAGCTATTAAAGAAGGGAACATTGGTCAATTTAGTGCCCCCAATCATAGTATTGGGTTCTTGTGTGCATAGGCGAGGGGTATTAAATCCAAGACCATGATGCTTTGGATTATTCAAGGCTTCAATTGGATCTTTTCTTGTGCCTTCTTGTGGTTTTGGACCACTGCCTTGATATTTCCATTGCTCTATGGCATATTTATGTGATGCTAGATATTTCTCTTTGAAGTAGCCAAGGAGTTTAGTGTTAGGTAGTGGGGGATCTCTGTACAACCACCGATTGATGTCAAGATCAATTTCAAGGATGTCTATATTTCCATGGGAAAAAAAAGTCATAGGTCCCAATTGCTTGATTTCATGATTCACCTGAGTAGGTCTGCTTTGGTGGCTTGGGCTCCCTTGTGTATGTGGATCAAGAGGTACGGCCCCTACTGCAATGCATCAATTAAGATGTATTCACCATTGCCCACATTGTTGATCTTGATGGAAGAGAGGGTGGAGGCAAGAATGGTCTCTGGATCGCCATGGGATTGGGATGAGCTGGCAACAGAGGTGCCAATTTTAGTTCCAAGATAGTGAGTGGAATGGGGGAATGATGATCCCAAAGTATGAAAGTATGTGAAGGGTTGGGGGTCTGCCTGGATAGTGATCTCAGTGCCTTGATGCAAAAATTTGATGCACTGATGATATGTAGATGGTACGGCTTTGATGGAATGGATCCATGGTCAGCTGAGGAGGATGTTAAATGGTAGATCAAGATCAACAACATGGAAGATGGTGTCTTGAGTTGCAGGGCCCAGTGGGATAGGAAGAAGAATGGTACCTTCATAGGTACACTCCAAGTTATCGTATGCCTTGATAGTGATAACCTAATGTGATATGTATGTCTTCATAAACCCAATTTACTAAATGAACTTTAAAGTACACAAATTTAGCACCGAAACATTATCTATCATGACCCTTTTAATTGAAAAATCTCTAACCATGATGGTGATGCAGAGAGAGAGATTGTGGTCAGGCACAATAGCTGGTATGTCAGATGGCTTGAAGGAAAGAGCACATGGTGCTGATAAATTTCCCACAAGGTTCTTGAATTGGATGGTGTTTATGTTTATGGGAACATGTCCTTCTTGGAGGGCTCAGTTGAGGATTTCTTGATGGATGGGTGAAGTGTAGAGAAGGTCGAGGATGGAGATTTGGGCAGGTGTATTTCCAAGATGTTCTATAAGGTTGTATTGTGCATTGTGTACCAGCCTTGGAGTGGCACCGATGATAAATATCTTGCCTCTACTTGTGGTGACTGCACACTGACTATCGACTCCTTTGACATGGATGACATTGTATGTGGGTTCAACTTGGGTTATATATCCAAAAAACTTGTCATTGTTGATATGGGCAGTCATATAGTCTTTATGGTTAGCATGGTCTCCTTGCTTGCCTTTGCCTTGGTTCTAGGGTGGAGGATTGGCATTAGCTTAGTTCTTCCCAACATTGTGTTGAGGGAACATGTTTTGATAGATATGTAGATTGGCATTTGGCGAGGCTTGAGCTAGTGTGTCCACTTGGATTTCCTTTTTGTCGATGAGATCTTGGATATAATTCTTTAGTTTCATGCACCTAAGGGTATCATGTCCCTTCACACAGTGATAATCATAGTACTCATGCTCTTTGTGCCAGTTTGGCTTGGGAGTGGCATTATCAAATTTCTAGGTTGGTGGGTAAGTGATTAGATTGGCCTTGGCCATGCAATGAAAGATTACATCTAAAGGTTCACCAAGAGGAGTGAAGATTCTCTTTTGGTGAGTCTGGTCTCGAGGCCTATTTTGATTGGGAGTCAGTGATATGGCATTATTATGATAGGTTGGATTCAAATGCTAGTTTTGAGCATGCTATGTGGGTTACTGATTGACCGACACTTGATACAGTTTTGGAGGTTTCTAATTGTTGGGTACTTGTTTTTGTTGGTATGCAAGAGTTGTTGTAGAACCAGCCACAACCATTTGGATATGCCTGGTGTTAGTGGCTCCATTAGTAACAATGTTCTTGTTTCTATTCTAGTAACATCATTTATCATTCTTAGGCTTGCTATGGGAATCATCCTTGTAGTGCAAGATTGTGCCTTCATTTAGGAGGCCTCTTCCAATATCTATCCCCTTGCTTTTGATATCTTGGTAAGTTTGGATGCAATTAATCCTCATGAAGTAGGATGGTTTGGGATGTAGGTTATTGATAAATATCTTGGCTAGATGCTTCTCATGTGGTTGGTATGATAACATGGTAGTAAGGTTCTGTCATCATTGCAAATAGTTGG
The DNA here is from genome assembly GCA_027943335.1 of Chamaecyparis obtusa. Classification (NCBI taxonomy): domain Eukaryota; kingdom Viridiplantae; phylum Streptophyta; class Pinopsida; order Cupressales; family Cupressaceae; genus Chamaecyparis; species Chamaecyparis obtusa. The sequence continues at coordinate 225,378 of BSBK01003780.1, forward strand.
CTAGGATTTGTCCTCCTTTCTGCTTTGAGTTGCAAAGGTCTAACAAAGACAACTCAATCTTGACATTATGGGCATATTGGGAAATGAAATTTTTAGAGAGCTCAACAAAGAGTGAGATTATCCCATAGGGTATCTTTTAGAACCACTCAATAGCGGTTCCTCGGAAGATTTTCAGGAATAGGTGCATAAGGTAATTATTACTATATGCCACTTCTTGACATGCCATATAGAACTCTTTGACGTGGCTTACCAGATCTCCTTTCCCTCAATATTTATCAAATTTAGGTGTCTCAAAGTGCTTAGGGAAAGGGATAGCTATGATCAATTAATCGAAAGGATAGGGACACACCTCCTCATATTTAAAGGTCTTTCTCTCTATTTCAACTTTGAGCTCCTTAAGAGTATTATTCATTTCTTCCCACTCATCATTGAGTGATGTTTAAGTGGGTACTCCCATTGGGAACAAATCTAATGGTGCTGGTGAATAAGGATGATTTTGCGGTGGATACTGTGGAGTGGGATATATAGACTATCCAGCAAGATAGGTGGATTGGAATGGATGTTGGGGTGGGGATTGTTAGGGAGGATATTGTTGCTGAGGTGTGGGAGCATATTGTTGTGGAGGATATGTAACTACTTATTGTTGCTAGGAGATGATGGGATGTTGCTGTTACGATGGGTAGGATGATGCTTGTTGTTGTTGTGGAATAATAGGATGTTGCTGCTATGCTAGGAAATATTGCTGCTATGGGAGAGGCTGATGGAATGGTGCAGCTTGCTGGTAAGCATGGCCTTAATGCACTTGGATTTGGGTTTGGTTGATGTAGGTTGGATGCATTCTTTCATTTATTAAAGGTGGAATAGATGCTGGGAAGATGGAAGCAAGTGGTGGTTGTGCAAGGTAGCTTGCGATATGAGATGAACTCTATTGTTGGGGTGGTGGAATCATTTGAGAAGTGGTGGATGGTACAGATAAATAGTTGGTATATGAAGGAAAGGATGAAGTTGGCGGACGCTGCGATTGTTGTTTTTGTTTTTCTTGAGGGAATTTGGCTTGTTGGTTTATAGATGGGGATATATGAGATTGGGTTGGTATTTCCAAGGCTTGCATTTATACTTGAGTGAGGCCCCAATGAGAACTAGTTTATGGTGGAAGTTGTGATGTGGAGAATGTTGGGAATGTAGATGCGGGGATTTGGGATGTAGATGGTGGATTTTGAGATCCCATGGAGGGCATCCCTATTGTGAAGGTAGATTATTGGGCCTGTGGATTGGAAATGAAAGGTGGAAGTGGAACATAGGCTTGAGAAAATCCCAGTTGATAAGTGGAAGAAGATGCTTGTATCCCCCACAGAAAAGGTGGTGTTGATGTGGAAGTTTATTGAGTAGGAAAGGAGAATGATTGTGTTGTCCCTAGAAATGATGATGTTGATGTAGAGGCTTATTGGGTAAAAGAAGGAAATGATTGTGCTACCCCTAGAAATGATGATGTTTCTTGGCCCATGGAAGGTGGAGCGATTTCTTGTGTGGCATCTTGTGTGGGAGGTGGAGGTTGGTTTTGTGGGAAGCCTTGAGCATGAATGATGGCTTGGGATGATATAAAAGATGATGGTGTTCTGATGATGGGAAATGGAGTGGATTGTGCTACTGTTTGTGTTGTAGGACTCGCAAAACTGCTTTGCAAGAAATGGGGAATGGATGAGGTTTCTTGAGACATTTGTTAGTTAGGATTAGGGATTTGTTGGATGATAGGAGTATAGGCTTCTGCTAGGATTTGGATGGTGTTTAATGCAAGGTTGGAGATGTGGTGGAATGGGAGTACCTTCTTGTGCAAAGTTCAACAATATAGCTTGTTGATTCTGATCAATAAGTGTACTTACTATTTAATTTGTACATGCCCTGGATGGCTCATGATTGTTTCCATGGAAAATGAAGTGGGGGATCTATTGGGGTCATCCCACACATTATCAACTTGAAGGATCTATGGATTGTAGGTTACCATTGTGCTGGTAGGATTTTTAGGAATAGACGAACTAGTGGCCTGATTAGGATCCATGTTCCTTCTCCTCTTGGATCGTGTCTCGACAGACATGGAATGAAGATCTAAGGATGAAAATGCAGATGATGGATGGATGTAAGATGTTTCTAAGAACTCTAAAGATGATAGATGAAAATCTAAACAAACTCTAAGGATGGTAAAAGTCTAGGATGTGATGCAAGGATTTGGATCGACGTTGAAGGATGATAGGATGGTGAAGGATTGGTGAGATGCTGAAGGATGGTGGGATGCTCTGATTTGGATCAAGGATGATGGAAGATAGGGTGGAATATCATGGAATATTTACTAAGTATCAGTCAATGAGTTGCAACTTCTTGATGTGGGATCAAATAGGATTGGATTGTCAACCTAGGATAGACTAATGATCTTCGAAAGACTTGAATCTTATCAATGCATGCCAATCTCTTGCTCAAGATGATGAGGATAACAAGGAAAAGTAAGGATTCCCTAGACAATTCTTAGTCATGGGGTGGAGATTTCTAATTTGGGATAAGGATTTGAAGAAACTCAAAGGATAAGACACGAAGTGTTAGGATTTGGATTACTAGATTTGGTGCAAGGATGGTGTGTTTCTGACTTGGATGGTAGGTGCTAGATTTAGATCAAGGATGATGGATGATGGATGAGGAAAGGCCTCTAATTTGTGGATTGTTGATGGAAGGATGATGAAGGAAGACTGAATGATGCTATTTTTATGAGGATGACCTAGATGTAGCTGAAAAGGAATGACTTATGATGCAACTAGGAAGATGATAAAAATGCACCTAAGGATGGATGTTGATGCAATGATGAATGTAAGGATGATCTAAGATGAAAAGGAGGCCAAGATAGGATTCTGGGATTATAAAGGAATGGTCGATATATGATGGGCCGAAATAGTCCTCACTCTCTAGGTTGATATAGTGTTGATTAACTTGGAATCGGTAGGCAAACTATTTCACTCCAGCATTATAGCCCACGTTGTCCAATTTCTCTTGATATTTCTCTTCTACTTGGATTATTTTTAGGGAAGGTTTGTGATCTTTGAGATTCCTCTCTGCAAATTTATTCTCTAGATAAACTTGGGAAATGGGAAGTCTAGATTTCTTATGTTTGGTCAAATCGGACATAGCTCGAAAAGATTTGGTAATTGGATTGAAACAAAGCTCTGGGTGTCTGATTTGGAATGATCTCTTTGCAAGGATGTCTGAATGATTTTGATCAAGTTTTGCATCAGTTTGATGTCTCCAATGGCAAAGGAAAAAATCAACAAAGACTTTTTGAAAAAGCAATCCCAACAAAGGATAAAGCAAATTTGTGGGATACAAACAATATGATTGACCTCTGATTCTGATATTTTTCTCAACAATAGTGTATGTTCTGACAAATGTTTGAACTAAGTTTGTAACTTTGAATAACACACCAAATAGAACTACCTAAGGACAAGGCTAGTATCAAAATCTTTGTCCACACCTTGATATCCCTAAAAGGGATACATATGGTGAGTGTCTTAAGGTGATCTAGGAAACTACAAGGATTGGTCCTTTCACAAAGATTATGATACCTTTAGGAGTAGATCAGGTAACTTCTAATTTAACAAGTTTTTAGTTTGATCAGTGGAGTCCTCCCAATTGGTTTGTATGTGCATGACTCACTTAAGATCCTATTTGACCATACAAAAATAGTAGGGATATTCACCTACCTCAGGCTACCATCAACATGCATCGCTCGAGCTTGAGGGGATTAAGCAAGAGTTTTCTCAATGCTTTATTTCTATACCAGCCAAGGAAGTACCGGTTTGAAGTCATTCTCCAAAGAGGAAGCTCTTTTCTCTTTGGACAGATTTCATTAGAAGTAGAACAAATGAACTTGTCCAAGTTAAAGTGTTTTACATCACTTAGATTAAGGATATGTTGAAATGGGAAACTCCGAGATGCACATCATGCAGATTCTTTCCCAATTTGATTAAGTGATTGAATTGAAAGCTTGCAAGCACAAGTGTTTTAGATTTTGATTTATTTTTTCCTCTTTGAAAATAAGAAACTTTGAGAGATTTGCAATTTCCTTACTTGGGCATTCAAGATTGAGTTTTTATGCTTTTAGGAACTTTGATTTGAGCTTTTGAAATGGAATGAATTGGGAAATTCTTTTCTTTCACTTTTAGGACATTTCATATGGTGTTTGATTTGGACTCAAAGAAAAATGACTCTTTCAACTTTGGTTTTTTTCTCTAGATTTCACTCAAGATTGGATGTTCTAGATTTCAGTTTTAGACCCAAAGAGAAGTTCCTAAATTGATTTTATGCCTGGAAACTTAGGAAAAACATTCAAGATTTTGTAACCAGTTAATTATTTTTACCAATATCAAATCTTTAGGACTGAATTAGGAAATTTTTAGGAACCTTTAGGATCGCTTAGGAACTGAATAGGAAAGAGATGCAGATATTCTCCTAGATTGCATGAAACTTGAAAGAACTTTGAGATTTTGCAAAAGAAGTTCAATCTAACTTAGAAAAAAAGAATTGATTTGGATTTAGGAACATTTATGATTGATTTTGGATCCAATTAGAAATGATATACAGATTTGGAGTTCTTTTTAAGCACCCAAAAGTTAAAGTGTTCCTAGTTTGCATGAAGATCACAAAAACACCTAGTTTTGAAAGCTTGAGGTTCCTTTTAGCCAAATGAAAGATAGTAGAAGTGAGTTTTATTGTTTTAGGACCAATTAGAAATGATTTTAGTTGATTAGGATTGATTAGGAAATGATTAGGAAAGATTTGTTCCTTTAAGGCATTCAAGAGTGTATTGAAGTTTGTTTTAAACCAACCAAACAAAAGATTTTAGTTCCTAATTGCTCAAGGAAGTTAATGAGCCTGAAGGCCTTAGGATTTTTTATTTTTAACTTGGTTTTTAAGAGAACCTATAAAATATTGGGTCAAAAACTAAAAAATTATTGTTAGGAGGCACCAAGAGGCCCTAAAAATCGCTAAAAACCAACTTGCACCCTGATTATGGCCTTACACATGCCCCATGTTTTCAATAAAAGTAAATAGGGAAGGTCATTTTAATTAGTTTACTCATAGGACTATTGGATAGTGCTAGTACAAGTTAGTATGACTCCTAGTATGAGAAAACAGGGCTAGTGGGCTTAAAACATACCAAAATTACATGCAGAGGTCCCATACAAGTATTGGGCACCTCTGGTATGAGTATGTACCCATGATCATATGATAAAATAATAAAAATGAGTTTAATTGTATGATAATCCTCCTATAACATGATGAGAATGGTCAAAAATGAGTTTTTTGCTTGGAAAACCCTAGAAAATGCAGTTGTGAAGGCGTGTAGGTTCTGACCATGGTCACCAAAATATGTGTAGAGAGAACCTAACCTATTAAAAATAGGTGTAGACATTAAAAAAGTATTCAATAAAATTCTAACATCATATTCCTAAACATATAGAAAAATTTATTCGCAAAGACATTTAGATAGAGCTAAAACGGGAGCACCCTATCATCGTTTGAGTTGCTCTTGATTTAGGGATGTGGGTGTGCTCTCAAAACACTTGGCTCAATTCCCTAATGTATATTAGGAAATAATAGGATGTATTAGTGACCATGAGAACCCCATAATGGCACAAAATTTGGTATAAAACACCCTTTTTCCCCTGGAGTCTCAAAGAGCCTAATGATGCTAGAATGCAAACTAAGCTACAAATGATTAAACTAGAGCTGATTTTAGTCCAAATGAAACATGATATGATGAAATAAAATGCATAAAAATTAAGGAAACTAATTTAATCCATGTTATCTAAGCTATGATGTGATTTAAGAAAGCTTGAAAATGAGTTAATCTAACAAATATGCTAAAATCTTTAAGATGATTTAGAATTAAACTAGAATTATAACACTACTATGAAATGATTGTGTGAATTTGTGTTTGTCTCTTGGAAGGGAAACTATTTATAGGATTTGAGGAAGTGCTTGGGTTAGGAAGAGGAGTTAGGGTGGGCAGAGGTAAGGTTTGGGGTAGAGTCTGAGGTGAGGTTAGATGGATGAGGGTTAAGGGTTGCTTACACGTGTGAGAAAAACTAGGGAAGTGTGCCTAGGGACCCAAGATGAAAAAGGAGACATGGGTCTCTTTATGAGGCTGTAAGAGGCCTTAAAGAGGGTGTAAGGATTTATTAATGAGTTTGTAAGGTTCATTAATGAGGGGGTTTGACCTGTTGCCCCACTTTTTTTCTTCACCCTTTAAAACAAAAGTGAATACCTTATGTTACATAGATTCATGAGTTTTGAGATAATAAATTGGAGTCTAAGTCTAGAATCCCCCTAGGATAGGTGGTCTTTATCGAATCATCCCTTCATGCCTCTTTTTGCTTTTAAGCTGGGTTGGTTTTTAGTTTCATCCTAGGAGTGGGTAAGTTATAGTTACTAATTTGATAAAGACTTTTATTCTTTCAGTTCCGTTGATGGTATTCATATTTCTCCTCTTTGTCAAAAAACTAAAAATCACCTTCTCCTTGGTGAGTTCCAAACAATGAAGGTAATTTTTTGTAGGAAGTGAACACAACAATAATCAAGCACACAAACAAGGCTTGGAGATCAAGATTCTTAGGTTAAGAATGAGCTGAGTTCAGAGGAAGTAGTTTGGTCAAGAAGATAGAATAAAATTCTCCGCTTGTAGAGTTTCTCTTATGGGGGTTGCTTTCTAAAGGATAGTAGAAAGTGTATTAGAAATTCCCGAAAGCCAAACATCTAGATTTTGAGGAAATAAGATTGAATCCCTACAGTGGATAAAATGGTCTCAGCATATGAGAAAGTGAGTAAAATACCTTTTTTAGAGAATCAATTTTCAGCTTCTCCCTTGTTAGAAAATCACCTGAGAAGGTCAGTTTCTAAGAAGTGACAACTTGTGAAGAAATCAACATAAGAAATCATGAGAATTAAATGATCTGGTATGATGTGTTAGGAATAGTCCCAAGAGATAACTGAGAGGGGAGGGGGGGGGGGGGGGGGGTGAATCAGTTATCTACAAGATTCAATTCTTTATCCAATTAAGTATACTTAAAAATAAAGCATAAACACAATGAAAGAACACATGAAAACAACACCAATATTTTGGTTATAGGGAAACCCAAATAGGTAAAAACCCCAGTGGGACTTGATACCCACTAATATTATGTACTAGTGTATAATGATCCTTGTTAGAAGATCCTTAATCCTGTTAGGAGTTGCTTTACAATATATTAAGTACAGTAGACTTGGTCAAGGGTTGGACTCTGTTAGGAGTCTTTTCCAATAATCCCTATTAGGGGAGAGGATGCACTGTTTGAGAGCTCATTTCTCAAAGGGGCAAAGGCTACAACCTTTGGAATAACAGATACACACTATATCTAGATCTTGGTGAACTGTGCTTTGACCTGCTATGTGGAGAAGTTCCAATAAATAGCAAAAGTACTTTACTTGGTCACATAGACCTTCTTCTGATGGCTCAACACTTCACACACTCTGCTCTGCTCTTCTTAATCAACCATGAACCACACTTCAACAATCACAAATGACTGCCTATAAATATCTTTCCTCTAAATGATATAATCAAGTTGGCCTATTAGAACCACCTTGAATTCATATTAGAAAAACCATAACAAAATCCAATAAACATTTTGTCAGCTCTAGTATGCACGCAACACATTCTGGGACCTGTCCAATAAAATAATTGTAGATGCATGCAACACACTGTCGGCTCTACCAAAACAACTGAATCTTTCTCTGTAAGCTGAATTAACTCATGCGCTCTTAACCAAACATCAATAACTCTTCTCTAAGCTTAAATCCAAGCATGCATACCCTTAAGATAGGTGCAACTCAAGAACCAATAAAATCTCTGTCAACTCTTCTGAATAAACACAGGAAACTGCTACTGGCAAATAGCGACTGCATAACTTCACTTCTACTCATCAAAAGACTATGTGTCCATAACTAAAACATCAATAACATGTCTTCAACATATATCCAAGCACACAAGGCTCCATGATAACTATATGGACAACCATACACAGAAAACTATCTGTTACTCTGTCAAGAACACTGCTGACACCAACTGCTATATAACTGTCTGTACTAATTGTTAATCTTTGTACCCATGATATCATGCTGATACCATGTCCATGCTACATATACTAAAATTTTACTACAGAATACTTCCACACATGCTACTTTCCATATGTTGTCATCAATGAAAAACATATAGTCAGTACTGGCCTGCTGGCAAATCTCCAACAATCTCCCCCTTTGGCATTAATGGCAACATGTGGAATGAAAAACCACCACCAACCCAAATGAATATTTTTTTTATAACATTCTCCATTTCCTCATCAAAACTCCCCCAAAGATGAATCCTCCATCGAGTGCAATATTTTTTAATATTTTCCATTTCCTCAACTAAACTGCTGTCATATCTGAATATTGCTCCCCCTTAGTATATTACTCCTCTTTTTACTTCTATTTTTCATGACTCTATATATTACTCCCCCTTTGACATCAATTCCAAAGGGCACCATTCATTTTAAGCACCGGTACTACTCTTGAGGTAGAGTAGTCAACCTTCCATCAGTCCTTGAGGACTGATGCCTTTCCTTCTTTCTTCTAAGCAAAATAAGGGAAGGGAATGACTCCCAACTTCTCCCTGAGATACTCAAAAGTATCCTTAGGTAAGGGATTTTTGAATATATCTACCAACTAATCTTTAGTACTCACATAGTCTAGCTTGACTTCTTTCTTTGCCACTTTCTCTCTTAGGAAGTGATACTTAATCTCAATGTGCTTTTTTTTTGCATGCATCACAGGGTTCTTTGATATATTGATAGTGGTAGTGTTATCATAGTGAACAATAATAGGATAATCAATCTGAATTCCAAAATCCTTTATCATCTTCTTGATCCAAACAATTGTAGAACAATTCAAGGATGCTGCAACATACTCCACTTCTGCTATTGACTGAGAAATAAAATTTTGTTTCTTGCTTGTCCAAATGACAAGTCTATCACTAAGAAACATTGCTCCACCTGATGTACTTTTTTTGTCATCAACACATCCTACCCAATCTGTATCAGTGTACACATGAATCTCAACATTTTCTAAGTTAGGATACCATAGACCATAATCTATAGTGCCCTGCAAGTATCTGAATATTCTTTTTACTACCATGAGGTGACTTTGTTTAGGTTCTGCTACAAATCTTCCAACTATACCACCTACATTGGAAATATCAGGTCTAGTCTGAGTAAGATAAATGAGTTTACCAATCATAGACTTATACAATGTTATATCGACTACTGGTGAGTCATATTCTTTTGTAAGCTTGCATCCAGTGATCATAGGAGTTCCCACTGGCTTGCAATCATCCATCTTGAATTTCTTCAGTATCTCTTTCACATATTTTGGCTGATTAATGAAAATTCCTTTTTATGTCTGTTGTACATTTAGTCCCAAAAAGTATTTGATAGGACCAATCATACTCATCTCAAACTCATTCTACATTTCTTTGGCAAATTTAGGACTGAGCTTGCCATTACCTTCAAACGTAATGTTATCAACAAAAATAGCTACAAGTAGTAAACCTTCATATGTCTCTCTAATGAATAGATTACAATCTGTTGCTCCTTTCTTGAATCCAATCTTTTTTAAGTATCCATCTAGTCTCTCATACCATGCTCTAGGGGCTTGCTTAAGTCCATAGAGGGCCTTCTTCAATCTGCATACCATATCAGGTATGTTTGGTAAGGTGAAACCTTTCGACTGCTCAATGTATACTTCTTCTTTCAAGTCACCATTCATGAATGCTGACTTGACATCCATTTGATAAACTTTGAAGTTTTTGACTGTAGCACAAGCTAAAAACAACTTAATAGCTTCTAATCTACTCACAAGTGCAAATGTGTCTAAATAATAAATGCCTTCTCTTTTCCCATATCCCTTACATACTAATCTTTCTTTATTTCTTACTACTGTACCATCTTCATTCATCTTGTTTCTAAATATCCACTTTGTTCCAATCACATTCTTATCACTAGGTCTTGGGACCAGTTCCCAAGTGTCATTCTTAATAATCTAATCAAGTTCTTCTTTCATAGCATCATGCCAATCTGAAACATTACAAGCATCTTCAACACTTAAAGGTTCAATCTGAGATAGTAAACATACCACTTCACTGCTAGCTGAGTTCTTTGCTTCTGATCTTGTTAAGACTTTGCCACTCTGATCTCCAATGATGTCTATCTTGGAATGATCTCTTGATGTAAACTTCAAAACTTTAGGTGATGTTGACTCATCAGCCTTAGGAGTATTTTATTCACTTGTCTCAGGGTCATTGAATAACACATCAATACTGTCAAAGATTTCTTCAATAATTGTCTCACTAGTGGAGGGTCTAGGTTCTTCTTCAATCATGGGTGAGTAATCATGATATCTTTCTTGAATCATAAAATTTTCATTAATCTTTACATGAGCACTTTCTATGATCTTTTTCAATCTTAAATTGAGACATCTATAAGCTTTACTTTTAGTAGAGTAACCAAGAAAAATACCTTCATCACTTCTTGCATCAAACTTGCCTATTGCTTCATCCCTCTTGATGTAGCACTTGCTTCCAAATATTCTAAAGTATTTTACTGTGGGAACACTACCAAACCATAGCTCATATGGTGTTTTGTCAGTGCCTGCCCTTAATTGAATTCTATTGATGGTATAGACTACAGTATTGATTGCATCTCTCCAATAGGTGTGTGCAAGTTTTCCTTCTATCATAATGGTGCGCGTTGTATCAAGAATGATCCTATTCCTTCTCTCTACAATTCCATTTTGTTGAGGGGTTCTAGGTGCACTTAACTATCTCTTTATGCCATGTTCTTTGCAGTACTCATAGAATCTGTTAGAGGTGAATTCTCCTCCTCTATCCGATCTCAAACATTTTATCTTTAGTCTAGATTCATTCTCAACCTTAGCTTTGAATATTTTGAACTTCTCAAAAGCTTCTAACTTATATTTCAAGAATGCAACCCACATCATCCTAGTATAATCATCAACAAAAAAAATGAAATACCTTTCACCATAGTATGATCTTGTTTGAGTTGGACCACATAGGTCTGTATGAATCAGATCCAACTTGTTCTCTACTGAATTATGCTTGCTCCTGAATGAATTTCTCACATGCTTTCCCATCACACATTCCCTGCATATAGTATCAACTTGCTTTGCTATGCTAGGTAGATTTCTTACTACCTTTAAATTACTTATCTTTACTATGTTATCAAAATTAATATGACATAGTCTTTTATGCCACAACCAACTGCCATCAACTTTAGTAACAAAACAACTTGCTTCTGAATTGAGTTGAAAAACATTACCTCTTGTCTTTGAGCCTGATGCAATCATAACACCATCCTTGTTGTTAATGATGCATTTGTCATCTTTAAACTCCAACTGATATCCTTTTCCATGTAACTGTCCAACACTGAGAAGGTTATGTTTCAAACCATCAACATAAAGAACATCATCAATACTATTCTTTCCATCCAAAGTGATGGCTCCTCTACCAAATGTTGGTTTAGGAGTATTGTCTCCAAATTTGACCATACCACCATTGTATTTGCCCAAATTAACAAACCTTCCTTTATCACCTATCATGTGATGTGAACAACCACTGTTTATAATCCAATCTGTCCTTATGTCAGCTTGTAAAATCAATGCAAGCTCTTGATTCTCTTTCTTATCTTCATGAGCTATTTTTTTATTCATTTTGTCTATAATAGCAATGAATCCAATTTCTTCTTCACTAGATTCTTCATCTAAAACTCCATCTCCAACATAGTAGCACTCCTTAGAATACTTAGGCTTGTAATCCTTTTTGAACTTTCTTGCTCTAGTAGGACACTTAGATGCAAAGTGACCGATCTTATTACATGAAAAGCATTTAAATGGTAATTGAGCTTCATATTTTCCTTTTCCTTTCTTTTCTCTTTTGGAAATCATAGCAATAAAATCATCTAATTTTTTCACTTCATCATCATCATCAAAATTACCAGAAGTCTTTGCAGAGTTCTTACCATGAACTGTTGCTTTGAAGGCCGTCTCACTCTTAGGTTCTATCTTCAATCTTGAGATCTCAAAAGATGAGATTTTGCTGATCAAAGTCTCTCTCTTGAAATTAGATGTAAGTTTCATGGTCTCATCAAGGATGTTGATCTTGCTTTCATATTCAGGAGTGAGAATAGTCATTAACTTATCCATAATGTCCTCCTCTGAAATCTCTGCACCATTGTTTCTGATTCTAGTAACTGCTTCATTTATCCTTTGATTATAAGCTCTAATGTTTTCCTCAGGTAGCATCTCTAATGTATTGAATATTTTCTTCCATGTCTTTCTACGTGCATCCTTTGCTTATTTGTCTCCTTCAAATATGTCTTCTAGGTACTTCCATATTTTGTGGGTTTTATCTACCTTTTTTATTTCTAAAAACTCACCATCAGATAGGGCATTGATCAGGGCTTCTTTAGCAATAGAATTTTGATGAAACAATTCCTTTTGCCTATCAGTAGCATCATCCTATGCAAGGTCTTCTAGGGTAGGTATCTTGGCTACTTTGATAGTCACATCAAAAACTTCAAAACCAATGCACTACAAATGGGTCACCATCTTGTTCTTCCAATCAAGATAATTCTCTCCATCAAACTTAGGACTTTCTTTCCTAAAGTACACCATCTGATCAACCTCAAGTTTTTAAACTTTCTCTCCGAGGCACTTAGCTCTGATACCAATTGTTAGGAATATTCCCAAGAGATAACTGAGGTGGGAGGGGGGTGAATTAGTTATCTACAAGATTCAATTCTTTATACAATTAAGTATACTTAAACATAAAGCATAAACACAATGAAAGAACACATGAACACAACACCAATATTTTGGTTATGGGGAAACCCAAATAGGTAACAACCTCGGTGGGACTTTATACCCACTAATATTCTGTACTAGTGTATAATGATCCTTGTTAGAAGATCCTTAACCCTGTTAGGAGTTGCTTTACAATATATTAAGTACAATAGACCTGGTCAAGGGTAGGACCTTGTTAGGAATATTTTACAATTTTCCCTATTAGGGGAGAGGACGCACTGTCCGAGAGCTCACTTCTCAAAGGGGGGAAGGCTACAACCTTCTGAATAACAGATACACACTATATCTAGATCTTGGTGAACTGTGCTTTGACCTACTATCTGGATCAATTCCAATGAATAGCACAAGTACTTTACTTGGTCACATAGACCTTCTTCTAATGGCTCAACACTTCACGCACTCTACTCTACTCTTCTTAATCAACCATGAACCACACTCCAACAATCACAAATGATTGCCTATAAATATCTTTCCTCTAAATGATATAATCAAGTTGGCCTATTAAAACCACCTTGAAATCATATTAGAGAAACCATAACAAACTCCAATAAACATTTTGTCAGCTCTACTATGCACGCAACACATTCTGGGACCTATCCAATAAAATAATTGTAGACGCACACAACACACTATCGGCTCTACCAAAACAACTGGATCTTTCTTAGTAAACTAAATTAACTCATGCGCTCTTAACCGAACATCAATAACTCTTCTCTAAGCTTAAATCTAAGGGTGTATACCCTAAAAATAGGTGCAACTCAAGAACCAATAAAATCTCTGTCAGCTCTTCTGAATAAACATAGGAAACTACTGCTGGCAAATAGAAACTGCATAACTTCACTTCTACTCATCAACAAACTATGTGTCCATAATTAAAACATCAGTAACATGTCTTCAACATATATCCAAGCATGCAAGGCTCCATGATAACTATATGGACAACCATACACATAACACTGTTTGTTACTCTATCAGGAACACTACTGACACCAACTGCTATATAACTGTCTGATTTAACAGTTAACCTCTACACCCATGATATCATGCTGATATCATGTCCATGCTACATATACTAAAATTTTACTACATAAGACTTCCATTCATACTAATTTCCATATGTTGTCATCAATGACAAACATACAGTTAGTACTGGCCTACTAGCAAATCTCCAACATGATGAAGGTAACCTGCTTTGATATTTAAAAGAAATTGCTAAGGAAATGGGTTAGTTGTAGATTTTTGGAAAATCACTCCTCAACTTCTCCACAGTCAAGTTCCTACCTTCAAAGTGAATTCTCTGACAAAGGCATCAAATTGAGAGAAGCGAAAAAGTAAAAATCCACTGCATCAATAAATTTACCATTACAGCTACTTCAAACGGGTAAAAGTGATTTCCTAAGGCCACTAATAAGATGCATTTAATTCAAATCTTAAAGTTAAAACTTTAACAGATATTTTTGAAAATCTCTCACTCGTGTGGTGTGAGATATGGAAGGTAACGGTAAGGAAGTAGGTTGTTTATAAAAGACTCAAGTGATGAGTCAAAAACTACCATTTGTTCACATCTTTTTCATATGCCTTTTATTCCTCATGATTTTATAAATCATCTACCAAGCATACCCCAAAGCTTCCTAATAGTAAATCAAAGGTAGAATCAAAAGCTATGGCCACTAGATTCTTGGGTTTTGATCGGTTGAATGGGATTACATCCGAGTGGCATAATTTGATGGATACATCCCTTAGATTCTATGATTTGGATAATTTTCATAGAAGATTGAGCAAAGAAAATCTCCACCCTATGACACAGAAGCTCAAAGGTAGCAGTTTGGTCGAAGCCGCTAGATTTCTTGTTGTAGTACAAGCTCCTGAACTAATCTAGGAATGTATAACTAGGTTCAACCCAGATACAAAATAGATTTTTCTATCAGATGACATAGTACTCATATCCATTGATAGAGAGTCTATGTAGAACTATCTCTATATCCCAGAGCGAGCAGAATTTTCAAACATGACCTTCTCAATTGTAGTAACAGAATATAATGAGAAGAAGATGAGGTGGAGGAAAGAGATCATGAACTCGTGGTTTCAGAAGCCTAGAAGCATAAAGGTAAAAGTGTCAAAGACACTTTTTGGGATAGATTTGAAGGCAGAAATCATCAACATCCTAGTGCTCCTTCATAGGATAAAAGGTGAAAGTGATGCATTGAATTTCATAGAGCACTACTTCTTCTTGGTCTAGGTAATATGTGCTAAGCACCATTATATAGATTGGGCTCAAGTGGTAAGAAAAAATTTGTCTAATTCTTTGAATCTCGCTAAGTACCAGAACAAATTTTATATGTCCTCCTATTTGATCTATGTTTTAGCTACATTGCAAGTATGGTCGGGACTCCCTAGGTTAGAAGAATTTGAAGATGATGTGAAAATTTATGATTTCTTCCCTCATTTGAAGTTACAAAATAGAAATGCCAAGTTCATTAAAGTCAATGAATCATTTACAATGAGGTTGTGTAGAGAGTTACAAGGATGCCCAGAATAGAGATTCTCTCCAAAGGCCATGGAATTCATCACCCAATTCGGGAGTTTCTTCATCCAATTTGCTAGTTTCTCATATCTTCATCCTGCAGGTTTTGATGATTTTCCCATGAAGCTACCAAGGTACCCCAGTGACATGATTGTTCTCATAGAGGTGATCTGGTAGATGTTACAAGTGAACCTGATCAGTGCGGAAATTAAGAAGAAAGGCTATGAATTCCCTGTTACCATTGGAGTGTACAACTATGCATCAAGATCAAATTCTAAGAACATGATGAAGACATTTGAGAGTAGATATAAGCCAAAAATGTATGAAGTATTGAGGCCATGATTTGATCTAGTAAGTTATGCCAAAAATCATCTACAGATTGGCATTGTGGTCAAGCACATCCCCAAAATTGAAGATTATTGGGTGAATTGTAAGGATAAGCTAGAGAGTCGAGAGAGGTTCTACTCTAGGTTGATATTGAACAAATCAATTTGTTCAATGTCAACATTAATGTTGAAGAAATTGTTGATGATGGAGAACACATGTAGATCAACACATATAGAGATTAGATCAAGCCCTATCCTGTGAGCTCAGAACTAGTTCAAGGTCAAGCTGTAGAAGATTTGGAGACCTTAATGACTAGAGTCATTAAGAGAACTGATAAATGGGTTCAGTGGATGATGGGAAGGAGAAAGAGATCTAGGAAGCCTACTCCTCAAAAAGATCCTATAGTCAAGCCAGCGAGTGCTCCTGCATCCTCCTCTTAGCCAACGTCATCTGTAGCCAAAGGACCAGCTCAACCAACAGGTGGAGATGATCAACCACCCAAAAAAGAGATCCCAATTGAGAAGACTTGTGGAGCTGGTTCATCTCCAGTCATCAGTTCAAATGAAGAAGCCTAAATTGAGAAGTCTGACAAGATGACAGAAGAACTTGCTAGAGCCATGAAACTAGAGCAGCAAGCACAAGGAGGAACCATTGAGATACAAGGTGACACTCCTAGTCGGGGGTGTCCCCTCCCATTGTTGAAGTTGGTGATGATAGTAACAGTTCAAGATCTGAGTCAGATGAAGAAGAAACAGAGCCCTTGGGGTGCCCTCAAAAGGAAAAGAGCATTTCTTCCCCACAAGTTAATCCTTTCACTTCCAAGCCTAAATCCTCTCCTCCTGTTATCACTAAATTATTTGTGGAAGATTTTATTTTTGCAACAAAAGTTACAAGTGTAGAATCATGGATCGAGAATACTCTGGAGCAGAAAAGAAAAAGGTTTGAGCAAGGCACTCCCAGTGGTGAGATGTTCTCGCAAGCAATGCAGTCTTGCTTAGCTATAAGAAAGGCTAAGAAGACTAGGACTCTGATGACTCTTGGTTGAGATCTAGACACAGGATACTTGACAATGGAAATAGCCAAGTCGCTAAAGGATGACAAAATTGAACATCTTATTGCCTCAGACTTTGCACTCTAGTCCTTAGACATGGGGCTCTCCCACAATGATACAAAAGTAGACTTGTGGAAGTCTAGTAATGTCTTGATCGAGGAAGAGCTCAAAGAACTCAAAGTCACTAAGACTTAGCTCAGGATGGAGATTAAATAAATGACTAACTTCATCAAGAAGTTGGTCACTCCTGTAGCAAGCTTACCCTGTTCTCTAGCAATATTTGATCCTGCTGTAGTTGAGAATCATGCAATAATTACCAAATTTCAAGAGGATAGGCATTTCAGACATATTGGAAGGAGGTGGATTGAATGAATTAATTTTGAAGGTCTAGTAGCCATTGAACAACTCAGAAATATTCTTTTGAAGTTAGAAATAGAGAAGGATTCTCTCAAAGAACATATGAAGACACTCATAGTAGAGAGGTTGAGATGTGAAGAATGCATGGTGCTACTGCATTGGCTAGTCATAATGAAGACTAAGGATGCAATCAAGGCCAACATATTATAGAAAGGAGATGAACCCCTGATCAAGTGGCTCCAGGGGTAGAAATCAAAATGGAGATGATAATTAAGGTAGAGATGAAAATGAAAGCAACTGATGAAGAGGTCACCAAAGAGAAAAGTAAAATATTTGTATATCTAATAGTTCTTCACTATGAGTCACAAACTAGCAGAGATGGGAAGAGCCTGATTGGTGTAACCAATATGCATAAGTCATTCTCTGACTACTTGGACCAACTTGCAGAGTTATTTGGGTCTCATCTTGATATAATACTTGATCTTCAACAACTCAGTGGATGCATATACAGAGCCATGGAGAAGATGCAATCCTGAAAAGGTGTTGCACAATGCATAGAGAAGGATCAAGCTCGCTGGCTCATAAGATTTAAAAATGTTGACATTCCTGATTCTGAAAAGATGATTAATTCTTATGGCCGCTAAAGCTCATAAGGCTAAGTTGGAGAAGGGGAAGAAATCAGAAAAGAACAAATAGTTTCCCCCTTTTTCCTTTTTGATATATATTTTATAGTTGGTAAATGGAAACTTGTCATTTACCGACCTTTGTAGAATATGAATTGATTTGGTGGATTTTGTAATGGCTTATTTCTTGAAGTCTATATGTAACACTTTGAAAATGAATGAAAGGGTCAGCTAATTTTTGGTGTGAAATACATCTTGTTGTGGAGTCAATCTGGAATGTGTTTTGTGCCATTTATTTACTATTCTATGCTTTTGCAAGTTTGAATGTTTGTTTTCCTTAAGTTGGAGTGAAATTAGAAAATAGGTGGAATCCTGTTTCTACTCTTTAGTGCAACTAATCAACAGTGATTGAAGCATTACTTAGAGGTTGGGAAATACTCATATGTCCTGTTTTAGAATAGACTCATCTATGTTGTTCTATTGCATTTTATTTCATTTGAATAGGATTCATTGTTGCATTCCCACTAGTGCAAATTCATAAGTATTGTGAAATCATGAAGTTGGTTAGAGTTAAGATCAAAATCTTTGCCTGGATTAGTTTCTCACCGAGGGATAGTTTCGGTTACCTCTTCTATTCTCTGGTCAAGAACATACCCTATTAGGATTTAGAACAAACAAAATTCATTGCATATATTTTACATAAGGGAGCTATACCTATTAAAATTTAGAGGAAAGTTAGTTGAATAGATAACAACTTTCCAACTATTCATATTCACATTGTTTCTTAAGAGATTTTGGGCAAACAAAGAGTTAAATCTAAAAAGAACAATCTATTTACCAACATGACCAAAAGTCAAAGGATGAGGGTTTAGACTAAAAAGGGTAGGAATCACCCTCTAAGTAGGTTTAGGAAAGTTTAGGAGGGTTTAGGAATCTCTAGAAGATTCTAGGGTTTTGGGGGACTAAATAGATATTTCATTTATTTAAAGGATGTGACATCATTTATCAAATAATGATTCAATAAATGGGAGAAAATCACTTAAATTTGATTTAAATGGTTTGGGGATGGATTCTTTAATTAAATGTGTTTAATTAAAATTAAAAAAATTAATGGCATAAAAATAAATAAATAAATAATTAACAAATGATGATGTCATCAGGGTTTTTTGGAAAATAAAAATACTTTTATTTTCCAATGAATTTTAGGTGTCTACAGCTATATTGGTAGGATATCAGAGATTGTTGTAGGTATCAAAGCTTGTGAAGGAAACAAGATTGAGGATGAAGTGATATGGAAGATATTAAAGACACTGACTCATGTATTTATGTAGACAACGCAGATGATTGAGCAATTTATACCTTGTATTGAGAAGTTTACCAAAGAAACTCTTCTTGGAAGATTAGAAGCAGCAGAGATTGGCTTGAGATCTACCTAGAACTGAGACAACATTTAGCGCACTTAGTGTTTGCCCTACTTTGTCAAGAAGTACTAGTGTTAGAGGAGATTATGCTAGTTGCAGCATATCTAAGACCAAAAAAGATAGAAAGATTGAGGAAGGAATTGCCTTGCTTGTGAAAAGAGAACCTAAAGGTAAGAAAATATTTAAATCTTGGACATGTCAAGAATATGGTCATTTCACATCTAAATGCCCTAAGAGAGTAAAAAAATATAAGAACTTCAAACCTAGAACATCTAAATAATGTTACTATGCTAATGATGAAGAATTTAAGGCTAGTATTGAGAAAATATTAAGTGAAAGTGATAATGAGAATGATGATATGGGATTTGTAGCAATAAAAGAAGAAAACTCTGAAACTGAAGTTAGAGAAGAAAAAGCTTTAGTTTTCCAAGTAGAAAAGAAAACTAATTGGATTATAGATAGTGGTTTTTCACATCATATGACTGAAGATATGAAGAAATTTGTAAATATCAACAACTATGATGGAGGAATTGTTAGAGTTGGAAACAATGGACCTTGCTTGATAAAAGGAATAGGATCTATACTCTTGATGAAAATACTAAAATTGATGATGTTTATTTTTTGGATGGATTGAAACATAATCTTTTGAGTGTTGGTCAGTTATTTTATAAAGGATATCAAGTTTGGTTTATTGAAAAAACTTGTGTGATCAAGGATAAGGATGGTAATATCATTGGAATTGGATCAAGAACCAGAGGTAATGCATTTTAGTTGAATCCTGCTGAGATGACATTTTTGATTACTAAAATTGATTAAATTTGGTTATGGCACAGAAGGTTTTGTCACATAAACTTTGATAACATTGTGAAAGTAAGTACTACATTTGCAGTAAGAGATTTGCCTAAGATTATGAAACCTACTAACATGATTTGAAAAGAATGTGTTATGGCTAAGTAGAAGAGAAGTTCATTTCCCAGTAAGAAGTTCACAACAACAACAAAGTTGAAAATTGTTCATATAGATTTGAGCGGTCCTACAATGACTAGAGGATTCTATGGTGAAAGGTATTTTATAATTTATGTTGATGACTTTACTAGAATGATGTGGATAGCATTTCTTAAAGAAAAATTTGAAGCATTTGACAAGTTTAAATTGATTAAGAACAAAGTTGAGAATAAATATGGAATGAAGATTAAATGTTTAAGATCTGATAGAGGTGGAGAATTTACTTCAAAGGAATTTAATATCTTTTGTGAAGAAAATGGAATTAAGAGACAAATTTCAGCCCCTAGAACACCTGAACAAAATGGTATTGCAAAAAGAAGTAATAGATCAGTAACTGAAGAAAAAAGAGCTATGTTATTTGAAAATGATTTGGCAAAGACATTTTGGAGAGAAGCACTGAATACAATACTATATACAATGAATAGAGTACAAATCAGAGTAGACACAAATAAGACACATTATGAATTATGGTTTGGTCATGCGCTATTAGTTAAGTATTTCAAATTGTTTGGAAGTAAGTGTTATATTAAGAGAGATGATGACATTGGTAAGTTTGATCCCAGAAGTGATGAAGGTATATTTCTTGGTTATTCATTGAAAATAAAAGCTTATAGATGTTTCAATAAAAGAACTAAGACTATTGTTGAGAGCGCAAATGTTAAAATTGATGAGAAGTTCAAAATTCAGGAAAGAATACTTGATTATGAATCAAATGAAGCAGTTCGTCCTAGAATTGATTAAGAAAATGTTGAATTATTTTATGAAATTGACAGTGATATGAAAAATGAGAGTTACATTGAGGAGATAAGAGAAAAACCTAGATCAGAACATAGAGTTGAAGCAAGAACTGAGATAGTGACACCTAATAAGAATCTAGCAAGAAATCACCATGTTGATCAGATTATTGGGAGCATAGAAAAAAGAGTTATGAAAAAGAATAAGGTACAAGAAGAACTATGTTTGATTTCTCAAATTGAACCTAAAACTACTAATGAAGCTTGTAGAGATGAAAATTGGATTAAAGAAATGAAGGAAGAACTAGATCAAATTGAAAAGAACAAGACTTAGAAGTTGGTCCCTAGACCTAAAGATAAAAAATTTATAGGAACTAAATGGGTATTCGAGAATAAGATGAATGAACAAGGTGAAGTTGTAAGGAAAAAAGGAAGATTGGTATGTAAAGGATACTCACAGTAAGGAGGAATTGATTATGAAGACTTTTGTACCTGTTGCAAGAATTGAAGTGGTAAGAATGCTTTTGGGTTATGCAGCTTATAAAAAATTCAAAGTGTATCAGATGGATGTGAAGTCAGCATTTTTGAATGGAGAATTCGAAGAAGTCTACATTGAGAATCCTGAAGGTTTTCCCTTGACTCATGAAGGAGATACAGTATGTAAACTAAACAAAGCTTTATATGGACTAAAACAAGCACCTAGAACATGGTATACAAGATTAGATAAATATTTGATAAAATTGAGATTTTCTAAATGCACAAAAGATAGTAATTTATATCTAAAAGAGATTGAGAATGATTTATTGATTTTATTTATCTTTGTTGATGATATTATCTTTGGAGGTGAAGATGAAGCTAGTGATAAATTTTCTGATGAAATGAAGACATAATTTGAAATGAGCATGATTGATGAGATGAAATATTTTTTAGGATTACAGATAACACAAAATAGTGATGGTATTTTCTTATGTCAAGAAAAGTATCTGAAAGACTTGTTGTAGAGATTTGGAATGGAAAATTGTAATCCAGATGGCACACCTATGGTAACTGGTCATAAGTTATCGAGCATAGATGAAACTCCTGTAGTTGAACAAAAGAAGTACAGATCCATGATTAGAGGATTGCAGTATTTAACTCATACAAGACCAAACATATCACATGTAGTTGGAATTGTTGCAATATTTTAAGTTGATCCTAAAGAATCACATTATGCAGCAGTAAAAAGAATATTTAGATATTTGAAAGACACAATTGACTATGAGTTATGGTATGATAAATCAAATGAATTTACCCTATGTGCATATACAGATGCAGATTGTGGAGGTAGTGTTGATGACAAAAAGAGTACAAGTGGTGGAGCATTTTTTCTTGGAGGAAGATTGGTTTCTTGGCTAAGTAAGAAACAAAATTGTATTTCATAGAGCACAACAAAAGTGAAATATGTAGCAACAAAAAATAATTATAATTAGATAATATGGATGAAACAAATGTTGAAGGATATTGGAATCAAATTCAATGAGCCTTTTATCATACATTGTGATAACACCAGTATAGTAAGTATGTCTAAGAATCTTGTATTGCATTCTAAGACAAAGCATATAGAAATCAAGTATCATGTTGTAAGAGATAAAGTTGCAGAGAAAGAAGTCAGACTTGAGTATATAAGTACAAAAGAGAAGATTGTAGATATATTTACAAAGCCCTTACCTAAAGATACATTTGAGTATTTGAGAGGTATGCTTGGGGTTATGCCCCAGCCTACTTTTGAGAAGTGATGCAGATAGTTGTATCAGTCCAGTGATATATGAGCTCTATCTTTTCTAGACTATATGATGATACTTCCTCTATGGGGGAGTATGTGTATTTTGAGTTGAGTCATAAATAACTCTTGTGAATATATTTTCTGAATAGTGTCTTTTGACATTGATGTTTTGAAATGGATTGACATATTGATGCTTTCTTTGTCATTGATGTCAATGGGGGAGAATAATACAATGAAAAAATCTTGGTGATTTGATTGATGAAGATGAATTGAAAAGAAGGATAGTACCTAATGATTTATTTGATTGATGAAGAGGTTTTGAAGATATTTTAGAGTAGTAGTGTTGCAATTTGGTATTTATGGAACTTGGATGTTTTCATCCATGTTGCCATCAATGCCAGTGGGGGACATTGTTAGGAATGAATGCTGAATATGTCCTATGGGGGAGTATTCAAAGTAATTCTCTAGCATTTATATATTCCATTTATGACTTTAATTATCATTGATGTCAACACATTGATCTACTGGAGATTAACAGAGAAGTAGACAGTGTTTGAATTAGTGCACGTGGAGTATTACAGATCAAGCTATGCGAAGTTCAGGACTTGTTCTATATTGTATCTTGAGATTGCAGTCAAGAGCCCATAATAAAATTCAATTATTCATGAAATCTATGTGTAATTTAGTGGAACTAGTATTCAGATAGTTGTCCTAAGAAGCAACTTGTGATAATTGGATTATATCTCATAACTGGGATAGAATCTGGGCATGCAAAGTTATACAATTGATAAAGATATTTTGGTGGTGACCTGGATGAGACAGCATGGTCGGAGGTCACACGAGTGAAGATTTATTTTGTTTTGAAGCTGATATTTTTGTGTGATTATGGAATATTATGTAACGTGTGAAGGTTTATATTTTGTAATTGGTTAAGCCTTGTTGGCCGACTCATTTGTAATTATTTGAGTGTGGTATAAAGGAAGGATTGTTTTCCTTGATTGTAATAAGAAAGAGATATGAAGATATAAATATGATGATGAATGACTGAATGAGAGAATATGTGGAAAAGTGATATATGATATTGTAAGAGGATATGTGAATTGAAGAGATCTGGTGAAGCAATTGGTGTGGTTTGGCACATATAATGGAGTAAAGATAAGTTACCAAGATCAGTAATTGTTGGTATTATTCTATTTGGATAATAAAAATATCAGTTGGACAGTGTGTTCAGTGGTCTTTCCCTTGAAGCTATTTGGACAATGTGTCCTTTTGTCTTCCATAACTCTTAATCGGTTTAGACTCTTTTAACAAAGATTCAAAGTCTCCTAATAGGGACTCATATGTACTGAATGCATTTCATAAGGCTCCTAACAAAGTCCATCATCTCACAAGGAATTTTCATATTAGTACATATTTCGTGGGCATCATTCCCATCGGGGTTTACTCTTTGATCAAGAGATTCCCTAGTCAACATTTCTTGTGTTATTGTGTTGTTGTGTATGTTTATCTTTCTGTGGTTGTTTCTGATATTGATTACATGGTTGAAATATCATAATGGTGATAAAATTTGTTTTTATCTGATAACTAATTCACCCCCCCCCCCCTTAGTTATCTTGGTAGACTTTACTTTCTAACAGTCTGTTATATCTTCCCACATCATTTTCTTCTAGTCTTGTTACTATCATCTACCATCAGGTCCTCCTTTTCTCCTCACACCCAAGGCTAGTGAAGTCATCTTTGTCATTCCTCATCCCATTTCCATTTTCTTTAGATTCAATCCTTCTTCCTATCCTAATATTAATCCAAATCCCATTCCAAGATCATTATTCATTCTAATCTAATGTTTAGTTTTCCTTCCATCTTCATCCTTATCCAACTCTTCATAAAATTGGCATTTCAATTCTATTATGATGAGTATGATTGTCACACCTTTTCTTCCACTTTATCATATTCCAATGATGATAAGAGTCTTATTGATAATGAAAAGTACATTTAAAACCTTACCAAGCTTTATCCAAATACCATCCAAAACCCATTCATTCCTCCAAACCACCCGATCATGCCTCCATGCATACCTGCTAGTACTACTTATTATACCTTTGAAAAGGGAAATCTATGCCTCCTTCCCATGTCATACCCACATATCCCCCTAATACATCATTGATGCCTCCATCTTCTCCCATAGTCATAGCTGACTCTCCACCTTTTCACAACAACACTACTAGCTACATCCCTAATCCAAGTCCACCTCCTCTTTATCGTCTAACTCATTTTCAAACCCATAATCCTACTGTTCTAATTCCTCTAATTTTATCACCATAATTATCCTACTATTTCTAATCCAATGTCATCCACTCTATCCTACCCATCATCTCCATCTACTCCATCCTATCTCAAACCACAATATTCCATTCCTTCCCATGTCACCACAAATCTCCTTCCATAAGAAACCTACATCCCTCAATATGCTTCATATTCCATACCCCAATCTATCACCCCTACCCAATAAATTATTCAATCTATCTCACAAGTCACTTCCATGCCTACTTATGTGAACTATCTAGCCATTCCATCTCCTACGCCCATTTCTACACCATCATTCATCTAACCAAGTTCACAATCCATTGTTGCACCATCATATGTGGACTACCTTACCTTCCCCCCATCTACAAATGCTAATCCTCCACCTCAACCTGTAACATGAAAGTATCCAAGGATTTTCACAAGAAATATAGTATAAAATCCCTCTCCTAAAGTTGGTAAGTCATGTCATCCCAATTCCTCATGTAAAGCCACTAGTGATGAGGCCCTTCCATCTCGCACACCCATCATTCCTCTTCCATCTCCCACACCTCTCATCTTTCTTCCATCTACCCCACTTATTGATCCTCTTGCATCTCCTAACATCATTGAATCCATCCCATCTATTGACTCCATCCAATTCCCATCCAAATATCCTCCTATAATTATCCTAATGCCATCCAATGAACCTCATGAGTCCACACTTCTTCCATCTATCAAAATTGAAGAACTTCCTATTCTTTCATCCACTCCATTTAAAGAATCCATCCATACATTCCCCATCACACCATCCACACCAACCCAATAATGTCAACTTGTGTCTTGTGAATAGTGTTAGCCATGTCTCCACCTAGGCTCATCTATACATATGTGTCCTTAGGTCTCATCCTTTGTATCATTCATTCCTTGTGTCATCCTGACCTTTTTCCCTATCTAGCTAGTGCTTCAACAATCATCCCATGATCCCTTTGAGGTTTGAGTGTCTTTCTTGTCTCTTGTCATAGGAATCCTAGTCTATAAATCCATCATCGGTCTTTGTAGGATGTATTCTTCCTCATATCAAACCAATCCAATTAATTGGCATCCATCATCCTCCCTATGGAAAAAGGTTTGTGAGATAATTTTTATTTCTTTGGTACTTTTTGATCTTAAATTATATTTTATCTTGAGCTTCCTTGTTTCACCTTCTCATGGTCACCACGATCCCTTATATCATGGTGTATTGTGAATGGTGAAACTAGGGGAAATGTCTTGATCTTTTTCTTTCTATGTGTGTGTGTATTTAGATGTGTCACTAGCACTTCCACATGAAATCCCCATGGTCACATGGTGTGCTTGGGGCATGTCACTTGCTTATTGTTTTTCTAGCATCATATCCACCATAGTCCTTCATGAATTTGTGTGATGTTGGTTTAATCTGATTCTCTTTGTTGATTCAAACCCATACATTGTCTATGACAAGGCCTTGAGTTCCTAGTAACCTTGGCAGGTCTTGGATATTGCTACATCAAAATAAGTTCTCACTAGATGACATCTCTCATTTGGGAGGTGCCAACTTAAGCTTCTTATCTATCAATCCACTCATAGTGCATGCATCCTCTCATCCTTTTTGAGAGCACACCCATGTTCTCTTCAACCTTTTTTTCCTCTCAAGGGGGAATCCTCATCCTCTTCTCCCATCATCCTTTCTCCTAGCTACTCTTCTAATTGACTGGGGAACCTTTTCTAATTCAAACATTTTCTTCCTAGCTCTATGTTTTATTTTTCTTTGAAATAATTCTACTATGTAAAACCATCTCAAAGAGGGGAAAAATGTAGGCACCTAAATTTGATTAATAATTTTAATTAAATTTAGTCACCTTAATCGCATTATTGATTAAATAATCATGCATGATTTTATTGATTAATGGTTCATTCTAGCTAAATTAATTTAATTAATTTTCTATAGTCCAATTAATCTAATAGAAACCCATAACCATTTAATTAATTAAATCCCCTTCCTCTATTAATTTAAATAAATACCTTTATCTATTTAATTAATTCATAAATCATTTTCCTCCCACTTGGAGTTAAATAATAAATTTTAACCAATTTTAGTACATGGCTCCTAACTTTAACCCCTAACCTAACCTATCCCAACTACCTAACCCCATGAACCAAACTCAACCCAACCCATTCAAACATAGTAATCCCCTTTTAATTAATTAATCATCCTTGATTAGATAATTATCCCTCCACTTATTCTCTCTCCTCCCATCACATCCTCCTAATTTTCCTACTTTTACACTAACCCACCGTAATCATTTACACAACCTTAATCATGAGGATTAAGAAATCCTAACACTCTCCTAAGTCAACCCTCATGTCACATCTCTCAAATCCCCAACCATAAGCATTTAAGGTTGACTTAAATGATCTTACACATCTCTTACACACTTCATATTCCTCTTACATTCTTATCCCCTCTCACATTCCCAAAAATATTTAAATTCCCACATCTTCCCTAGCCTCTCTCCTTGTGACACTTGTCACAATGAGAGATATTTCAAGAAGTGCAATCCATGTGATCTCTTTCAAATGCATCCTAACTAGTCTTAACCTTTGCATCTTGACCATCCGCTCCATCCTCCATTTTCCTATAAATTGAGCCCTCATTTTCTTCATTTTCATCCACCATCTAAGTAAACTTATAATCCCAAATTAATAGCAAAAAATCCATAATCATACCCTCATAATGCCAACTTCCTCTATAGTTATATCTCCATATCGATTGAATCTTGATCACCATATTGAACACACATCCTATCCCTGGATTAATTCCAAAGATCAAGAGGTCTTTTGGAGTTCTTTCTTGTCGTTGCATTCTTGTTTTCATTGATTTCTTTTACTCTAATCTATTTATTTTTTTGAATTATTTCTTAGTTTAGTATTCCATAACATTACATTTTAGGTGATACAAGGCTGATGCACACAACCTGTGTACCTGTATATGTACGGTTGGCTAACACTGTGGCCTCCATATCTAACTATCCAAGTAATGGGAAGATAATCTCATGCCTAGATTTGTAAAAATAAAACTCTTTCTACCATACTCCTACCCTTGTGATAGATGATATCTGTTGGAAATATAGATGTAGTAACTGAGAGGGGGGGTGAATCAGTTAACCACAAAAATATTACCACTGATCCCTTAAATATCTTAACAAATTATTTACTGTGCCACTCGGTAAATATATATAGAAATGCTAAAACTTGATCCTTGAAGTGTGTAATAATTAAACTATTCTTAAGCATTCATCACTAATTAACTTACATGAATAAAGAAAATAACATGAACACAAGAGACACCAGATTTACCGTGGAAACCCAATATGGGAAAAACCACCAATGTAACTAGTTACTATTTTTCACTCTTCTGAAGTGATGCCCGGTTAGAAGCCAACCCAGTAAAAGGTTACAAAACACACTGTTAGGTGTGACCTTGTTAGAGGATTTAATCACCCTGCTAGGAGTGGCCTTGTAAGAGGTCTTAAAATAATTCAATAGAACTGTCACCTTGTTAGAGGATTTACAAAATGGTTGTTAAACCAACTCGGTTAAGAGATTTTAATATCACTGCTACAATTGTAAGAGAGTAACAATGAAATGACCTGCAACTGAATTGTTGAATATAGATCTATGTTCTGCTTCACTAGATCCTTACTGATCAAATAAATATTTGATGCTCCTCAAGGATATCTAACCATCCTTCATAATTTGCACATACCTTTCTTCAAAATGATTTCTGCATGCTGTATATTTTTTATTCACCACTTGACCTTCTATATATATGCCATTCTAATTAACATTTAGATTGTCAAGTCGGCACAAATAATTATTATAACAGTCGGCTTAGATAAAAAAACTATAATAACAAAATCTTTTGAAAGGCCGACCATGCTCGGTAAACATTAATCCTGAAAAGATTTCCTTCGGTGACCGAGTGAACTCGGTAACCACAGCGAATTTTGCAACATCCTTTAAAGACCGAGAGAGCTCGGTAACCACTACTTTTCCTTTGATAACCGAGGAGGCTTGGTTAACACTGTTTCCCTGTCATGTTTCCTTTTGACACCTGAGAGATCTTGGTAGACACTAAAACTACCTAGCTGACCAACTGAGCTCGATAGACACTGAGAACCGCTTAGCTGACCGACTGAACTTGGTAGACACTGAGAATGATAATTGATATGACATTTGTGTGACATCAAGGACAACACATAGCTAATCCAACAATGTACTTCAGACAATTGTATCCAACAATCTCCCTCTTTGGCATTGATTGCAACACAACATGTCATAGCACAATGAAATTTCACAGAGAAACCTAGAGTAAGAAACATATCCTTAGCTTCATTCTAATTCTTATCATCTTCAAACTTCTTTATGACTGAGAACTCTCCCTCTTAACTTCTCAAATTATTCTTCTTAGAAATTTGTTGAAATGACAGAAAACTCTCCCTCTTTGACAACACATGTCAAAGACAACTTACACAGTTTCAGTAAATATCAATGTACCTTATGTACTGATTCATATGCAATGATTCCCTGATTATGCTGCATCAACTGATTGATCTTCAACATGTTCTGGTTGACGCATCACTAAAACTTTATTTAGTGAACCTCAGATAGGGGAGTGACCCCTAACTTGCCTCTAAGATACAAGAATGCATCCTTAGGTAGTGGCTTGGTGAAGATATCTACAATTTGTTCTTTTGTATGAATATATTCCAATCTGATTTCCTTGTCCTACACCAATTCTCTGACAAAGTGATATTTTCTTGCAATGTGCTTGGTTTTGGAATGCATTACTGGATTCTTTTAAATATTTATTGCACTTGTATTATCACAAAACATAACAACTAGTTCTTTGATCTCAACCTTCATGCCTTCCAAAAGTTGTTTAAACCATACAATATTAGAGTAGTTTACTGCTGCAGCAACATATTCTCCTTCTGCTGTGGATTGGGATGTGTAGTTTTGCCTTTTACTAGTCCAAGATACTAACCTCTTGCCAAGAAAGAATGCTCCACCACTTGTACTCTTTTTGTCATCAATGTTTCCTACCCAATCAGCATCAGTAAACACTTTTAAATCCAGATTGCCTCCAAATTTATACCACAAGCCATAATCTTCAGTTCCCCTTAAATACCTCAAGATTCTTTTGATTGCCATCATGTGATTTTCTCTGGGTTTAGCCGAGAATCTTGCCACTATACCAACTGCTAAGGCAATATCAGGCCTTGTGTGTACTACATATTGTAATTTTCCAATCATTGATCTGTATAAGGTCCGATCTACTTCTTTTGAATCATCATCTTTGGTAAGCTTCAGTCTAGTACACATGGGTGTACCAACTAGTTTTGAGTCT
This sequence comes from Chamaecyparis obtusa, assembly GCA_027943335.1. Classification (NCBI taxonomy): domain Eukaryota; kingdom Viridiplantae; phylum Streptophyta; class Pinopsida; order Cupressales; family Cupressaceae; genus Chamaecyparis; species Chamaecyparis obtusa. Next base: position 255,880 of record BSBK01003780.1, read on the forward strand.
TCCATACCAAATTTCTTAAGTATTTCCCTGATATATTTAGATTGAGTAATGTAGATACCATTTTTGTTTTGCTGAATCTGAAGTCCAACAAAATTTTTTATCTGACCAAACATAGACATTTCAAATTCTTTGTTCATATGCTCTGAAAATTCTTTGCACTGATCATCATTTCCTGTAAACACAGTATCATCCACAAATATTTCTACCAAAATAATTTTGTTATCTGATCCTTCTTTGATGTATAAATTACTATTGTCATTAGCTCTTTTGAAATCAATCTGAGTAAGATAGTTATGTAATCTTTCATACCATGCTCTAGGAGCTTGTTTCAGACCATACAATGCTTTGTGTAATTTGCAGACCATATCCCTTTTGTCTGGATCAATAAAACCTTCAGGTTTCTCAACGTAGACTTCTTCCTCAAGAATACCATTGAGAAATGTAGATTTTATATCCATCTGATATACCTTAAATCCTTTATGTGCTGCATATGCAAGTAAAGTCCTCACACCTTCTAATCTTGCAACAGGAGCAAAAGTCTCTCCATAATCTATTCCTTCTTCTTGAGAATATCCTTTACATACCAATCTTGCTTTGTGTCTTGATACTTGACCATCTTCATTCAACTTATTTCTGAATACCCATTTTGTCCCAATTACATTTTTATCTTTAGGCTTAGGTACAAGAGTCCATGTCTTATTTTTCTCTATTTGCTCTATTTCTTCATTCATAGCCTCAATCCAACTTTCATTTTCTAATGCATCTTTGACATTTTTAGGTTCAAAATCAGCAAATAAACATGTACCTTTTAGTTTACTTCTTGTCATAGTACCATTTGATTTGTTTAAAATAATATGATCTGGTTTATGATGCTTTCTGACGTACTTGGCCAATATAGGTTCCTTGCTTCCTGAATGAGTTACATTGTCATCTTCTTCATCTTTAGGTTCAGGTTGCTCGGGCTCTGTAGATACTTGTTCGGTAGCCTCAGACTGAGACTCGGTACTTTGTGACTCGGTCTGAACTTCTTCTTGTGACTCAGTTACTGTACTGGGCTCGGTAGATGTAGTTTTCTTATTGACAGATGTGTTTGGCAATGTATCAAGTTCGATGTAAACAAATTTTCTGTAATCCTCTAGTTCCTTTTTGCTTTCTTCTTCAGTCTTTTTTGCAAACTCATCAATTCTCACATGTGCACTTTCTATGATTTTGTGAGTAGACAAATTTAGACATCTATATGCCTTACTTTTGCAAGAATATCCCAAAAATATTCCTTCATCACTTTTTACATCAAATTTTCCTTTTCTAGATTCTTTTAAGATGTAACATTTACTGCCAAATACTTTTAGGTAACTTACATTTGGTTTGTAGCCATACCATAGCTCATACAGAGTCTTGAATGTGTCTTTTCTCAGCTGTACTCGGTTCAAGGTATGAACTACAGTGTTGATAGCTTCCTTCCAGTATTTCATAGCAATGTTCTTTTCAATCATTAGAGTCCTTGCATAGTCCATGATAGATCTATTCCTTCTTTCAGCTATTCCATTCTGCTCAGGAGTTCTTGGGGTTGATACCTATCTTTTGATTCCTCTTTCAATGCATGCAGAAATTATTGAATTCATGGGAGATGAATTCACCACCTCTGCCTGATCTCAAGCATTTTATTCTTTTTCCTATTTCCTTTTCTACTCTTTCTAAATACCATTTGAACTTCTCAAATGCTTCAGACTTTTCTCTTAAATACATAACAGTCATCATTCTAGAGTAATCATCAATAAAGAGAATAAAGAATTTTTCTTCAGTATAGCTCTCAATTCCAATAGGTCCACATAAATCAGTATGCACAATTTCCAAAATATCTTTAGACTGATAGTTTTTACTTTTAAAACTAGACTTTCCCATTTTACCAATTTGGCAATTCTTGCATAGACCAACATCAGGTTTCTTCAAAGTAGGAATACCTCTTACTTTCTTGAATTTGCTTATTTTCATCATGTTGTCAAAATTTACATGACATAACCTTTTGTGCCATAACCAACTTTCTTCAATTTGAGCAATAAAACATGAGTAATCGCCAAGATCAAGATAAAACAGGTTACCTTTGGTTTGTTTGCCTGATCCTATCAGTTTTCCTTTGTCATCCAGTAGTCTTGCTTTGCCATTCATGAATTCAACCTTGAATCCAATGTTAATTAGCTGTGCTACACTTAGAAGATTATGCTTTAGTCCTTCAACCCAATATGCATTATCACATATAAGTTCTTTGGTTAATGAAATTCGTCCCTTTCCTTTTATACAACAAGGTTCATTGTTTCCAAACCTTACATTACCACCATCAAAGTTTTCAAAGTGTTCAAACTTGGTCCTGTCACCAGTCATATGATGTGAACATCCACTGTCTATAATCCATGTATCATTCTTGCTTATATGAGAGATAAGTGCCATCTCATCTTCATCATTATTAGATTCATCTTTTACAGCAATGAAAACAATTTCTTCTTCACTATCATCTGAATCTTTAGCTAAAAAACATGTTTTCTTACCTTTATCCTTGAATGATTTGAAATTCTTCCTTCCATTGTACTTGTAAATTTTCTTCTCATCTTTGCTTTGCTTTGCTTGTTTGGACACCTAGCTGCAATATGACCAATTTCTTCACATGAAAAATAGATTAAGGAAGTTTTACCTTTGTATTTTCCTCTGCCTCTTGAATACTTCTTTGTAAGTAATGCTTCAATAACTTCAAGATCGCTATCAGAACTTTCCTTTGATTCTTCTTCACTTTCTGATTGGATTTTCTTCCCTTTCTTGAGTGAAAGTTTGGCCTCAAAAGCTAATTCAATATTTTTAGAAGTTGGAACATAGTTGTCATAGCTATCCAGTTCAAAGGCTGTCAATCTTCCAACTAAGGCATCCAAAGTTATATTGTGATTTTCTTCACATCTTCTTTCTTGAATAGTAGAAACTCTTAGTGCATAAATAGGAAGTAATGTTCTAAGAACCTTACTTATAACAGTTTCATCATCAATTTTTCCTCCAGAAGCTCTGATTGCACTAACACTTGTCTTGATCCTTTCAACATATTTTTCAATGTTTTCTTCTTCTCTCATTTTCATCTGATCAAACTGTCCTCTTAGGCTCTCTACTTTGGCTCTCTTCACATTGTCATCACCACCATAGATTTTCTTCAGCTTGTTCCACATTTCATGAGCAGTTGTGTAGTCTTTGATTTCATCAAATTTTTCATAGCTAAGAGCTAATGCAATGTCTATCATCATAGTGTTATGGTTCTTCTTCTCTGCAATGTCTTCAACAGTTAATGTGCTAGTAGGAATTGTATATTCTTGATCAATATATTTGCATCCTGAATCACCAATGGAAGCCAGATGAAGTCTCATGAGACCTTGCCATGCTGAAAAGTTATTTCTGTTAAGCCTTGGAATTTCTCTTTTGTAAGACATCTTGATCTTTAGCTTAGGTCCTTGAAACCCTTCCTGCAAGCACCAAAAGCTCTGATACCAATTGTTGGAAATATAGATGCAGTAACTAAGAGGGGGGGTGAATCAGTTAACCACAAAAATATTACCACTGATCCCTTAAATATCTTAACAAATTATTTACTGTGCCACTTGGTAAATATACACAGAAATGCTAAAACTTGATCCTTGAAGTGTATAATAATTAAATTGTTCTTAAGCATTCATCACTGATTAACTTACATGAATAAAGAAAATAACATGAACACAAGAGACACCAGATTTACCATGGAAACCCAATATGGGAAAAACCACCAATGTAACTAGTTACTATTTTTCACTCTTCTGAAGTGATGCCCGGTTAGAAGCCAACCTGGTAAAAGGTTACAAAACACACTATAAGGTGTGACCTTGTTAGAGGATTTAATCACCCTGCTAGGAGTGGCCTTGTAAGAGGTCTTGAAATAATTCAATAGAACTGTCACCTTGTTAGAGGATTTACAAAATGGTTGTTAAATCAACTCGGTTAAGAGATTTTAATATCACTGCTACAATTGTAAGAGAGTAACAATGAAATGACCTGCAACTGAATTGCTGAATATAGATCTCTGTTCTGCTTCACTAGATCCTTACTGATCAAATAAATCTTTGCTGCTCCTCAAGGATATCTAACCATCCTTCAAAATTCGCACATACCTTTCTTCAAAATGATTTCTGCATGCTGTATATTTTTTATTCACCACTTGACCTTCTATATATATGCCATTCTAATTAACATTTAGATTGTCAAGTCGGCACAAATAATTATTATAATAGTCGGCTTAGATAAACAAACTATAATAACAAAATCCTTTGAAAGGCCGACCATGCTCGGTAAACATTAATCTTGAAAAGATTTCCTTCGGTGATCGAGTGAACTCGGTAACCACAGCGAATTCTGCAACATCCTTCAGAGACCGAGAGAGCTCGGTAACCACTACTTTTCCTTCGATAACCGAGGAGGCTCGGTTAACATTATTTCCCTATCATATTTCCTTTTGACACCTGAGAGATCTCGGTAGACACTAAAAACTACCTAGCTGACCGACTGAGCTCGATAGACACTGAGAATCGCTTAGCTGACTGGCTGAACTCGGTAGACACTAAGAATGATAATTGATATGACATTTGTGTGACATCAAAGACAACACATAGCTAATCCAACAATGTCCTTCAGATAATTGTATCCAACAGATATCATGGATCTCCCTAAACATATGGCACACGATACATGGACCCTAGGAAAACTTCCTAGGGGTGGTAAATGTAATACCCTAAAAATGGGCTATAAGTTCATTAACCTCCTATATCATCAAATCATATGAAATCGACATCAAAGTCCTAATCTAAGGCACATCTAAACATCATCAAATCTAATTGATTATTTTAAATTTTGCATCGGGGAATATTCCTAGTAATATTTCTAATTATCTTAATTATCTTTAATTTTATAATTATTTGGCAATAAATCACATTTATCCTAAAGTTTGATTAATTGAATATTTTCATATTTAATTAATTAGATTTAATATTTGCCACTTAATTATGTAATTAAATTTAATTATATATATTATTAATTGTATTATTTAATTTTGACAATAAATCTAATATCATATGAATAATTGATTAAATTCTTATTTAATTAATTAAAGCAAGTTGTCATTATTTAATAATATAGTTTTTAATAAAAGTTTGATTAAATAATTGATTAACCCATAAATCAATTGTTTTATTTTTAAAAGCAATTAAGTTGGAAATAAATCACTTTATTATTAAATTAATTCATAAATAAAACATGCACAATCATAAAAGCAGACAACTATCAATTATCAATTAAAGCTAAACTCTATTTTGAGTTAAAGCTTAGCTTTTGCATGTTTTTGTGAGTTAATTATCTTTTATTTAAAAATAACTCAAAAATCAACCTGAGTTATTTGAGTGATTTATGGCTTTTTCTCATGCACCTCCAAAGCTTTGGATTTCTATAAAAACAAGGCTCATCTCTTCATAATTCATCTCTCAATCATCTCTAAAATCTCTCAATCATCTCTGAAATCTCTCAAATCATCTCATATTTTGCACAATCACACTAGAGAATTAGAATTGAAGAATCAAAGCTCTTGCGAATCGACATCTTTGTGAGATCAATCTTATTTTTGCATTCATATTACATATCATTGTTAGATTCATAGCATATCAATTTTCAATAGCATTCATAGCATATCAATTTCATTTAGCATAGATTTCATATCAGTTTTTACAATTATTATTGCATAGAAAATATCAAAAATATAGATCAATTGCATTCAAATCCTTCATTTAGGTGTCGTCTAGGTCACTGATCTCGATAATAATCTGAGAACATTAATCTCGCACCTACTAGAAGGCAGTAAATCACTTGGTTAGATAGCTTTCAATTTTGCATGATTTTAATTATAACTAACCTCTAATGTTTTACTGATTGTTGTGTCTACAGATCAGGTATAATTTTCACACACACATTTCTGGCGCCCACTGTGGGGCAACCCACCTTTGCATGCTGATTTTGATTCTTGGAGCTAAAACCCTAAAGTTTTAGAGATTTAATTTTATCTCCCAAATGGCTTAGAGTTTTGGTCTGAATTTTTTTTTTCAAGTTGGAGACATATTAGGGAAGCTTCGAAAAAAAATTCAGAATTTTATGAATTATTTTTAATTTTAAATAATTTATTTTTGATTTTTCATAAAAAATTAATATCTGATGCAAATCAGCATATTTTTCTAAAATTTTTACATTTTCGGAAATCTCTTCAAATTATATAGGGGGTATATTATTTGTGTTTTAAATTTGGATGTAATTTAATAGCTCAAATAGTCAATTTGCAAAAACTGGTCTATTTTGATAAAATGAGTCTCTAGGGCACAAATGAAGAGATTTTTCTAAAATTTTTGCATTTTTGGAAAGCTCTCTATTTTTTAGTAGGGGTCTTTATTCTAAATTTCTATTTTTGTGGTCAAAATCATATCAAAAAAATTAGATCTTCTTGACTAGGTCAAATGTAGTGCAAAAAAATTAAAATTTTATGATGGGTATGCACTTATTTTTCATATGATTCAATGAATGATATGAGTTGTCATTTGGGTTAATTGTTGGTTATTATTACTGATAATAATTGATTTTTAGAGCTAACCCTATGGTTTTCATAAGTTGAATATATTTTGCATATCTTGTTTGCTTGTTTGCTTGTTGGAGAGTTCGTCACTTGCTTGCATGGAAAAGCTCAACAAAAATTGCTAAAAATCAAGTAAAATCTACTAAGCACGTTGTGAGGATCCCAGGTATTCTCCTTCATCTAATAATATTTTGATTTGGGACTTAAAATAAATCGCTTATGTGTCAAGCTTGTGTGCATCTTTTCATGCTTTTGATCTATTTCTACACACTTGCATAATTGATACTAGGTTGTGAACTCTTAAGGATTCATTAAGTAGTCTTAGAATACTTGTGATTGATCTTGATTACTATCTTGGGTTATTGGACTCACTAATCCATCGGCCCCTCATTTTCGCCCCATGGTTGCAATCCCAGCGCCATAAAGGGGAGGGGTCAACAGGACAGAAGTGTTAAGTGTTCCACTTGGCAACCCTTTTGTGCTTTTAGGAACTCACTTATTTTCTAAGTTGGGGACTCATTTTCAGCTTGTGTGAGGTGTTAAGTGTTCCACCTTGTGGACTCATCTCATATTCGCTTTAAGCGTTAAGTGTTCCTCTTTCTACTTTTTGGGTACTTTTGGTAGATTTACTTTCAGGAATATATTTGTGCGCACATAGTAATTAGGCCCTATGAACACTATTCGTGATTCTTGAGAGATTGGATTCCTAGAGAAATCCTTCCTTGACGATGGAATCCTTGTAGGTAGGGAGGATACTTAGTGCGTTTCACATTCAACTTGGTTAGTGGGTCTTCTCTTATTGATTGACACATTCTCTCTCCGGAGAGGTTGATAGATCACGTGGGGTTGATATCACGAGCTTTGGTGAATCAAAATTGGTTAGTGCATCTTCTCTTATTGATTAATACATTCTCTCTCTGGAGAGGTTGATAGATCACGTGGAGTTGATATCACAGACCTTGGTGGAACAAAACTTTGTCTTAGCGTGTCGGATTAATCTGCTTGCTTTGTTTGGGTTAAAAGTGAAGAGGTGTCAAAACCTTGAATCTGGAGCCAAGTCCCCTTGTGGTATAATATTGTGAGTCATCTTTAGAGAGGGTTAACCGTAGCGGACAATCCCTTCACAGAGAAAATTGCGTTGACGGAACCTCAAGCGGTAATAGCCATTTTTGCCATGGTAGTGACAGTCGCTATATAAATGTCCTTGTGGAAGAAATCTTCATGGGTATGGTTCATTGTTGGGTTGTCAGATCTCCCTAGCAGCTCTTGAAGATTAAGTTCTTGGACTGTGTCAAAACCCTGGTGCACCGGGATTGGAGTTCACCCCTTTGAATCATAAAAGTTGCAGAGTCAAACCATTACTAAAAACCCTAGAGAGGCCAATTTTTCACTTTCAAGTATATGTGTGTTATTGCAAAACTTTTCAAAACATACACAATTAGTACTCTCAGGGATTAGCACAATTTGGTCACTTGATTGTTCATGCGCAAGGTTGCTTTTGCCCTTGTTCATTGTTTTCAGACGTGCTTGGAATCACTTGCTTGTTGTTCTGCGTGCTTATTTATCTACTTGGCTATTAAAAATGATCAAATCTGGTATAACCTTCAAAATCTGGACAATACAATTTGCAAACAATCCAAAACTGAAGACCTTAAATTTTGCAAAAATTGACGTAAAGTTCTTTCTGGAGTCAAAAGTCATTTCAGGAAGTCAAAAGTCATACGAGTTTTGTCAAGTGTCGTTTCAGTATTACCCAATTGTCGTATGAGTTTAGCAACTGTCATTTCATAGACTACCCAGTGTCGTACGAGTCTGCAGAGTGTCGTTTGAAAAAATTTGAGAGAGTTGTCAGAAATTGTCAAATTGCAAGATATGCAATGTTTCCAGCCTAGTTCCAGAATCTGTCAAAAATATCATTGTGTCAAGAACAGAGCAGTAGCTATTGAGAATCCGTACACATGTCTCAAAGAATCAGTACACATGAGGAAGAAATTTTGATCGCCGCTATGAGGAAACAACTGCATGCTATGCAAGTTGAACTTAACAATCTTAAGAAAGAGAAGGAATCTAAAAAGTTCTCCATGGAATCTCTATACTCTTTTCTATTTGATAAAGACTTGTACATGTCACCATGCCCCCGAAAAAAATTTGAGCAATATGATACCTCTTCCACGGAGAGTGACACATCTAGCTTTGGAGACTATGATGACTATGATGACAGACAATGTAATGATACCTATGACACCTCTGTTCCTAAGAGTCCTCCTCATCGTCCATTCCTGCTTTCTACAAATGGGCCGTCACATTGGATAGATCGTGAGGGTGATCCATATGATTCTGATTATGAAAGAGACTTTGATGATTTCTATGCACAATACCTAGATGATCCATCTATTTCACTTGAGGAAGAGAAAGTTTACCACGCTGATTATAAACATGCATACTATAAGGATCTCTCCTCTAAGAACTCTCAGGCTGAAAATAAAGATTACACTCTCAAGCAAGATCATGTTAATGTTGGACCTTTGTCTTATGATGGTTCCCTTCCATCCCCTACTTCCTCCAATACCCATACATTTCCTAAAGCTTCCGAGTCTTTCAAATCTTTCACAGAACCTTCATCTGACACAAGCCCTGATACTTTTCATGTGGTTCCCTATAGTTATCCCCCAGGGCTACCTCTTAAAGAAACTCAAGCTAACCTTCACTTGGCTGCAAAGACTTTCAATAATGATAAATCTAAAGAGCCTAAGCCTTCATATGCTATAATCCCTACTTCAGCTAGTCCTCCACCATCTCTGTCAAAGTCTTCCATACAATCCCAACATGCTTCCTTGTCCTTAGAAGTGGCTCCATGTCAAGAGGACTCTAAAAATGATAAAGAAAAGAACATAAAGAAAGATCAAGATCAAGAACCCTCCATGTCATCCACTCCTTTTCCCGATGTCTCTTATCCGCTTCATGGTTCTTTTGATCCTATACACCCTTTTTCATGCATTCCACCATGTCTTAAGTCTTCTCTTAAGCAAGATCAGGCTACTACTTACACTAATGAGCTTATTGACAATCAAAATGGCCTTACTACGCTTGCACTTTCCAAAGATGATACTTCCATTAAGGTTAGTAAAAATGGTGTTCCTTCCAATGTTAAGCCTATTGAAAAACAAGAGAAAAATTATGCGCTTATGCTATCCGAAGATCCTTGTCAAGATCAAAGTCTTTCATCTTCTTGTTCTACCACTCCATGTTCACTTCCACTTTCTACTCTTCCTAAGTCTTTGCAAGCTTTGAACAATGCTATCAAAGAAGGTGCTCATATTCAAGATGTCCATGATTCTATTGAAAATTCTAATGCTCACTCTAAAGATGTTGATATCCTTGGTTGTCATATAGATGTTGATGAACTTATTGATTATCCTTTTGCATCTTCCACTTCCATCCTTGGACCTCTTCCACCACTACTAAGGGCTTCATGCCTTCCTTCCATCTTGGGTCCTTATGTCCCTTCACTTTCCCCTCCTAACTCTCCTGATTTGCTATCCATCTTGGGTCCTTACATACCTCCATCTCCCATCTTTCCTCAAGATCAACATAGATGCATACCCTTGAATCCTTTTCATCCACCCACCCATCTAAACTAGTCATATCCTCCTCCTTCTTCCACAAGTCCCAAGTCCTTTGGAAGTAACTTGAATGTTCAATACAAGAAAAAGAAGCAATACAAGAATCCATCAAAAAAAGATCACCATGTCTCCTCTAATAGACATGGAAGCATAAAGTCCAAAGAGATATCTAAGAAAAAAACTACAAGACAAGTATGGGTTCCAAAATCCATCATTGAAGATATTATCTCTAAATCATCAAAAGGAAATAAAAAGCCTACGGCTATATGGATTCCAAAGTCTCTCTTGAAAGAGTCTAGTGTTGAGCAAAAAGTGAAATTGGCATTCAAGCTTCCAAAGGCTTCCACTTCATCTCCCTCCAAAAATAATCTTCCATTTCATGCGCCCAAACCTCAACCTCTGCTATCCATTCGCCATATTCCTTCACGTATTGCTTCATTCACATTTCCTCCACCCTCTCACCACCCTTCAAGGTATGTGTTGATGTTGAACTTGCCTTCCTTTCCATCTACCCTTTCACAATCCTTCCATGCATTATCCTTCTACCTTCTATCTTTTTTCCTCATTTGCCTATTCCTCCTATCTTCCAACCTCACTCGCTTTACATAAAACCTTATCCTCCATTTTTCTCTTTCATCTCCCTTTCCCTATTAGCATCTTTGAGCATATCATTTTGAATCCTTGGCATATCATGGTTTATCCTTTCAAGGAGCATTATCTAAAAAGCTTGCCTTCTTCCAAAAAAGAAATGAAAAATAAAAAAAATTAAAAATGTGCCTTGGTGAAAACCTCGAAACAGGCACCTTGGTAGCAAAAGTAAAGAGAAATAAATTCATCCTATGGTGAAAACCACTCCCTTGTGGTGCCTTGGATAAGTACCATGATGAAAACCTGGCAATCAAGCATCATGCGTAGTTCTTCTACATATTTCATCTATTTCATCTTCTCTCTTTGATCTTGACAATGTTGATCTATACACGAACATTTGGCTATTTTGTGAGTTGTCTGATGATGATCTTGCTTTCAATCCCTTCCTATTTAGCCTTCATATTTATTTTCCTTCATTCATTTTCACCTGTCGCTATCCTTTTCCCCTTTGGTCTTGATCTAAGAAAGAAAGAGTAAAACACAGTGCTATGAAGCCTCTTGACATGTCTACTCCTTTGGACTGCATCCTGTCCTTCTTTGGCATTACACTTTTGTGACTTATCCTATGCTAGCCTTTCACTAATTATCCAAATCTGCTTTACATGACAATTTTTCCCTAGCTTGAGTATTCTTGAGGAGTGTTCCCTTGGGGATTTCTTCCCTTCATTCTCCTTCATTCTCTTGTCTTCCATCTCTTCCACCAGCTTGCTAATCCCTCTTGTTCTCCACCTTGCTAGACATTGGGACTGCACGATATGATCTTGCTTGGGAGTTTGCAAATGGAAAAAGATGCTATCAAGTATACCAAGTATCAGAACAAGTATCACAACTAGTATCAAAAAAAGTATCACAACTAGTATCAGAACAAGTATCAGAACCAGTATCAAAACAATTATCAAAATCAGTATCAGAATCAATATTAGAACCAGTATCAGAACAATTATCAGAATCAATATCAGAATTAGTATCAGAACCAGTATCAAAACAATTATCAGAATTAGTATCAGAATCTGTATCAGAATCAATATTAGAACCAGTATCAGAACAATTATCAAAATCAGTATCAGAATCAGTATCAGAACCAGTATCAGAACCAGTATCAGAACCAGTATCAGAACAAGTATCAGAATGGGCCTATAGAACTAGTATCAGAACACCTACAGGGGCTACACCTTTCACTTTAGTTTATGGGTCTGAAGCGGTACTACCTATTGAGGTTGAAATCCCATCACTCGGGATCAGAATGCATGGACTTGTCACTGATGAAGACTACAGAGTGTCTAGGTTACAAGAACTTGAATTACTAGATGAACGCAGGCAAGCAGCGTATGATCATCTTAGAGTATATCAGAAAAGAATGTCTAGAGGCTACAACAAGAAAGTCAGACATAGAGAATTTCAGGTTGGTGATCTAGTGTTGAGAGAAAATCCTAAAAATTAATCCCATCGCGAATGCAAGGGGAAGTTCGAACCCAATTGGCTGGGTCCCTTTGTAATCACTGCTACTTTTGGCTCTGGTGCTTATCAACTCTCAATGACTGAAGGAGAACAACTCTGAGAACCAATCAACGTTCTCCATCTGAAGAAATTCTATGCCTAAGGCATTCAGTGCTTGGTAAATATCCTGAAAAAATCTTAAAAATCAGAAAAAGTCCTGAAAAAATGAACATCTTGGTGAAAACCTAGCAATAGGCGCCTTGATGATTCACAAAAAAAATTAAAAAATATCAAAAGTACAAAAAAATTGAAAAAATGAAAAGTACAAAAAAATTGAAAAAATGAAAAATACAAAAAAATGAAAAAAGAAAGAAAAAGTGCCTTGGTGAAAATCTAGAAACAGGCGCCTTGGTAGCAAAAATAGAATCTCTACCAAGATGTTGAAAACCTGGCAAACAGGCGCCACTTGTTCCAAAATGCTCCATCTATCAGCACAATCTTGGTCTTTCCTAGCTTTCAGTCTTGCTTTAGTTTGTACATATCTCCCGGTTTATTTTTGCATATCCTAGTTTCAATAAGTCAGTCTGTACACCAATCAGCTCAAGTGTCTGTATCCTATCAATGTTCAAATTTGGGGGCAATCAATGTCATATCCTATGGTCTCCCATGTATCTTAGACATTTCCTATCCAGTCAGAGTCCTCTGAAGCTTCCTGTTGAGTCAGTCAGTCAGTCTCATCTCCAGAAAGGATTTTGCATCTACAACAATCAAACATCAAAACTCAACTGAAAACAATTTGTGCTTTTCATGCTTTTATCTCCTTGTAGGCTTACTGATTCGCATTGAGATTTTTGCATATTGTGTCCCTTTGAGCTCTTCGATGATGTCCTTTATAGGATTTAGAGAGTGATGACTGGGGGCATAATCTTTTCTTTGTCTTCTGCTTGTATGTGAAAATCTAACATCTTTGGAACTTCTGGATTGAAATGGTGTCCGACTGTAAGAGCCTCTATCTCGAATTGGATGGCCATGCGTACCTCGACCATTGATACCCAGACAATTTAAGGAAGTTTGATCTAACTATTATCTTTTTGAGTAAGTTCTTTCTCCTACTGTGGAACGCAATCTTGCCTAAGGATGTGAACGATAAAGGGTCACTACGGGTAATTCACATTGGATTTAGAATGATCTCTTGACTGTTTGATGTGTTTGTAATGCAAGGCGTACTCAGGTCATCACAACATTTATGTTTTGATGCTTGTACAAATTGCTATATCAAAATGGACATGATATTCAGGTCATCTTGGCGCTTGTGCCTTGGTGCTTATATCTAATTCGACATTTTGAAAACAAAATCAATATTCATATATCCATGGTTGTTGACCAGTGGGTGTTGTATTGATTCTTGCGCATACAAATCAATATTCATATGTCTATGGTTTCATGGCTAGTGGGCATTGTATTGATTTATCCGGTTACCTAAAAGTTCAATGATGATAACAAATCGACATATGATCAGTGACTAGGTCCTAGGTCTTAGGTTGCATTTTATTTTGCATGTCTCTTTGCATTTTGCATGTTTGCAAGATCTCACAATGACTAAACGAACTTCAAAGCTTAAACAATTCTTCATATCAATTCTTCAAATCTAACAAGAGCTAAATCTCACATGAAGGTTCCTCCAATGAAGTAGCAAGTAGAATCCTTTTTCGGGATCAAAATCAAAATCTAAGATCATTCATATTATTAACTGCTTGCATATTCGACCTTTGATCATCACAGAAATCTAGTATTCAACTTAACTGATTATCTAACATCAAACTATCAAAATTTCAACTTGGTCAACCATGGTCAACTCATGGTCAAACCTAGTCAAACTTGGTCTTTTTGGACCTCCAAACGATGTAGAATGCATTCCCGGACGTGTTTTAACCACTTCTCAAATCAATTAACATGCTTCTGAACTCTCAACGTTGACTTTTCTTGTCAGATTTTAATTTTAATCCCGAAGGGGGCATGGTATTGCATATCATTCAAAGTTTGTAATCAAATTTGAAATCATATCTTTATGGAAATCATATCTTTCATCAATGATCAAGACAAATAATCACATCTAGTTACTGACTCATCAAAATTCCTCATCGCTCGGGGCAAATCTATCATCACTTGGGGCATATCAGATTCATCAAGATCCATATCAATCTGGTATTCTCCTAATCTTGTAAACTGTATCAGTTTTTGCAACCATCGGATCATAGTGTTCTTTCCTTGGTTCTTCGGCAACTGAAGGATTCAGATGTGATACTTGCTAGTTCTGCTAAGACAATCGAGTCTAGAACGGGTCACTCACTTCTTATCAATCCTAAGGTTCAGAATCAGGCATTTTGACACTTTTTCGCAATCATAGGTTCATTTGCTTCTACAGTGAACATTATCTTTGGTCATTTAGGACCTATTATCTCCATATCAATTCAATATCAATTAGCTTCTATCTCATATCAATTATTAATTTCAAAAATCAGTTTCATATCTTTATCAAACACAGACTATCTTTGAACCACTGCGCCTCGCACAGTAATTCAAAGAGGGGCAAAATGTAATATCCTAAAAATGGGCTATAAGTTCATTAACCTCCTATATCATCAAATCATATAAAAGCGACATCAAAGTCCTAATCTAAGGCACATCTAAACATCATCAAATCTAATTGATTATTTTAAATTTTGCATCGGGGAATATTCCTAGTAATATTCCTAATTATCTTAATTATCTTTAATTTTATAATTATTTGGCAATAAATCACATTTATCCTAAAGTTTGATTAATTGAATATTTTCATATTTAATTAATTAGATTTAATATTTGCCACTTAATTGTGTAATTAAATTTAATTATATCTATTATTAATTGTATTATTTAATTTTGACAATAAATCTAATATCATATGAATAATTGATTAAATTCTTATTTAATTAATTAAAGCAAGTTGTCATTATTTAATAATATAGTTTTTAATAAAAGTTTGATTAAATAATTGATTAACCCATAAATCAATTGTTTTATTTTTAAAAGCAGTTAAGTTGGAAATAAATCACTTTATTATTAAATTAATTCATAAATAAAACATGCACAATCATAAAAGCAGACAACTATCAATTATCAATTAAAGCTAAACTCTATTTTGAGTTAAAGCTTAGCTTTTGCATGTTTTTGTGAGTTAATTATCTTTTATTTAAAAATAACTCAAAAATCAACTTGAGTTATTTGAGTGATTTATGGCTTTTTCTCATGCACCTCCAAAGCTTTGGATTTCTATAAAAACAAGGCTCATCTCTTCATAATTCATCTCTCAATCATCTCTAAAATCTCTCAATCATCTCTGAAATCTCTCAAATCATCTCATATTTTGCACAATCACGCTGGAGAATTGGAATTGAAGAATCAAAGCTCTTGCGAATCGACATCTTTGTGAGATCAATCTTATTTTTGCATTCATATTACATATCATTGTTAGATTCATAGCATATCAATTTCATTTAGCATAGATTTCATATCAGTTTTTACAATTATTATTGCATAGAAAATATCAAAAATATAGATCAATTGCATTCAAATCCTTCATTTAGGTGTCATCTAGGTCACTGATCTCGATAATAATCTGAGAACATTAATCTCGCACCTACTAGAAGGCATTAAATCACTTGGTTAGATAGCTTTCAATTTTGCACGATTTTGATTATAACTAACCTCTAATGTTTTACTGAGTGTTGTGTCTACAGATCAGGTATAATTTTCACACACACAGTAAACATATCCATTAGAATTTGACCCCAACTGCACAAGAAGCCCTCCTCGCTCTGATCTGGCATCAAGATGCAACCAATCAAACTAGAAATGGATAATCTATCAAACATGTATTAAGGATGTAGTCCCTTGTAAGGTGTCTATCCAGAATAGTATGATCCCCGAACACCTACTGTAAAGTTGCAATACTCTATGTGGGATCCTACTCATAATATACTAAATCTCTAGTAAATCAAATGCAAAGAATCTAATATACATCCTCTGGTGTTACTTTGATCTTGCTAGTGGGGAGTTGGAAAGTATTATTCTCTGAGTGTAATCTCTCCACAAAATAATTCAACAACCCATGGTTCACATGGAAAATAGGAATACCAGTGAGCTTCCCTACCCCACACTAATCCAATATAACATGGTCATTATCATAAAGATTCCACACTAGCCTCATGGTCTGTGGATATCAAGAATAGGACTATGGGTCACTTAACTTCACCTAAATATCAAAGAAAAGTTAAAAGAACATTAGTAACTCAATCAAATCCAACAATATGTGCAATAATCAATAATGAAAAGTATTATAGAACATAAAAAATTAGGGAGGAAAGTCAAAAAGAAAAATATGATCCTTAGACCAAAACAAAAAAGGGATGAAATGAAGCCATTGTTTTCAATACAATGAAGTACAGTACCACAGATTATTATATGATAATCTTCATTGACCCATATGATAAAACAAGCTAATACGATAACTCACATAGAACCATCCAAGGAAAAGGTAAAAAATATACAATTTTTTATGACATGAGGGTGTCCTTAGTACGATAATTCCTACCGGTTGAAATGGTGAAGTAATTTTAAGTAGTTTATCATATGAGTTATCTCACTAGTTGATACAATGAAAGAGAATACCATACAAAAAATAAGGAAAAACATATAAAATGTGATAAAAATTGAAAAAATACATGAAAATTTACAACATAAAGTTTGGATTGGATCACTTACAGGTCGACCATAGTTCTGCGGTCGGTTGTGCCGTCTCTGGAGCTCAAAATAGTGATTCTAGACTAGTACAAAAAAATTTCTCACATAAGAGCTCGAAGGATTTCAAAGGAGGCAAAAGTGAAAATGAAATGAAAAATAACCCCTTGGGCCTCTTTTATACCCTTTTGACCCAATTTTCAAATTCATCGGATTGACTTGAAATCAGCCCCATTACCTAATTTGACCATCCTAAATCCATTTTTGGGATCAAAATTGAAATTTGACATCAAATTTCAAGTCAAAATATTCATTTAAAATTTTAGTTAAATGTAGTTGATTGCTGACACAATCAAGCTCTTCAACCTATTATCAGGCGAGAATCTATTCAAATCAATCAACCATTATCAAATTGACATGGTCAAACCATGGTCAATCCTAGTCAAATTGGGTCAAACATTAGTCAAACATAGTTAAAATTACCTTGATTGGACCCAAAACTTTCTCTTAATCATCAATAATCAAATCAAAATTCAATCAAATCACTCTAACATCACTTCTACTTGAAATCTAATGCTTTTTATCAATTGAATAGGTTAAAATCGATGCGGTGTCTTGCCATATTCTGATTTCAATAACAAGGGAGCAGGGATATTACATCATCAAGTTGACAATCAAACTCAAAACATCAAATCAAGAAAGGCCTCATCGCTAGGGGAATCTCAAGTTCATCAAAAGATATATCAAGTTAAGGTTCTTGGATCTCTCTCTGCATGAGTGATTTCATCGCTTCACATCAAATTACTCAGATAGAGATCTAATATATTTCAAACCAGTTGGATCTATAGGGGCATACCAGTTTCATTGAATCACATCAATCTAGTATTGTCTTGATGAGGTAATTGGATTCATTAGGACCCATATTAAGTGAATTACCCCAATCAGTTTTATCACACTTCATGATGAGCCTAGTTTATGGCTATTTAGAATATGGTTTTCTGGTTAAAACTTGACTGTTTCATGAGTTTTTCACAGACACTTATCAGAATTTTTATGCTTGAATACTATGATTATGTGTGTATTTTGATACTCTTGAGATTAAAAGAATATGATAACTATATATGTATTACATGGTTATGTAGGATGAAATATGGTATTATTTCCATTCCACGTTAATGGGTAATGTCTCTTGTAGCCATGTGATGAGAACAATGCTAGAATAGGAAAACTTATTATGAATCTTTATCTTGGATATGTGTTGCAGTTTTTGTGTGTGTGCTAACCTCTCATAGGAGAAGACAATTTAGCAGGAAAGGAAGACTTGGCATCAACAAGCGAAGTGGCATCATCAAGAAAAATAACTGATTTCAAGGTTAATAATGATTCCACCATTTCTAGTTGGTAGCGGTTATTGTTACGGACTGGGTTAGTTCAACTTACGAGCATTTTGGAGAGAATCCAATAGTCATGTGTTCCTATATACCTATGTAGTTGAATGCGGCCTACTCCTGTATTAATTGATGTTGTTTCTTTTGTAACTGAAAAGCTATCATATCCATGTATTGGAGAATCCCAGTCTTTAGGAGTTCTATTTCAAGTTGTTAATAAATACACTGGAGTTCATGATTCTTGGTTAGCTAGTTGTTTAGGGAATCCTTTCTGTAATCCAACAAGTAGTGAATACAACTTTTATGTTGCATCTTGTACTCATGTTTTTATGAATGAATGAATGATATTTCCAGATCTTAACCTTTGAGTTTTAAATCTATTCACTCTTTTGTGGGGGCCCACACAGAAGGTGAACTTAGTTTATGATTAAGTAGGAAGTAGTCTTAAGTTTATTTGAGTTATTTAGTACTCTGTTTCTCTTGCAACTATTTGGTAACAGAACCATTGGTTGTTTCCTATAGCATAGATGCATAGTTAGTTTACTGTTGAAGCATTTCTTTAAGCTCTAAGTTAAATTATTGTTCCAATTCTTAATATAGAGTTCCTATAGTATTTCATTTTCTTTAGTAATGATGACTTTGAAGATGGACTAGAGCATATACTTTGCAGTCACCATTTCAAGTTTACGCTCCTAGATTGATAAATCTAATGAGTTTAGTATGCTATTTTAAGTAAGGTACTTGATGCTATTTAACCATAGAATCACTATAAAAGGATGTCCAATCCTTAGTTACTAAGGTATTATACTGACCAACCATTTTTGACTCCGTTGTTGGGGATGGTGTCAATCTAGTTCAACCCTAGTCATTGTGTTAGTTTAAATTCTACATTTTCTTGCATGCATAGAAGAAGAAGAGACCATCTTGGGAGATTCCTTCCTCGCATTATTCAGGATGACCCATTTGATATTTTTTATCCAGAGCCTAAGGAATCCCAAGTCAAGAACATACAAGGAGAAGAACCATTTGAGAATTTATTTGTTGATGCATATGAACAATTTCCCTCACCATCATCATCTGAAGAATCATTGCATCTGAATGAGCTTTTCATTGACCCTAAGTATCAGGATAATTTGCTTTCCCTTTTTGTTTTTCAACCACAACATCTAGGACCTCCCGCAAGGATGGCTTAGCCTACCTTTCCTTTTCCTATCCCTCCTCAACAAGGTAATCAAAATTTGAAGAACATACCTTCCGCTGCACTTCCCAAATTCTATGACCTTATTACAGAAGATCCTAAAACCTTCCTCTTTGA
Organism: Chamaecyparis obtusa; assembly: GCA_027943335.1. Classification (NCBI taxonomy): domain Eukaryota; kingdom Viridiplantae; phylum Streptophyta; class Pinopsida; order Cupressales; family Cupressaceae; genus Chamaecyparis; species Chamaecyparis obtusa. Next base: position 275,737 of record BSBK01003780.1, read on the forward strand.
GTTTGACATCCTTTGCAAGAGTTATGACTATAAAATTGATCCCCACAAGCTGAATTTGTTTCCATATACTCTAAAAGAGGCTGCTTTAAGATGCTTCATAGGGTTGGGTACCAACACCATAGCAGATTGGACTGCAATGAGTAATTTGTTCCTTTCAAATTATAAAGAGTACTATAGGGGTCAAGATTTGAAAGGAGATTGCATTTTTAAAATGTCCCAAAAGGAAGATGAAACCTTGGAGGATTATCTCTCAAGGTTCATGTTCAACCTACAGCGTAACACACAACACCAGCTAAACAAGGAATCACAAAAGAATCTTTTCCTAAAAGGTGTACATGATGGTAGCATTGAAGCCTTAAATCTTATGGTAGGTGGTGATATCACTTAGAAGAGTTGGGCTAACATAAATAATATATGTTTGAACTATTCCATAGCTACTGTGAAGAAAGGTAGAGGATTGCGAGACTTACCTCATAAGTCTAATGGTTCAGCGGTGTCCAAAGTGGAGTTGTCGAACCTGTTGTCAGATTTTAAGCAAGACATCATTAATAATGTTGGTACTCAGTTGGACACCATGTAGGCTAGAAGGAAGAAGGAGGAAGTCGATGCTATGTTAGCTGAATACTGTCTGCACTATAGAGAAAAGAAACAAAACTGTAGATGCAAGCTTGGAGTCACAACCAATGCTGATTGAGTTTAAAGCCATTGATGAAAATGGAGAAGTGTTGTACATTACTCAATGCAGGCCTTGGGCCCAAAGACCAGGTATGCTGCAAGACCTTGTCCAAAACTATAATAATAATAGTTAATGGAAGACTCATCATAATATGGGTTTTAGTCGGCATAATAATTGGCAGCAACCTCAACAAGGTTGGCAGCAACCTCAACAAGGTTGGTAGCAACCTCAACAAGGTTGGCAGCAACCTCAACAAGGTTGGAAACAATCCTAGCACGGGTGGCAACAACCGCATAATTGGATTAACTAATCTAGTCAACAAGAATTAATTCCACCACCTCAATAGTAGGCTCTAATGCCTCCTCTTACAGCCAATAATATTCTCCCTAAGTAGACTCAACTGCCTACTCAACCTACCCCTAATCCCAACAATCCCAAGCCACTAGCACAACAAAAGAGCTATGCTATCTCCTTGAATGATATTCATTTAAGGTTAGGAACAACTCTCGCTTCTCCTCAATAGCCTATCATAATAGAAGTTGAGGGTTCCTTAGTTAAACAAGTGGATATGCCAACTCAGCCTACCTCTCCTACAGTTAAAGAGCCCTCATTTCCTCATAGGTTGGTAGAACAAGCTCATCCTATAGAAAGCCAAGCAGTGATAGATTTTCTTAATCAACTGAAGTGGATGATAGTAAAAATACCATTTCTATATTCTATTAAGGAAGTTCCTGCTTATACTAAAGCCATTAAGGAGGCTTGTATAAAATAGCAAGGGAGAAAGAAAAAGGATCCTAAAACTATTCACATCTTAGGATAGTTGTCTAGCTTGATGTTGGAAAAGCTGACTATACCCAAATATTCTAATCCTGGGAGTCCTGTGGTTACGGTCACCATTCACAGAATGCAAGTCCAAAATGCTCTAGTTGATTTAGGTGCATCAATAAATTTCATGACAAAAGAGGTAATGTCTCAACTATATATCATTGGCCTCAGGGAACACCAACCATATCAAAAGGCATTCAAGTGGACCCCACAAAGATTGAGGTAATCAGTACCTTACCCACACCAGAAAAGTAGAAGGATGTGTGAAGTTTTCTTGGGCATGCCAAGTATTACAAAAGATTTATAAAGGATTTTAGTCATCTTGCAACACCTCTTTATAACTTGTTGAAAAAAAAGCCAAGTTTTCTTGGGACTCTGAGTGTGACAAGTCTTTCCTGCAACTTAAGGAGGTTCTCACCACAACACCAATATTGAGGGGACCTAATTGGGGTTTTCCTTACAACATTCATATAGATGCCTTAGACTACGCTATAGGTGTAGTACTTGGTTAGAAGGTAGTTGAGCATGCTATTTACTTCATCTTAAAAATTTGCAAGGTGCAGAGTTCAACTACATAGTAACTGAAAAGGAACTGCTTATGGTTATTTATGCACTAAATAAATTCAGGCACTATATTACTAGGTATTAAATCTTCATTCATACTGATCACTCTGACATTAAATACTTGATAAACAAACCAACCATATCTAGAAGGTTGGCTCACTGGTTGTTACTTATTCAGGAATTTGATATCACTATAATCGACAAGCCTGACAAGGCCAATGTGGTAGCTGACTTCTTTTCTCGGTTGCATGTCCTTGATGATCCTGTAGCCATTGATGATAGTTTTCCAGATGAACACCTCTTTCTATTTTCTGTACACAATCCATGGTATGCCAAAATTTCTAATTACCTAACCACCGGTAAGACTCTAGCTCAATTCTCTGCTAAAGAAAGAAGGCTATTAGCTGAAAAGAGCTTTAACTATTCTTGGATTTTTGGATTTATGTTTTATACCGGTCCTAATCAAGTAATCCGTAGATGCATAAGGGAAGATGAAACATATGATATCCTAAGGGCATGTCATGACGAGCCCTGTGGAGGTCATTTCACTACCAAGAGAATAGCATTCAAGATCTTGACTATGGATATTACTGGCCAAGTTTACACAAGGATGTAGCTCAATATACAAAGAAATGTGATAAGTGCCAATGCATGGGGTGACCCACTAAGTTGGATGAGATGCCCCTACAGCCTCAAGTCATTGTAGTGCCCTTTAATAAATAGGGGATTGACTTTTTGGGTCATATGGAACCATCTTCACAAGGTAAATCCTATATTCTAGTATGCATTGATTATGTTACATAGTGGGCCGAGGCCAAACCTATGAAACACCCTAGGGATAACAATGTTGCCAAGTTCCTATATGAATTTATTTTCACAAGATTTGGTGTGCCTAGGGTGTTGACATCTAATTAGGGCACTCAATTTACTTCCAATATGATAGCTACTTTAATGGAATAATATAAAATTTGGCATGGTAAATCATCGCCTTATCACCCCCAAGCCAATGGCCAAGTAGAATTTACTAACAGAGAGCTAGAATCCATTCTTACCAAGATAGTAGCACTCCATAAGAAAGATTGGGCCAAATGAATTTCTGAAGCTCTCTGGGCTTATATAACTATCTGGAAATCTACAACAGGCTTCACTCCTTTCGAGCTCATCTATGGTAGGTCAACTTTCATGCCTGTGGAATTTGAACATAAGACATTAAGAATAGCTCTAAAACCTAGTCTTGATCTCACTTCTGCACAACAGGAACATATTATGAGTTTGAATAGAATCGATGAATGGCACAAATCTACATTGCATAATACAGAATTGATCCAACAGTAACGAAAGCAGTGGCATGATAAGTTTACCAAGGATAAAATATTTGATGTTGGTGACTGGGCACTTCTTTATGATTCTAGGTATCAACACAATCCAGGAAAGTTTCAAACTCACTGGCTGGGATTGTACGAGATCATTGTTGTGTTTTCAAATGGAGCAGTTCAATTATCCACTATTGATCCTATACGCTTCAAGTTATTGGTTAATGGGCAAAGGCTGAAACTATATCACAAACCGCAAAGCAAAGAAGAGTTCCCACATTAGTTCTCTTCTACCGAAGGTGACATCTCTCCTGCAGCCTCTAAAAATGAGCCTCCCGCTCATTTAAGTTCTTCTCTCTAAATTTTCTCCTCACCTCATAATAAACACTTTCTTCATGAAAGTACTTTCTCCGTAATAAAATCCATCTCATCACTTCTAGTCTTTTCATGCCTCCACCTCATCATTCTCCACCAATGGATGATGGTAGGTGCTGCCTTTAGCAAATTATCAGGTTCATAAACTATCTGAGATATTCATTTTCTAATTTTTTTTTCAAATTTCTAGCTAGGTCTTGTCACATGTGCAATTGTGGGACCAATTGCCTAATTAAGCTGGGGGGGAGATATATCATTTTTTTTTGTTTTATGTGTTCATGAAATCATTATATTTGATTCTTTTAAACTTTACCTATACTTTTACACACTCCTTGCCAACTTTCTCTTTGAGTGATGTGACAATCTTGAATACTTCACACATATCATGCAAAGGTGGCCAGTACGAAGTCTGTGGAGTAATTATGAATAGTTAATGCATGATATACTTTAGATTTGCACTCATATTTCCTTAAGTGCTTTCATTTTTGAAATTCCAAAACTTTCTGCATTTGAATTTTCCTGTAGCTTATCATTCCAAGACTTCCTCGCTCAAAATCTTTGTTGTAGTGTGTTTGGATTTTCTGCAACATTGTTTTGAATAGTCTGATAATCTAAGAGATGGGATGTGATCTCATCCGATGTGAGCCCATAGTGCATTCTATTTTATTGAATGATCAAGCATGTTTTCCATATTTTCAAACCAAAGGATGGCTTGATTATATTCAGAGACTTACCACTTAGGACGGTGAGGTTACATTACAGTTTTTAAGCACGTTAAAGGAAGGAGTGGCCATGGTTAAAGGACTAAGGGTATAGTTTACACCGGAAATTGTGGCTGATGATATAGGTCTTTCATAGGAAGGAGAAGAGTTCTTGGAAAACCTTGATCCGACAACATCCAGGGCACAATTTACTCTTCACTCAGACCCACCACTGGAAGTTGACAAGAAGCAAGGTACGAAAAATATATCTTTTCCAAAACTCTTTAGGTAGTGTGTAGTCTACATTATCAAATATTTTACTTGTGAGGGATGATAGACATTCTTGCATTCTGTTCACTTTAAATTCTTAAGTTTTCTATGGCATGATAATCAACCTATCAATGTACTTGGCTTCATGTTCAATATTTTGAAGAAGAGAGCTTCCTTGGTGCAAGAAGTTAAGCTTAATATTGTCTCTCATCATTGCCTGATTAAGTTAATTATTGAGAAAGCTTTGAGAGAACAGTTGGGGATGTCATGGGAAGATTTTATGTTGGAAGGATTTAAGGAAAAAACCCTAGAGCCTATAGGTAAAAGTGTTGGAAAAAGGGTTCAAACTGAACATGGGGTCGAGAAAATCATTGTGGAACTTGAGTCAAATCCTTCACTGAGGAGAAGGTCTAGGTTTAAGACCCCTAAAAGTTCCCCTCAATTCTCTACTTCTGGGTCTGCTCAGAATGAAGAAGAGGAGAAAACCACTACAGGAAAGACTACTACCCTGTCAAATAGGGTTTCCCGGAGGAAAGTAAGAAAAAGAAGAATGACTATTTCCACTTCTTGTCGGGAGACAAAAAAGTGATCTCCTATAGTTTCAGTCACTTCTAGAAAGTGAAAAGTTCCTAAAAAATAATTATACACCCCATTGAGAAGGAGTGGTAGAAGGAAGCAGAATGAGTCCACATATATACCACTGAAAAAGTCAACTGATGAACTTGAAGTCTCTAAGCCAATGGAAGAGGAACCTAGAAATACTCAGCCATATTCCCCTAAGAAAGTTTGAGGATGAAAAGGAACAATCTCCTGTGGGGAAAATGAATCAAGAATACATAATAATTGGAGATGACTCCAGCTTTGATGAACATGCTTATAGGTTCCAAAGAAGGGGATAATCTTCCAAAGGTCCTCAAACAACTGATAACTTCAATGATTTAGAGAATGATGTAATGTTAGAGGGATGTTATGAAGAAGGGAATGTATCAGAGTCACCTCCTGCAGAATCAGGAGAGAATTTGTTCAGAGAAAACCTTGATGTTAACATGAATTTTTTCAATCAAGTAGTGGAGAAGATATTAAGCAAGGGTTTGGATGCATTGGCTTTTGTTGCGCAATAGTATAGTAACATGGAGAGATCTATGGTGGTGTGGACGGACCCCACAAAAACAATAAGTTTGAATAGTGGTAAGTCCTCTGTTTCACATTCAGTAGGAAACCCTTGTGTTAATGCCATGTCAGAAGTTTCTTGCTTCGTGTCCTTGTTTTCTATTATTTTCTAGTTATCTAAACAATTAGTCATAGAGAGGGAACAATGGAAACAACAAAAGAAAGAATTGAACAAAGTCATTGACTAGGATTATCAGGAAGCCCTTGAAAAAGAAGAGGTAGAGAAACTTCATGTGAAGCTCAATAAGGTAACATCACTTATACTTGAGCTAATGAGCTATAGGTCTTCATCTCTTGTGTATGCCATATTTTTTAAAGAGAAGCTTCTGAATTACCAAATGACTTGCATAATGCAAGATAGGTCTCCATTGTTACAAGAACTCCTAGAGTTTTCCCAAGCTTTTCATAACTCTCCTCCAACCATTAAAAAAAATTTGTGTGAGCTTTTTCTCCACAACCTAGCAGTTCCTAATGATAGAGTTTGGAATCCCTTGTTGTATGTTGGGGATATCCAACTGAGAGCTCGCATGCCATGGATTTAAAATGAAATCAGTTGAGAATCCCAAGACAAAGTGTATAGAGAGTTGGAGGAAGAAATTCCTCTCTATTTAAGACCAGAGACCAAGGACCCTAAAACCTGTTACTATGACTAGTTATGCATTTCTCCTTCAGATTCGAGGAGTAAACTCATTTATCCTCTCCAGAATACAGATTTTGATGAATATGTTTAGATGGCTAAAGTTGAGCTACCAAAGGATATGAACTCCATTCAATGGTGATGGATTAGTTTGACTAAATAATTAAGGAACAAAGAGCCACATTCACCTCTTAACTTAAGTATGGCAAACATACATGCTCCATGGTATATTTCCTTGGGAAGAGGAAGGCAAAGTTTTTGGATTCCCCTCACATTTCAGTCGCCCTTACTCATTTCCCTTTTGTTGGAAAACTTAGAAAGCTTAGAAAATTATGACATGGATGGGGAAGTGAATAGGTGGGAGAAGCACAGAGAGACCAAGGGATTTTATTGGAGCTATGCAAAAGGGGGCAGCAGACAAAAATCAGCTGCAGATTACAGGATGACAGCAAGACTCAAGAACTTTATATTTGTTGTGGGACCAGAAAAAGGTCAAGCTGGGGGGCAATGATGAGCCCAGTTTATGGCTATTTAGTATATGATTTTCTGGTTAAAACTTGAGTATTTCATGAGTTTTTCACAGACACTGATTTGACTTTTTATGCTTTAATACTATGATTATGTGTGTATTTTGATATTCTCAAGATTGAAAGAATATGATAACTATATATGTATTACATGGTTATGTAGGATGAAATCTGGTATTCTTTCCATTCCACATTAATAGGTAGTGTCTCCTATAGCCATGTGATGAGAATAGTGCTAGAATGTGAAAACTTATTATGAATCTTATCTTGGATATGTGTTGCAGTTTTTGTGTGCGTGCTAACCTCTCGCAGGAGAAGATAAGTCAGTGGGAAAGGAAGACTCGACATCAACAAGTGAAGTGGCATCATCAAGACAAATAACTGGTTTCAAGGTTCATAATGATTCCACCATTTCTAGTCAGTAGCGGTTGTTGTTGCGGACTTGGTCAATTCAACTCATGGGTGTTTTGGAGAGAATCTAGCAGTCATGTATTCCTATATACCCATGTAGTTGAATGGAGCCTACTCTTGTATTAATTTATGTTATTTCTTTTGTAACTGAAAAGCTATCATATCCATGTATTGGGGAATCCTAGCCTTTAGGAGTTCTATTTCAACTTGTTAATAAATAAGTTGGAGTTTGTGATTCCTGGTTAGCTAGTTGTTCATGGAATCCTTTCTGTAATCCAGCAAGTAGTGAATACAACTTTGTTGTTGCATCTTGTACTCATATTTTTATGAATAAATGAATGACATTTCCAGATCTTAACCTTTGAGTTTTAAATCTATTCACTCTTCCATGGGGGCCCACACAGAAGGTGAAATTAGTTCATGATCAATTAGGAATTAGTCTTAAGTTTCTTTGAGTTATTTAGTACTCTGTTGCTCCTATAGCCATTTGGTAACATAACCATTGGTTGTTTCCTACATCATAGATGCATAGTTAGTTTACTGTTGAAGCATTCCTTTAAGCTCTAAGTTAAACTATTGTTCCAATTCTTAATATAGAGTTCATGTAGTATTTCCTTTGCTTTAGTAATGATGACTTTAAATATGGACTAGAGCATATACTTTGTAGTCAACATTTCAAGTTTACACTCCCGGATTGATAAATCTAATGAGTTAAGTATGCTATTTTAAGTAAGATACTTGATGCTATTTAACCATAGAATCACTGGAAAAGGATGTCCAATCCTTTAGTTACTAAGGTATTATACCGACCAACCACTTCATCAAGCTAATTATTCATTCAAAATAACCTTATGGTATACGAGTCTTTTTGGCATCAATCAATTTCATCACTTCACATCAAATTGGTTATTTGTCATCATCATCAATAGGTGTTCAATTTCATCACTTCACGTTAAGATGAACATTTTGGTCTCATCTATCGCTCTTCATCCAATCAAGCTCAGAGTCGGTATTATTATTCTTCATCCAACCAAGCTCATAACTGATAGCTTTAAGATCTCCAATCGATTCTCGTTCAATCAAGTTTAGAATCATCTCTCAATTAGGAATGGTTTCAACACTTCACATCAAATTGCTCACTACTTAAGCATTGGATGTTCTTTGAATCCACATGTTTCCCACTGATCGATTCAAAGAGGGCCAAATATAATCAACTAAAATAAGTCTAGTAAACCAAGAGTCTCTAATTTTGATTAATTTTCCTTAAAAACCAAATTGGAGGGATTAAAATACTACGCCTAATTATGCGAGTACAAAATTCATCAATCAACTTACATAATTAAATCAATCTCCTAAATCAATCATCAATTAAATCTCAAATCCTAGCATCAAGATTATTAAATTGATAAATCAACTCAGTTCATTAAAATTCCTAAACCCTCTTTTAATTAAGTGAACCCATTCAACACATGTGTGTGCACATAAATTCTAATTTAAAGGAAATAAAAGAGGGAAATTGCCTATTTTGTCTCCTCCCCTACCAAAAAAACACAAATCTGGCCAATCAATGGTTTATCACATGGATTGAAAGAGTAAGAATCTCATCCTTTCTTTACAATCAAATCTTGACCGTCCATTTTGATGGAAAACCTATATAAGAAACCTCTCCTAACTCATTTGGGATCCTAATTTTCTTAGTAATGTTATAATGTCATTTTTAATCTAGAGCTCATTTATGCATTGTTGAATCTTCATTTACATGTTATTTCCTTTCTTAGATTACTTGTTTTCAATCTATCAATCATGATGCTTATTTCATAGTTTGATTCATAGTTTAGAAGCCTCATTTCCCATATTAATATACATTTGCATGCAAGATTTTGAGTAGAGAATGAAATCTTGCATCCTACCTCTTTGAATCTTTCATTATGGAGTAGTCTAGTCATTGATCTCATATGCCAGAACTGAGAGCATTATTCATAGATCACACTCACTTCATATAGGAAGTAATAAGTCGGTTCTATTGGGTTTTATTTTCTCACTTCGGTTAGTTTATCCCATTGCTAACCCTCTAGAGTAATGATTTATTGAAGTGTGGTTGTTATAATCTAGAGCCACATTTAACCCACACAATTAGTCTTGTGTGGTTCAAGCTTATAATTGTCCATTAGTTTGGTAAGTAAGATGATGAGATTGTGTTATATTTAATCATTTATCACAAAAATTTTTATGTTCTTTATGTGTAGTTAATCCTCAAAAGTAATTTGGTTTATACATTTCATTGTTATCATCATGAATATCATTAATTATATTCTCATTTATTCCATTTTCCTAATAGGATAAATTATTCAATTCACTAAAAAAGATATACTATAAATATACTGACATTTATAATACATGCTCACATTTAGACATAATAACACATAACTCTAAAAATAAATGATAAGCCATGAAAATATTTGGCTTTCAATTTTTAGAAGTTAACCATCTAGAATCATGCATCAAAGATCATCATCCCATTATAAAGATTTCATATTAGTTGGTAAACCATGAAATGTAAAAATTCCATCATGAGTTCAATCTTGTTCCATTTGTTTTCATTGCATGAATTGAGTGATGCGTGTCATAGGCTCAATATTGTAATGAAATTATTTCATGAAAATATAGCTAAATATTAGAAGAAATAGCTAAAAGTATGAGACTAAGAATAAAGTTATGTAAGGACATGACCACTCAAGTTTTATGGAAACACATTAGTGAGCATATATTTTAATGAAACAAGGGAAAGACACTACTTGAAAGAATTGTAAATATTGTAATGAATCATCTCTATCCTCATGAAACAATAGTTATTAGCTATGATTACTATAGGAGTATTATTGATTGATACTACTTGCTAATGATTCATGACTAGAATGACCTAGGAGATGCATATAAACAACTTTGTAGAAATTCAACTCAAAGTTTTTGGCATGAGAGATAAGGTAATTCTTACTTTTCAAAAAGGTCGGCCAAAAGGTGGAGAATTTTAAAATTGCCATGCCCGAAAATTGAGCAAAAAACACCAATCAATTTTTTTTCTAACTAACATTAACTTGACTAGGGTATCTAAACATTTGTAATATTCAGTTTAAGTGCATAATTGAAAATGACTGAGGGGCATCATGACCAAGTTGACTTGGTCAACCTCCTTCGAGTTATCAATTTTCTATAATGAGGCTTGATACTAAAGTCAATAGGATCCATTTAATAGAAGGAGTTGACTAAGTTTGACTTTTTAAATCCCCTAGATGTTATCAGAAAAGACAAGGTTTAATAAAAGTGTCAAATTTGTTTAACCTAAAAATCTGTGTCAGAGTTCAAGAACTTGATGTGCGATATCTTCGATGCATTAATTAACTCTTGGACTTAAAATTCTTAATTAGGTTTAATTTCATGTGGATTACCCAAAATTCATTACACTATAGTCTCAACCTTTAAATTTAATCATTTATCAAAATGATTAAACTAAAAATGGAAACATAATAGTGTTTAATAAATATTGGGGTCACTAATTGAATTAGAGAATTATTAATAACCCTAAAGTAATTACCATAATACTAACTTGATTAGGTAATCAATTAACTATACAAAAATTACTTAATCAATTTAATAAATCAACTCAACTTAATAAGTATTTATGCAATAATGGATTAAAATATTTAATAATTAAACTATTGAATGTGAAAATAATTAAATTAAATCTTCTATGTGAAAATATATCTAGCCCCTTTAGGGGAAATCAAATCCTTTCCACAAAGTCAAAATTGGCAATTTAGAAGTTTCCCAAAATGCCTTAGAGTCAATTTTCAACTAACAACATTAATTGAAAAATCAAATTATTATGTTTATTCAAACTTGCCAACTAAAGTGGCTTGGATAAAATTTTGGGGTACATGACTAATAGTTTCTATAAAATCTTCAAAGCTAATTCTTTACGTTTCATTTGTTTGCATTCTAATAGTTTTATTTTTGTTTGAATTTCAAGTTGTTTGGGAAATATGGAGACTCCATTAATGGAGCTTGAGGTTTGATTTTATATATATATAAGTGTGGTTAGTAAATTTTTGATATTTATAAAGAAAAGAAGGATAATAATAAGAAATAAAATAGATAAATATTATGAGATTATTTTATATATATATATATATATGTATGGCTTAATCTATATCTTTTTTAATTCACTACTTTAATTTATATTCAATTTTTTTAAAATTAAAAAACACATTCTATATTTTTATCTAACCACAAGTCTTCTCTCTCACTAGACTGTATTTTATTTTTAATGTTGTTAAATTTTAATATTTTTTTATTGACTATCATTTTTTTTGTTGAATTTATAAATAATCGAGACTACATTATTCTTGGGGACCGCAGTCACCCTTATGGGAGTTGCGAGCCCCCATTAATGGGGACGCAACCTCCCACTTGGGGAGCTACGAGCCCCCATTAAAGGGGACACAACCTCCCACTTGGGGAGTTGCAAGCCCCCATTAAAGGGGATGCAACCTCCCCACTTGGGAGATGCGATTTCCCAAGAGGAAAAGGGAGGTGGGGTCGGGTGGAGATTTGCTCCCCCCCATGAAGTTATATTATTTTTTTAATATTTTATTTTAAAATAGTTTTGTTTTTTAAATGATATAATATTATTACTTTTTTTTGAGTTTTAATTCTTTTTAAAAATATAAATTTTTTAGAGACTCAATAAAATAAGATTTAATTTTCTCTTTTTTTTTAATATATCTTCTACTAGGCTAACATGTTGATCTAATTGATTAGTCTAGATTAAGATAAAAAAAAATAAAAAATTACTAGAAGGATCTAATCTATTTAAGAAAGTATCATATATATATAATTTTTATTAAATAATTAAATATATTTTATCCTTCTTAGAATAACCTTACAATTATACTCTTTTTATGATGACAATTTGAATTTAAATAATTTTATAAATAACTATATTTTATATACACATAAATAGGATTAAATCCATATATATTTTGAAGTTTTAAACTACTAAAATGAAAATATATTTCTAGCCAATTTTATTTTTGATTTTCCTTAGTTTAATCTTCATATATGATTATATACTTTTAGAAACAACTATTGCTAAAGTAATTTATTTAAGAATTTTTTTTAATCAAATAAAAATACAAATCCTCCTTAGATAATTACTTGAAATTTAAAATATTTAAACAAAAGGACTAATCTTTATATATTTTAACATGACCTAATTGAGGTCTTAAAATGATCAAGTTTCCTAACTTTACTATCTTTTAAGAAAATTGATCTAACTAACTAGGAAATAAATTACTTTGAGAAACAACTTAAAAGTGTATTTGTTGGAAAAATGGTCAATGCTCCCCTCGGGATTTGTGACATGGCTTAACTGCCTCTTGTGTCTTCTATAAGGCTAGTGGTTGTATTGGGCATTAACAGGTTGATCTTTTGGTGCAACAACAACCACTGCTTGTAACAAGTAGTATCAGAGCTTGGTCATAGGTTTGAATCCCCTCAGGTAATGCTGAGGGGGAGATTATTGGAAAAATGGTCAGTGCTCCCCTCGAGATTCATGAAATGGCTTAACCACCTCTTGTGTCTTCTATAAGTCTAGTGGTTGTATCAGACATTAACATGATGATATTTTGGTGCAACGATAACCACTACTTGTAACAGTATTTTGGTAGTAACCTTTTTATGACATAATAATAAAATATTAAGAATAAAATTTTAACAACTTAGCAATTATGATTTTTATTCAAGTATGTAGAAATTTTAAAACAAAACCTTCTTTCATATTCATATAGCAATCAGACTTACATAAGTTTAATTTCTTGAAAACTATAACATGACTCTTTTACATCCTTGAAAATTTTACATTAGCCATAAGGCTAGGGAATTCCATTAGAAGACCCTTAAGACAAGCTTCCAAGGATCCTCCAAATCCAAGCTAAGCACCTACAAGAATTTTTATTTTAACCATGGAGGCTCACCTCCCAAGCTAGACCATTACATGGTCACCCCTGAGCTAGGGGAACAAAGAGAAAAAAGGGAACATCACTGACATAATCAAAATAACTTATAATAAGAACACTCAAAACTCCCATTCCCAAGGCTAGCTCATAGGCTTTCAAAAGCTATTAAACAAAGGGTGAAAGTGGACCATACCCATTAGGGGAAACCAAGTTTAAATGAAATATATAAAGACCACACATGGGCTAACTTCAAAATCCTTCCCAAAAGCATCTTCACAACAAAACTATGACTTCAAGCAAGAACACTCCTTATAACCCCCTATCGCCCATAGGCAAAACTTGGTATCATAGAGTACAAAGTATCCATGTTTATCCTTCCCACACACGGGGAGACTCTACACTAATATGGTTGTCTTCACCCTCCAAGGTTACTCTACCCTCCCAAGGGTGAGTGTGCCTTGAAAACTCCCTTAAAATAACAAATCACACCAATTACTATAAGAAAAACACAAACTAAAGAGTAATACAACACACAAATATACCATATGGCCTCCATGAGAGCATATGCAAGCTTTCCATACTACAAAACATATAAACCATGAGTTTGAGCACCAACCTATCTCTAAAGATTAAGGTTATGAAATTTTGAGAAGAGCTTTATCCTTATATTCTTTTTTTGAAGTCCTTCCAAACTAGTAAGTCTCTAATGGTAGAGAGTGGGTGATCAACCTAGGAAGTCTCATCAAACTCCCTCTAATAGGCTCTCTAACTCCACCACTAACTAAGACCATTAATGCAAGGGTACCTTCATCATAACTCCTCCAAATATCTTCCTCCCCTCATAAATGAAGTTTGAAGACTAAATGGAGTTGAGAAGATGGTTTCCCAATTTTCTCAAACTCCTAAACTCGGATCTTGACTTTGGGGGTACTTTAAGAGGTTCATTTATGAGTCTAGGGACTTTCTAATGACCAAAATTTAACCCCTAACCCTAAGTATACCTAGTAGGGTAGTTAAATTTGACCCTAACTTCCCCCTAGAAGCTTCCTTGACCTTCCAAAACTTCACTTGAAATTAACCTACGAGTTTATCCATATTTGACCTATCTAGAAACTTTCTACACCCTAGGTAATCATGGGGACTCTACAAGTTAACCCTCTAGTTGGTGTCATACTTATCCTAGTTAAAGGGGTTAGTCATGCCAACACCTCATACACCCATGTGTCAAGTGACACACCATAAATTTCAACCTATTTACACATAGCATGACTAACATAAAATAATTAGCTTAATTAAATACAACATTCAACAATTTATTTTACGAATAAAAACACAAGACAATGAGGTTCATGTCTCTTCGCTAGACAAAACCTTGACTTTACAGTTATAACATAGTTTCACTCTTTGTTCCCCACATTTAGAACTATGGTCAATCTCCTACACACGCATTGCAAACATCAGTAGTTCCAATAACATAACAAGGTAAATAACATAAACCACACATATCATCAAGCACTCACAATTACATAAACCTTACCACATAATTCACTATCTGCATTTGATCCCAATTTTCATAACATGTACTTTTTAAATTCATTTTGCATCATATATATCTAATGTATCCAATATACTGCATCATCAAATCAATAACCTAACATAGGTATATCACGATCAACTATAAATCATCAAATAAGTGTTTTAATCAACATAATCCAAATGCAAAATATACATAACATAGGATTCATCAATTCTTAAAATAATAAAATATGTCCAAGTATCTCAAATCCAAATATCAACTGAAGAGTTTGACTAGAAACCAATGCTAAACTATGACGATCGGGGTAGACCTCACAAAAATTTACACTAACCACAACATGGAGTAGTTCGTGAAAGAAGGTTGCACTTGAGCTATAACCTAAAGATCACCATCCCATGATAAAGATTTCATATTAGTTGGTAAACCATGAAATGTAAAAATTCAATCATGAGTTGGATCTTGTTCCATTTGTTTACATTGCATGGGTTGAGTGATGCATGTCATAGGCTCAATATTGTAATGAAATTATTTCATGAAAATATGGCTAAATATTAGAAGGAATAGCTAAAAGTATGAGACAAAGAATAAAGTTATGTAAGGACATGGCCACTCAAGTTTGATGAAAACACATTAGTGAGCGATTGATTTTAATGAAACAAGGGAAACACATTACTTGAAAGCATTGTAAACATTATAATGAATCATCTCTATCATCATGAAACAATAGTTGTTAGCTATGATTACTATAGGAGTGTTATTGATTGATAGTACTAGCTAACAATTCATGACTGGAATGACCTAGGACATGTATATAAATAACTTTGTAGTAATTCAACTCAAATTTTTTGGTATGAGAGATAAGGTAATTATTACTTTTCAAAAAGGTTGGCCAAAGGGTGGAGAACTTTAAAATTTACACCAGACCGTAACATGGAATGGTTAGCGAAAGAAGGTTGCATTTGAGCTATAGCCTAAAGATCATCATCCCATGATAAAGATTTCATATTAGTTGGTAAACCATGAAATGTAAAAAATCAATCATGAGTTGGATTTTGTTCCATTTGTTTACATTGCATGAGTTGAGTGATGCATGTCATAGGCTCAATATTATAATGAAATTATTTCATGAAAATATGGCTAAATATTAGAAGGAATAGCTAAAAGTATGAGACAAAGAATAAAGTTATGTAAGGACATGGCCACTCAAGTTTGATGAAAACACATTAGTGAGCGATTGATTTTAATGAAACAAGGGAAACACATTACTTGAAAGCATTGTAAACATTATAATGAATCATCTCTATCATCATGAAACAATAGTTATTAGCTATGATTACTATAGGAGTGTTATTGATTGATATTAATTGTTAACAATTCATGACCATAATGACCTAGGAGATGCATATAAATAACTTTGTAGTAGTTCATCTCAAAGATTTTGGCATGAGAGATAAGGTAATTCTTACTTTTCAACAAGGTCGGCTAAAGGATGAAGAACTTTAAAGTTCATAGTAGACCACAACATGGAGTAGTCCGCGAAAGAAGGTTGCAGTTGAATTATAATCTAAAGTAAGAGAAAACTATACAATAAAACTAATCAATCTAGACTATTAAACACATTTGCAACAAATAATTAATGGGTTTGAAGTTTTAAAGGGCTAAATGATTCAAAGAATTGAAAAAGAAACAACTCAAAAGTGATCAACTAAAGGGCGAAAACTCTAAAGTTCGTGCACTAGACCACAACATGGAGCGGTCCACCAACGAAGGTCACACTTAAGCTACAATCTTAGATAAGATAAAATTATAGTGATCAATCTAAACCATTGAAAACATTTTTCACAGATAATTAATAAATTTGAATTTTTCGTTGAGGGCTAAATGAATCAAAGAATTAAAAAGGATTAGGAAAACTATAAGAAGGATATTATTTTTTCCGTAATATAATGTTTACATTTAAGAGGTTTAGCATAATGGGTACCCATATTCGTACGCCCAATATTTAGACCTGAGAAGGATGTCTATCCTCCATCTTAAAAGTACAACATAAGTTGACTGAATGTGATTCTTGATGGTTATAATGTGTTTATTTATGTGGTCCAGCAAAGGACAAAATGAGGACTTATTTTCAAACTTTGCTTCGCCATTAAGGTAAAGAGACATTTATTTCAATCTTCTAGAACTGTGTAACATTGTGGTCCACAATGGTAGCTGTGATGTAACGATGTTTGTTTTTATATGAGAGTTAAAGTTGTTAATTACATCATGCTCTTTTCATGGGTAGAAAATGTATTAAATTGTAGATGAGCTTACAAGATAATACATTTATTAGTCCGTGCCTTAAGCAAGAGACTAATGTTTTCAAGTTGCTCATTTCAATTAAAGATGGCTTTGGAAATCGTGCTAAATGTTTTAATATATGCTTTTGGATTATGTCTTTATTAAATTTTTATTTTTTTTACTTTTTTAATTTTTTTCATTGGCGGACAACATTTTTGCTAGCATTTAAAAAAAAATAAAAATTTGAATTAAAAATTAGAATGGCCACCAATAAGAAGAAGGCAAATGAAAAATCAAAGCCTTTTATAATGTTTTAAACAACCGCCACTAGCTAAACCCTAATTTTTATTATTAGGAATAATGAAATTATTTTTCTCAACGAAGTTTCCGGAGTAGCGTCTTTTCTCCATGGAAGTTTCCAGAGCAGGAATGGGGCAGGTTGAGAAGTTTCCAGAGCGACAATGGGGCAGATTGAAGCGTGTGAATCTGCCCACGGAGGATGATGTTTGGCGAGGCTTATTCTGAGCATTTGTATGCTGGGGATGATAGTTTTCTTTAGAATAACGCCATCTTGACTCTGAAGAATTGCAGCCATGTTGTTGAAGATCCTGATCACGTTGACCATGAAATATGTTTTGGTATTCTGTTTTATAACACATTTTTTTCAGATAGATTTTTGAGATTTTGTTTGCCCATTTTGTTGCTATTTTTGAAAGTCTATTTTATTTGTTTGGTGACGTTTGGCTATTATGAGCTGTGTGCTTTTGTGGCTTTGGTTTACATTTTTGCGGCTTGATATTTTTCTGCATGCATGTATGCCAGATGCATGTTGTGAATTGTAAAGATAGAAAAATATGGGGATTGACTGATAGGCTATTATTGTACTAGGTCTTCAGAACATGGAGATTTGTGAAATTTACCATGATTCTCACATTTATAAAGAGATATTTTGGATGTCATCAGCTGTTAGGTCTGGAATTCGGGCACTGGCACAACAGTCATTAACACATTCAAGGAAATACACTGCATCAGATTTGCTAAAGTATTTAGAAAGCCTAAATTCCCAAGAGTTGAATAAGAGAAATGTGCACGAACAGTCGTGCATGAGGGGATTTTTGGGTAGAAGAGAGTACACCCAAGTGGCTTACTCCCCTACAACTTTTTTAGACAACTAGGAGGTCATGGATCGAGTGATTCAAGTCTTCAAATCGTGCCCTCGAGTTGATCCTTCAAAGGTGCTATTTGTTGTTGGATTCATTGCAGCTCACTTGGTTATAGGGGCAATTTTCATTTTTCATTGAAATTCATTCAGATTTAGGATTAATTCCAATTTAAGAATAATTCATCATTTTTTTAGATGATTTGTCTATTTTTGCATTGGTAAAGTGGGCTGGATTTAGATTTTTATTTTCGTCTAGAGGTTTTATCGCAGCCGTTAAAATCTAATATTATACCCTTCTTTATGTCCGACGGTTTGAAACTTTGAAGTACTCTGCCGGGCAATTTTATTGGTTGATCTTTATTAGCAGCATTTTTAATAAATTTTGTATCTGGGTCTCTTTTGTGCCAAGTTGGTCAAAAGTGCATGAATTTTTTAGAGTTGCAAAGTGTAGAGTAGTCTGTAATTTTTGGGTTGGAAAGATTTAGAGGACAGATTGATTGTAGTTTGAGATTTTGCATTATTTGTGTAGGACAAGAGAGATAATTCCTAGTTTGTGAATAACAGCTTACTTTCCATTCATTTTCTATTTTAGAACCAACACCTAGACAGAACCTGATTCCCTACCATAATCTCTATGTTTTATTCATGTAACCTCTCTACCGAATTCTCCGGACCAGATATTTTTCAATAAAGTAATGCAGTTCCTGAACAATGAAATTGAATAATGCCATTATTGGGACTGATGTTGTGCCTGTTTTCTTATGTTGATCTTTGAACCAAATGCCATATAAGTTAGTACAAAACCTCTTGATATGTACTCGTGAGCCAATTAGGCTTGTGGCATCAACATGTCAAGTGCATTTTCTCTTTGAAGTAGATATAATCCTTGGGTCATCTTTTTCTCCTGCCTGCAATGACTTTTGAGTCTCTCCTTTTAGTTATTTTTTCTATTGATGAGATTTGAACTTGGTTGTCTCAATAAGTGTGCGTTAACATTTGAACCCTAGAACTCAACAACTTAAAATAAGTAAATAAAATGCTTAAAAGCTATAGGATATGTTGAACTCATGATTGCTTGGTTGGAAGTATCTCACATTAACTACTTGAAATCTATAATGTTGTCAAAATGTGAAAATCATTTTTTACCAGGTTTTTAATTAGACATAACGTCACAGAGTATAAGAGCCTGGAATAGTCATCTTGAATGCAATTATGTGATGGAGGTGAGCGTTGCAATCTGCAGGCTATTTGTCATTACCTTCACATTTAGATCTTGATATTGATTTGGTAGATTTAACTCATGGTTATTTGAAAATGACAATGAATCAGTCCAGTAGTGTGATTCGAAGAGAATTTAACTGGTAATCCTGTAAAATAACCATAGGACTTTCTATCATTGGAAATGCAGTACGTGCATCTTTCTCTTTTAAAGCATTTTTTTTTCTTTCCCCATTAGGTTCTTACGCTAATTTTGAGTTTATTCTGTCTTCAAAAACCTTTGATCCACAGGGAGGTATCCTTAGGTTTATAAAGGACAGGGATGAGATGGGACATTCCTTAGCATCTCCTTTCATGGGGATGGCCCTTATTCTCCTTAATTGACATAGACCTATGTGGAAAGTGTGGATGCTCCATATGACAAGTCCAAAGTAAAGAATCAGTTCAAACAATAGGGAGAACCAATGATTTATGATTTTATTTCAAGTGAATGATGAGTAAGTTGTAGTACCTTTGCTATGGAATCTATAAAGTGTCATCTTTGGGGCCCGTATTGTATGGTTTTGGGTACACATAGGTGACACAATCAGGATTCTATTGCTCTTGGGAATGAGTTGACCCCTCCTACAATGAGGTATGATCCCTAGCTCTTTGGGATTGCACCTTTCTGCTACACTCTGTGTATCAGCAGTTGGACGTTATTATTGTGGCTGAGATTGTACTTGCATATCAGATATCTTAATCATTACAGTTTTACAGTCAAATGTTGTGGCAAAAGTGTAAATGGAATTCAATTACCTTGGTATGAAACAAGAAAGATTTAGCATGGCAAACCAATGTCAAAAATGTGTCACAAAAACAATATGTATATATTCAAGTTATAGATCCATTTGAAAACAAACTCAGGAATAATTTGTGTGTCATTGTGCCCCTTTTCTGGTCAATGTGCAGGTTTGACTGTTGTGTCATAATGCAGTTTGAAACATGGAGGAAAATGTGTAGGTTCATGATTAATCACAAGTTATTTGCAAATAATGCTAACATGATTGTAATAATCTTCGATTATTGTTTGAACCCCAAGTCTCACCTACTTAAAATTGAATATGCCACTTAACAATCCAGGAAGGGTTGGACTCTTGAGTACTTGTTGAAAAACATGATGTTATCTATTAGAGCGTGTCTTTGTTTCCAAAAATGTTGGCATCAATTTTTACTTGTTCAAGTGGTTTGACATATAAATAAATAAGGTCTCTGATAGAAGGTGGTTATTTTAAAAATGTTTGGTTAAACTATGGTTCGATTCTTTGTACAGTATATTTGTTGAATGGCGTCAAGTGAAGAAGCGTACACATAAAATATGGTTGTGAGCTCATCAATGTTTGAACCTATGTTATCTATATGGTGAGATAACAGTGGCAGACTACTTGATTTTTGCAGGGTCGGAGGCTACCTTTAAAATGAGTCGCATGAATGAATATTTGATCAAATAGGTGCATATCAATCTACACCACGTTTTGTGGACTTTGATTTTACGATGAAGGAAAGTGTATTAGTGGAGGTCCCGAGTTCAAGTCTCAAGGTAATAGGCATGGTTGTCGTACTCATTATTGGGTGCCTGAGAGGAAATAAACCATAAACCACAGAAATGCATGTGGAAAACATGGTTATCAACCCTTTGATTTTTCTGAATAATGTCAGATTTGGGGGGAAACGGATCTGTACTAGTTGTGATACTTAAGTACATGGTGGAACACAGATATACATCTATGTCTAGGTTATCGCACAGGATGGTCCCATTGGCGTCTAAAACATTAAAAATGCATGGGAAGTTACAAAAACATGTTAGTGCATTTGATTTTATAGTGGTAATGACACAATGTGGTTGTATACAGTGTACTGATTTACCATATTATTTGGGTTTGGCAACAACAGTTATTTAAATTTCATCTTTTCGGGTCTTCCCACAAAATCCCTGATGGGTGGGTTCAGTAGGGAGACCTATGTTAGAACTTGGACAACCTAGAGAGTCAAACTTAGAAGAACATTGCAAATATCTGTGCATTTCAGACCAAGGTAAATTTGGTTCTCAACTGGTTTATAGATGTGAAGGAGTTATGAGGATATGTAGGCTGTGAAGGAGTCATAAGCACATATATACACTATCTTTCCAACTGAGCACCCTATTGCATGTTTCTCTGTTGAAAGAAATTGCATGCACCTGATTCTTATTTAGGGAAAGGCTACCTTTAAGCAGTATGTGATATAACCTCTGGTTGGTAAATACCCTTCTTTTAAATGCTGCACTTTAGAGAGGCAAACAGGGTATGTATGATCTTCATGCTAAGGAGCTCTCTTGCAAACAAACTACAAATTTATAAAATAAAGCTTGATTTGTTAGAGGTCAGCACTTTAATATTGTCAACATATGGTTGGTTGAGTTGAAACTACAACTTATACATCAATTTAATATTATAACGGTGTAATATTCAACCATATCAAAAGCTTAAGCTCAAAGTTTATGATTTAAATAGCCTTTGATACTGCCATGGGGAATGGATCTATTAATATTTTAGGGAGGCATGATATTGATACTATGAGCTCTAGACATCTGTGATTTAGTTTTAAGCTTTTGTGTAGGAGGGACATATTGGTTACTAGAGCAGCAACACTCATCTGTGTAACATAGTATTGGCTAGATAAATATTATTTTGTTCCTATCTATATGTATCCATCTCTTTTTCCAGTGTTGCTTTGTGGATTGTCACACATAAATCAAATCTATCTTTGTGTGTCATTATGGATTGAAACTAAAGCTGACAAAATTCTTCTACTTGTATTTTCCACTCGAGCAATGTTTAATTTTTATTCCACAAATTTTGGGACAATGGCTTTTCTATAGTAGCTTGGCATGATCATTTCCTTGAAGGGCTATTTAGAAGATACCTAGGTACTTTGTAGCATGCTCTAGGATTTATATGTACTGTAAGAGTGCTGGTTGTGAGATAGTATTTGCAGAGACTAAAATTGTTGCGAAGATATTGCATTTGCTGCTTATTTTACACAAATAATCAGAACTTCAGATTTCTTGTGGCCAGTCAATTTCGCAAGTGTTTCATTTTGAGATATTTTTTATTTGTGCACCATATATTTTGAAGACTAATATTTCTTCTCAAAACAAGTTGCTTCAAATCAATATTTAAGCAATAAGACATTTATAAAGATGCTTGTTTTGTGGGTTCTACTCATACTTCCTCTTTGTCTTATAGTTGAGAAATTGAAGATGATGAAATCTTCACCTAGAGGATACTACTCATACTGAATTATTTCCTATCTTCCAACATCCTACAACCAGCTAGGTTAGAACACACTTCATGTCCTGCAGACTATAAGCCTATATACTTAAAATATGAAACCGAGGCCAATGAATAAACGAGCCTTAATGCTTTTTAGTTTTGAGAACAAAAACTCCTCACCATTGAATTCTTCATCTTGAGTTTAATGAACATTGTTGTTCATGGAAGATTATCATAAGACAGAAGCATACATTCTTGATTCTTAATATTGTTTTGAACTCTAACCACCGCCAACCTAGTTTGAATCATTTTAAACTTCATAAACATTTATGTGTATGGAAGATTATTAGAAGACAACAACATATATTTTTGATTCTATAATATGAAATGTTTCATATCCTGCATTTTAACCGCAGCCAGACCCAGTCTCAAACCTGCTTCAGCACCCCACACTTTTAATCTAGGAAAGGCAATATTCCTATCAAATGGTTTTGTTTGTCAAAATAGACTAAATATACCTAGAATAACAAAAGTTATGGTAAAATTGTCTACATATAATTTTCATTGTGCTTATAACTTGTTACGTCATTACTAGGTCAAGCACTTTCTTCTATGCATAAGGTAGCTACCCACCTCATAGTAGTTGTTAAGGTCCTCCTTGACATTAGATTTTTACAATTTTGTTTAGTTCCTTTTTCTTATAGTCATAGAAGAAAATTCTAGTTTGTTGTGCTTGCAATTTGTACCTCGCTATTATTGTCTACTTTTGTTGTCTTTGGTGTGTTACTCTGAACTCTTTGTTAACTTAATAAAACTTTATTTTGATAAAATTCTTTATGTTTAATATCTTCAAGTATTTGTATGGTATGTGATTAGTTTTATAAGGTTATATTTTAAGAAGATACTATTTGTGGGTAGTTTATGGCCAGAACTTTGCTGAGTTCTCAAATGAAATATCATCTATAGTTGACTACTTTACTTTGTATTGCAGGTGCCGCAAAACACTTCAAGTTATTGTAGTAACCATGGCTAATTAAATTGAGTGTCATCCAACTCAATACAAAAAATACAAAGCATGGTGCTTTTAGTGAAGAGATTTGTAAATGCTCGTGATTTCAGTGGAATTGAACCTATTATTATGTACACATTCTATGAAATTTTCTCTTTGGTTATTTTCTAAATACTAATGCTAATGTATTCAGTGTCGTACAAGTTTATAATTGATCTATTATTGATGATGAAGTAGTGGTGGCAATAGGTGGGCACTCTTACCTTAGTAGTCTTTAGAGTTGTCTAAATATCACCACTTTCATTTTAAATTTAATCAATTTTGGTTTTAGACATATCACTAAAATGGACCCTTGATCAAGAAAAAATTCTTAGAATTTTATGCTCTAGGGGTGCCTTGTTGCTTGGATCTGCATAAGCAGAGTTAAATTAAAATGTATAGGCTAATAATATCAGATTTCCACAATCCATTTTAAAATGTATGTGTTTTTTTGGATTAGATTGTGTGTGTTTTTAGCATCAACGTTTCGGATCACAGTTCGTGATCCATCATCAGGGAAAGAGAGTGTAAGAATTGTAAGAACAAAAGATGATGGATCACAGAGTGTGATCTGGAACATTGATGCTTTTAACACACACAATCTAATCCAGAAAAACACATGCATTTATAGGCTATTCACATGAGATCTCCAATAATCTTCAGCTAGAAGGTTGAGAACTTGAAATTAAAACTCAAATAATGGATAGATATATTTTTTTAGAGGTGCACAAGTTTAAATTTTTAAACATCTCAAATGCATAAGTTACAGTTAAATCAAGAATAGAATGATTAATGGGGGATTAGTATTCATCATATAATGAAGAATAATTATAGATTAAGCTAAGCATTTTTTTGTTGGAATACTCAACTTATTTGATATTGAAATTGTATATGTCGACATATGGCATACTCTAGTCAATAAGATAAATGCACAAGCTGTCACCTTTCCTAAAAATTTAAACTAAAATTTTACTAATTATTTGAAGCTTCTCATAGCACTGATTCCTTATTCAAGAGAAAATTGAATTTGATT
Source organism: Chamaecyparis obtusa (assembly GCA_027943335.1). Taxonomy (NCBI): domain Eukaryota; kingdom Viridiplantae; phylum Streptophyta; class Pinopsida; order Cupressales; family Cupressaceae; genus Chamaecyparis; species Chamaecyparis obtusa. Next base: position 300,791 of record BSBK01003780.1, read on the forward strand.
CTCATATTCATCTCTTCGAGCAAATGGCATTGTTTGTATATCCAATTCAAGAAGATAAGTTGCACACAGACAACATTTACAACTTGAACCACTTCAACATCTTGTAGATCCCATGTGTCATTGTTTACATAGCTTTGAAAACTAGAAATGGACTTCATTGATATAACTTATTCTTTTGACGTGGTTTTCTCAATTCTGAAATGCATCTCTGTAGTCTACATTCCCATCTGCTTTCTTGAAGAAAGTACAAAATATAATACGAATATGTGGTAGTACTATAATCCAAAACAAGCACCAAAATTATCTCTTTGATCACTCCAAAAATAATATCTATTATCAACTTATATCTTCTACCAACATACAATAATTTTTCTTTTTCTTTTTTGCAAAAGGCAGGGACTATAGGTGCATCACAACTCTTGTTTATTAAGTTTTTGTTTTGATTTATAATTTTATTTCTAACATATTTATATCATATGGGTAATGTTTTTGTGTAAATATATATGATTTCTAAATTTAATCAGAATATTTGTTTATTTATGCTAATTGTTATTTAATGTGTGTTTATTTGAGGTAATGATAAGTACAATTATATATCAATAAATTTAAGTTCACTTTTTAATCTTTTAAAGGTATATCTTCATTTCCATTAGTTCATGCATATTCTACTTTATCACATTCATTATAGATATTCAGGTACACATTTGATATTTATTGTATTCATTATGTACATGTGTTCATTCCTAGCATTGAAATTAGCATTCCTTGTCATGGTTCAATTCCATGTGAAGGATCAATCTCATGGGACATAATTGACTCTAGAAATTTAAAGCCTTAAAACATAAATTTTGTGAACTCCAACACCTTTCATTCCTCTTATTAAGTTGATATGGTACATGTTTTGCATGATTTGTTACTTTGTAGTGGTATTTAAGGACATTCAATGTGCATTTATTCATCATCATATAAGGATTCACAAAATTTTACATACGGAGATTCATTCTAGAAATACTTAAATTAGGAGAAATAAACCAACCTAAATCTATATTATCATTCTATCACATTTGTAGAAATAAAGGATTTTATTTCGTATCATTTCCATGACTACAAAGTCAAACCAATCATGAAGATTGGCTTATAGAAACATGATCCTTGCAATTTGCTAATTTTCCTATTGTATTATAATACCACTATGTTGGCATGTGATGATTTTGAGTACTGAGAATCACTTAAGGGTTGTCATTTATGGCAACACTTATGATGCTTGCATGTTGTGGAGATTACCACTGGAGTCACAGTCATGAAAATGACTAAGTCCATAATCAGAAAAATAGGGTACAGTGCCACAGTTTTGGATAGCGATGAAGACATACAAGGTATTATGGCTTGCGAAGTTAACTCAAGGTGTTTTGGGATATGCACATGCTTCAGTTAAGATTGCATGAGTTTTGGATACCTGATGTGTGAGATATAGTGTTCGGAAGGTATGCGAAGACAGTAAAACATTATATCAGGGTACATGAACAGTTGCGAAGATTAAGGAGTGCATAATAGATATGGTAATGTGCTAAGACAAGTAAATAAAGTATATTGCCAACTCTTTGGTAATATAAGAGTGTCGAATCCATGTATATCATTTGCATGAGTTTCTATTATGTTTTGTATGATAGTTATGAGGCCGACTGGAAGACTAATTCTGTATAAGTATAGATTGGTTTTGTGAAAGTGATGTATGGATGTTTTATAATGATGGAGTAAGTTTGCGAATATAGGAGCAAAAATCAGATGCGAGATCAGTAAGAGGCCAAGCTACAATTGGAACTGATGGAGTTGATGAAAAACAACCCACAGCTCCCAAGAACACCCGCACACAAACACTTGTCACAGAAAGAGAGAGAAGCAAATAGCTATGGAGGCTTGAATGCATTGATCCACGAGAGAGGAGAAATCTTTGATGTGCAAAAATAAAAGTTGGAATCAATAATGAAATGTTAGAAAAGGTTACAAAATGTTATGAGATCCATCCTTATAAAAGGAGATCATAAACCCTAAAAAGGTAAAACCCTAGGTTGCATAATAATAATTAATAAAGATAATTAATTATTATATGCCTAAAGTTTAGTTTAAGTAGAAAGAGATAATAAGTGACTGAATAATTAAATCAATATGACTCAATTAATCAGTAAAACACTTTATTACTCTAACACCCTCCGTTAAGATAAACTTTGGGAGAAGCTAAAAACCTAGAAAGAACTACTAAAAGCAAATGGGTCTCGATAACAAAGGCCTGATTAGGTACCCAAGTACAAAAGAGAGTCTCTACAAAGCGGAGAAATAGAGAAAACCACATTGGAAAAACTCTACTCCAAAAAGAGACAAAGACTAGTCTGAAGGACTGAAGAAGCCTCCAAAACTAGGAATGTTCCAGAAAATAAGAACAAAGATGAACATGTACAACATCACTGACGCATGAGACTGCAGACTCTGTCAAGAAGAAACTGATGATCTGAAGATCCTCCACAGAAATATGACCAGGTAGAGAAGATTGTAATTTGCATGAGTGCCCTCAAATGACACTACTCAAATCAAGAGGCAAACAAAAGAAAACACCTGAACTCGAAGATACAGATGGCATAAACACCAAAAGCCTGAAGAGCTGATCAATCAAAGCTGGAAGAGTGCATCCAAAAAATAGGAAAGAAAAGAGTGTCCATATGGTAAATGATCCATCTCACCGGAATGCATAGGTACCCAGCCACTGCAACCACCTAGTACATAGGATCAAATACTGAATACATAGCTCACACAATCGAACCAAGGAAGTAGTAGAACCAATAGTAGAAACCCCCCCATACTACTAACAAGGGAGTAATGATAGGTACACTGAAAAGATCATCCAATATGAACTGCATGATGAAGATAAATCTGAAACATCGAATGTGCAAAGAGAGTACAAACACAAATAAAGATACTTGAGGCTAATGTCATTGGAGGAATGCTCACATGAAAAAAGAAGATGGAAAATAACAAACCTCAAACCCCCTCAGCACTTGATAATGGAGTGCAAGTACATAAAGCACAAACATGTGCAAGATCCCATCATACAATAGAATGACACTTTATCTCAATGCGTGTGCATAAAAGAATGCTACAAAAGTGAAGTATATAGTGCTCAAAGAAGATCAAAGGCTGCTGAACCAAAAGAACAACCTAAGATGAGCAATCCCTCAAAGGGAAGAGATCCCAGGACCTAAAACAACCAAGATATCCACCAGACTGCAAAAAAGAAAGAATCTGAATAAAATGAATTTGGAGAAGAATCTGGAAAAATGACTCACAACACTGAAAATCTCTCTGAACAAGCTTTCCGACGATATATCTGTTGAGGATCATTTTTGCACGAAGACAACAACTAGGAATCTGTAAGAACAAACCCCTCTCTTGTAAGATTAATGGAATCAATCTCAAGGTTTCGAATGGCAGGGTCTCAACCGCTTGGGTAACTCAACGGAAGACAAATGTGAATTTGTTATCAAAGTTTGTTTTGCAGTTTCCCTTATTTGTTGTGGTCCCACAACCACGCTCCCCTTTCTTGGCCCTTATGGCCTCAGGGGCCCCCCTTCTGCTTTTTGCTTGCCTTGCTTTGTCATCTTTAGGGTTGGTGTCTTTAGTTTTTGTAGTTTGTTGGCCTTTTCGGCCTTGTGTGTCTTTCGGACTTTTGAAAGTCCAAAAGCGCAAAGAATAGGGGGAGTGAATCAAAAGGCCTTATCGGCCCTTTCAGACCTTTCAGATCTTTCGGACATAGTCATTGTCCGAAAGATAAGTTTGTGCGAGAGTTAGACCTTTCACCGAGTCGGACCTATCAGTGTTGTCAGGATTTTGGAGTCCCAAAATGTTGAAACATTCGAAAGGCCGGTGCGCGGGGTCGCTGATGTCAGCAACCCCATGAGCCTCTAAAGGGAGGTGAGGGTTTTTTAAACCCTCACTTTGCCTTCTCGCTCCTCTGCCCTTTTTGTGCCTGTTGCTCGCCGTTTTTGCCGTCCGAGTGCTTTTCTGTGTGGTTTTCTCTCGTCTTCTCCTTGGTCATCACCATCTTCGTTGTCTCCGTGGTAGGCATCTTGTCTCCCTCTTGTTTTGTTTTAGTTTGTTTTCCTTTTTCTTTTTTTTTTTTCATTTGGGGTGTTGTCTTAGGTTTAGGGTTTTGTTTTCAGCCCTTTTTCAGTCTAGTCATTAGTTTGTTGGTCTGTTTAGTCGGCCTCTTTTGGCCTTTGGGATTGGCAAGGCAGTCCCCTTGCATCCCTTTATGAGTTCATGGTCGAATCTCACTGCCGGACCCATTTTCAGGTTCCGACCCTAAACCCTAGTTTCAGACCTTTGGGGTTCGAAAAACTATGGAGTTCACTCGGATGAAAAAGGTCAGTCCTCGAAGTGTCATCCCTTTTGGACCTTTCACACACCGAACAATCCTACACCCTTGAAACATCCTGCATCCTCAAAACCACTGAAGGGGGCTCCTCTTCCTCACTCTCGCCAAGTCCTTGAGCTGTCGGCATTTCGGAGGTATCGCACCCCGAAACATCTTGCAACCTCGAAAATGCTGAAGGCTACACTCTTTTACTTCATGCTTGTGGCTATTTTAGCCTTGTCGGCCCTTTCAGACGTTGTGGCATTTGAAATGTTTGTCTTGTCCGAAAGAGCGAAAAGGCCAAGATCTCTCCTTTTTATTTTGAAACATGTTTTCAGTAAGTGATAATACTTTCCAATTTCTTTTCTCACGCGGTGTTACTGATTCCAAACTTGTACTCTTTGCAAATATGGCTGAGAAGGTACTCGCATCACCAATGATGAAATACCAATTTAAAGGATACCACCTGCCTTCTAAAGTGATGGAATTGCATGCCGGAATAATCGATACTAACATCAGGAATGTAAGCTGGAATGAATATCTGAACAAGTGTGCTCAGCCAGTGGGCCATTTAGAGGATTGCACATCATTGGTCCACTGTTCCCTGGTGAATGCAGTGGCACACCTTGTCTCTATCTAGTCAGCAGAGCTCATAAATACACTTGCTAGTCACTATGTGCCAGACGAATGCATGGTCAGAAATAGCATGGGAGAAGTGGTCCTGGACCTGAGGCTTGATAATATCAAGGATGTTTTCCATCTACCCAAGGGGGTAGACAAGTTTTTCAACTTCAATATGAACAAGGGGATGGAATTTTACAACAAAGATACCCAGAGGGCACACAACATTGTCAACAATGAATACCTGATGCAGCCATTGCCCAAGAACAGGCTGGATATAATTGACATGAGGAAAGGTTATATGAAAGAAGATATCCAGGCCACTATCACAATGATCAGCAGGGTGTATGGCCTGCCCAAGTCCCATCAACTGGAACCCTGGATGATCTTCCTCATCCAAAAGATTAAAGAAAGGCAGGCAAGGTTCGATTGGGCCTCTATTCTAAGCGACCAATTGGATGAACAGCTGATTCGAGTAAAGATAGATCCACATTTTTACATGACGTCTTATGTTGTGTACTTACTAGCCGCCAAGGCAGTGTATCCAGGGTTGACTAAGGTCGGTAACATTGGGGAACCAAACACTTGGCCATTCACACTGTATCCTCAACTGGTGTGAAAGGACTTCCTCGCACACAATAGCCCAGAATTCAGGATAGTTAATGATGCCTTCATTTTTGCAATCATCCACTCCATTGAGGGTGATTTTGCTAAAAGACTATCAATAGAAGTAGTGGACAAAGTACAAGCCATTGGGGTGTTTTACATTCAATTTCAAACTTTCACATACATTCGGGTGGCAGGAAGCACTTTAGCACCTAAGAAGCTCCCAAGAAACCCTCCTGATAGGGTGGTTCTACTGGAGATAGCTAAGCAATTGTCTAATGCTCACGAGCATATCAAGCATAAGAAGAAACATTGCTAGAATTTCCCTATTTCAGTCGATCCTCATTGTGTTCCAGACATGAAAGTTTGCAAGTCTTTGGTCGGAGAATGGGATGAATTCCCACTGGCAATCTACAGTCTAGTAAGGTCACATTTTGACCCCATTGGTACTTACAACCACATAATGGGAAGACATTACGTCCATGAGCCGCATGTTGAAGATCATTGGGCTGATTGTGTGGATGATTATGAGGTGAGAATCTGTGACTATTGTCGGATGAGCATAGAGTTGGCGCAAGGTGCCCTTTCCCTGAAGATTCCATAGAAGGCATTAGATGCAGATTCTGATAAAGTCATGGATTCTATATATAACGTGGATAAGATGTATAAGAGGGCCATCTTAAATGCAGAAATAGATCGGGATGAGAATGATGGTATGGACTTCAGGGCCTGACATGTGGTGAAGCTGACAAGATCATGGGTTGTTCGTCCTTTTCCAATGAAACCACTTCCTATAAAGCAACTCCACAAGAAGACATCTCGAGGAAAGAAGAAAGGGGAAAAGATACTGGAACCTCAGTTTAAAGGGGCTACCCCTCTAAAACCTGGGACTGCATATCACCACGAGCACCCCAGCACCTATGGCCCGGTCACACACTCCAAGAATGTGAAGCCCAAAATGAGAGGAATCGTGGCATCCCTAGATGCACCTCTTTCTACTGATCTAGGTTCTCCAAGCTTGGCTAGAAAAATGAAGTTCAAAATAGTAGGACCCAAGCTGATTGGAGTGATTAAGGGCCATGTTTACAAAAGGAAATTAGGTTCAACCCCTACACAAATGGATACTCTAGAAGAAGGTGATGAGGATTTTTTGGATGAAACCCCCCTCATTAGGAGGACACGGTTGGGAGGATTCCTAAAGAAATGAAGAATAATGGAGAATGATCCTAATGAAGATGAAGGGGCTGCTCATGAGGGGGAGCCAATAAATTTGGATGCCCTAGGTGACGATGAATTCAACATCTCCAATTTTGTAGGCTTGCATGGTTCAAAGAAGCTGAGTAACAAGCTCCTATGTAGTTCACTAGCCTTTTTAGTGGCATGGGAGAAGAGTTACCACAGGCACCTCAAGGACAAAGTGAGGTTGAAATGGCCAAAGACCAGGAGGGAGTTGCAGGACCTGAGAAGGAATCATCTGTTAAGATCACCTCGAAGGAGGAAACAAGTACACAAGTGCCTTTGGATGCATCTATTCCACCTCCGCCCCCATCTCACCCTTCCACACTTCCCACCATTACCCTTCAAGAGCCTCCCACTATCCCACTTCCCACTCCTGTGCTAGATACTCCGCCACCTCAGCAAGCCTTTTCTTCCCATGTTCCTTTCCCAACTCCAACTCCACCAGCCCAATTTACCACTCTCCTCGCATCCTCTACACCTCCCCTACTCAACATTCCTTCCCAAGTTCATATGGAGTCGATACCCCAGAGCTCACAGGAACCAGAGAAAGAAGTTGAAGTCATCCGTAGAGAAGGGGGAGAAGAAATTCGTATTGGATCTTGGGAAGAGCATGATAAGGGAGAATCTCAGACAGAAGAGGAGCTACATATAGAAGAAGATAAGCCTCAAATAGATACTAAGGAGAAAACAATTGATGAGCAACAGATGACTATTGAGGGAGAGCTAGAACAAGGTATTGGGAATGAGCAAGAGACAGAAGAAGAAGAAGTCATAGCAGAGATAAGGACTGAACACATTGGCACTTCTACTGCATTGGCTGCTCCCTATGAGCCATTGAATGCGTTCTCAAAGCCCACATGGTTTACCAAAGAAGTGCAACCAAGGGTTAGGGTATATACTAATGAAGAGGTTGATATGACTGCGCTAGGGCATGCCTTCCACCAAATGGCACCAGTTCCCTAGGCAAAGAGAATGTCTTATGTAACGCAAGATCAAGTGGGAAGGTTGAAGGCACAAGTGGCTATCCCCATGATGGATATTAGTGCAAAGGAGATCACTCCGGAGGACTATGTGTTAGAGGAGGTGGACTTGGGAGAACCAACCAGAGAAGGTAGAAAAACCTTGGCTACCTTGGGTCTGAAGCATGCTTTGGGTTTTATGAGTAAAGACGAGGAAATAATAAAGGCATTGGAAGAATAGAATGAAGTAATGAAGAAATTCATTTTGAAGACGGTGGGTCCAATTAACCCAAATAACCCCGAAGCCTCATTACAAGCAATTTTGGAGAAGAAGGGGGATATAGACACTGACATTCCACATTCATTTCTATAGGCTTGTGCGGATTGGAAGCTAGATTTTGAGCAATTCACTAGCTTATCTCTTAGGCGGATTTTAAGGCCCTTTCGAGGCATTTTGGCAAGAATAGTTTCTTTGGTAGAGATTGTGAGTGAGGAGAATGGGGTAGAAGAAACTATCCTAAATTGGCAAAAGGTATTAGATGAGCTAACAATGATAAGGAAGTAGCGCTTCTAGGTGCTAATGAAGATTTATGAAGGGGCAGAGTTAGATAACTTTGAGGAATGGATCCAAGAGATAATAGCGGCATTAGCCATACTTGAGAAGGTGCTCAAAAGGTTGGATAAGAAAAGGGATGAGGGCATGCTTTTTGTAAATGAGTTACAAAAGTTCTTTGAGGGGTTAGATTTAGATCTGTTCGAGGATGATGATGATAAGACTATGCACCCGGTGAGTGATATTGTCAAACAATATTTGAATATATTCCAATGGGTAAAGACAAAGGAGGATCTTCAGCAAATGTTTTATCAAAGGGAAGAGATTCAGAGAATGCTGCCTCGTGAAGAAGAAATAAAAGCCTTTGCCAGGGGATTGAAAGATTACGGAGATAGAAAGAAGGAAATTCTCCAAGGCATTAAGATGCTAGACTTCAATGAGGTGGTGGAGGTGGTAAATAGATTCAAGAAGGCACATCCAGAAGTACCTTATAGCTAGTGGACCTCCAGCTCAAGATCTGTTAGCCCTCATGTACAGAAAGTGCAATTTTGATACTTAGTCTTTTTTTAGTATAAGATTTTTGGCCCTTTCGGCCATAGGGAGTTTTCGGCCTTTGACAACTTTGACAACTCTGACAACTCCGTAGTAGTGGAAATAAGGTTTGCACTTAGCCAATTTTGGGTGTTGCATTTTCGGACCAAGTGTCAGGTTTTGGGCATTTTTTGGGCATGTCCGATAGTTGACTCCAGTTTTCTCAAAGATCACTTCTTAGTCATCTTGGCTTCTTTCTTGGGATTGTTTGGGCATGATTGCAGGATCTCTTTCAATCAAGACCACATGGAGCAACCTAAGCTAGAGATTAAGGGTACAAACGTGAAGATCATCAAGTGCATGCAACGATTCTGGTCCCATTTTTGAGATATCTGATGCTTGATTTATGCAAATTCTTGTAATGCACGAGGTTTAATTCTGTGCTAAGACATTTTAACTCAGCATTAGCAGTAGTTTCTTTAATGCAATCTCTAGTTTAGATTTCTTTTGAAGTTTTAGTTGCAACAAAACCCTAGCTGCGAAAATAAGAGCAGAGCTCTATAAATTGTAATAAAATGATGTAATGAGGGTCGACTGAATGATTAATACAAGTTATACAATTGGTGCTTCATCCATAGTGTGATTTTTCTATTGTCTATGCGAAATCTATGAATGTGTGATTTGCTCATTCTTTATTTCAAAGAGTTGATTGTTTGTTTGATGATTTCAAGTCTGTGGTTTCTTAATTTGGTGTTTGCTGGTATCATATTGCTTTGTTGTGACGAATCTCTAAGAAGATCTTTCTTTGGTGCCTAAAGACTAACTTGTCTCATGTGCATGCACATTTGGAGTGGCTTCGTGATCTGATGAGTTTTGACTTATCATACATCTGCATTGTTTGAATTCCATTGATGATTGCATCCATTCAGCTGAAGATTATGACATGATCTGATCTCTGTTGTGTTGGTTCCTCATCTTCTTGGTCATTTAATTCGCATGGTGGTGTGATTACTAGCATATGTCTATTAGGTTTCTTTCAAGTATTTCCTTTCAATTTTCTTGTTACCTTACTCTTTCTAACCTTCCTTGTGAAGTCGCTTTTAATAGGATAATTTAAATTTATATTGTTTTCGTTCCTTAAATCTGAAAATTGAATAAAAAAGAGAGATATTATGGAATCCTAAATTTTGTTTTGTAGTTTCCCTTAAGAGAAGAACCAACAAAGGCCACCTTGATAACAAATTCACATTTGTCTTCCATTGAGTTACCCAAGCGGTTGAGACCTAGTCATCGAGAACCTTGAGATGGATTCCATCAATCTTACAAGAGAGGGCTTTGTTCTTACAAATTCCTAGCTATTTTCTTCATGCAAAAATGACCCTCAACAGAAGTGGCACTAGGAGGGCCCTCAAAAGGGACACCCCGGAATATAGGATCATTCTCCCCCAAGAGAATCCAACAAGTCCTTAGATCTTCACCCAACAAAGGGGAGTTCCTTGAACTTACAAAGTTTTGCAAACCTCACAGCAACAAAACAAAACATGGAGAGGATACCTCGGATCATTCAGATCTTCCTCCAATTCCAACCATTGCTGCCCCGCATGCTGCTCCGCCACCACCAGCTCCGATGGCATTATTTGCAAATGCCCAAAGTTCACCACTGGACTTGTAGGGACAACTCTATCAGCTGCCCAAAAATCCTGAAAAGTTCTACCCATGATTCATCTATGGAGAATCTAGGACCATGAAAGAACATGTCCATGCATTCAAAGAATTGTGCAATCGAAAAGAGATTGCTCATCAAGACATCATGTACCACCTCTTCCCATACACACTGGGAGAGTTTGCATATAATTGGAACCTGAACTTACCACGAGGATCCATTACTACCTGGTAGGAGTTTGAAACAAAATTCCTTAATCAATTCAAACTATATGTGGATCCGGCAACTCTCCATCACCAGTTCATTTTGATAAGAAAAGACCTGAATGAATCTATCACCATGTTCAACCACCATTTTCACAAGATGTATCAGAAGCTTGAGGCTCCATACATGGTGTCGGTTGGCACTGCCATACAAGTATACTTGCATGCCTTGGACCCACTAACATCCATATTCCTAAAGAGATTGCCTCCAGGAGACATCGACACTCTAGAGAAAGTGTGTAACGAAGCTATTTTGTTCACTCAACAAATGGATCCACAAGCAGGAGGAAGGTATGGTATCCCACCTACGTTGATGAACGTGGTCACAATTGGTCCTTTTGCAACAAAAAATCAAATACCGATGCACCAAAACCCAAAGATCAACCTAGTGCCAACTCCATATGTTGCTGCCCCACCTCTGACCATCACATACTTGGGGTATGACACACATAGGGCTACCTTGTGCGAGCAAAAGGTCGCTGTCCTGAATGAACCAAACCAAGCCCTAGTCAATGAGTTGGATTCCATGAAGAAGATGCTATCCCAATTAATTGGGGAGATCACACAGATGAAGCTCAACCTAACTCCAAATCAAGGAAATCCCCCATGACCAGCTACTACCCCGAATAACTACTCTCAGAATCAGAATCGTAGCTATGGAAATTATAACAACAACAATAACAATAGTGGGGGAGGTTATGGGAATGGCTCTCAAGACAAGCAATTTGGACAAAAAAGGACAAATAGGACTTGGAATACACACCCAAACAATGGTAGTATCCTCACAGATAACACCAATTTCTTCAGTTCATCAGAAACTAGCTACACCCAAGGTCCCAGTATGCATCAACCAGATTTTGAGTATAGGGGGGAGTATGATAATCAAACCCAAGATCCTGAGAGCTCCCAGGCTCACTGCAACACCATGGCATTCAAGTAATATGATCCAAGTGCAGATGGAACTCCAGTCAATAGCACTTCAGAGGAAGAGTTCATTTTCCCATTCAACCAAGAGAGCCAACCAGAATATTCAGAGGCCCATGCTTTCCAAAATGGCAATAGAACTACCCACAATTTAAGAAGTAGAAGGGAGCCCCTGACGGATGGCATTCCTCCAAGCATGCAACCCACTCCACCTGACCCGAGGGCCAGCAATAACCCTATACCACCAAGGGGACCTAGTACCATTGCTGTCCAAACAACATTGTATCAACCGGCTGCATCAAAAGGCCCAGTTGGGACCAATGAAAGGTATAGTGCGATAGAAGAGCTAAAAAGGGTTAGAATGAACATGTTAATGTACAAAATGTTGTAGAGTTGTCCTGCTTAGAGGGAGGCCCTCCTAAAGACCTTGGGTCACACCAAGTCAACTTCCCTCAACAGTAGTGCCGATAGTGTACCTAACGTCAATGCAACAGAGGCAATGCCAACTATGTTCAAAGATAGGGTGGAGGTGACCCCATTCTTACTTAGCCTCAAAATATTTGGAAAGAACTTACACAATTTTTTAATTGACTCCAGTGCATCGTGCAACGTGATGCCATTGTCCATATGCCGGAGACTAGGAGTGAATCCTCAGCCCACTAATCGAGTGGTAATTCAACTTGATAAAATAGAACTCAAGGTTATCGGTGTTTTGAAGGATACACAGATTCAACTAACAATTGACCCTAGGATCTAGGATTGCATCGATGTTCATGTGGTATACATCCCAGAAACCTATGGCATGTTTCTCAGCCAGGAATGGACACGATCTTTGAGGGGTTGGTTCTCTACTGATTTTACCCAACTATGGCTGCCATGGAAGGGTCTCAACAATCAAATTAAGATTGATGCAGAACCTAAACTCAAGCAGATGATAACAGAGTATAACATCCTGAATGAATTTTTGTTCTCACAGGCCGATTAGGAGTATATCATTTTGACAAAGCTTTCACATTCAGCCTCAAAGGTGAAGATGATTCTAATAACAGCCTAGTGCAAGGATTGATAGATGCCCAGATTTTAGATGAAGTCTTCGTGGAATTCATAACAGGCATGACAAAGAACATGAGACACCATGGCAGAGACATAGACCCCAACATACTTATGCTACCCAGCTATTGCCACCTCCACTAGACCAACCATTTGGAATTTACATGCCAAGATTGTCAGCAAGCAGTTGTTCAAGTAATAAGTCAGATGTCGAACATGCCTTAGCAGGCAAGAGATGCCATGAAGAATTCAAAGGAGGATGGTCTCTCCCTTCATGAACAACCCAAGATCCCTACAACCGAGGATTTTATACAAGAAGAATGGAGTTCCTCTAATGATGGTTGCCTGCCCCCATGCGATGAAGTGTGGTGCAAGGCTCAGGCAAAACAAAAAATGAAATGGGTTCCTTTCTCAAAAAGGGAATACCCTGAGGAGGAGACATCGAAGGCCACAAAGCCAAAAGACCAGTCACCACCCTCAACCTCTAATGAGCCCCAAGTTGAGACATCTCCACCAGAAGTAATCTTGGGACCTCAAGTCAAGGTACCTTCCAATAAGAATCACTCAATCTGGAAACTTCATTTCGACGGCTCCAAGTGTAAGCTAGGGGTAGAAGTGGGAATCGAGTTAATCAACCCTCGTAGAGCTTCATATTATGCCGCCTATCGGTTGCAATTCTATTGCACCAACAATGTTGCCGAATACGAGGCTCTGGTTCGAGGTCTCCTTTTTACACATGAGAAGAAGGTAAAAGTGATAGCTGTGGAAGGAGATTCACAATTGATCATTAAATAGATCAAGAGCCAGTATTCCTATATGGATAAATGATTGGTTTCATACCACAACCATGTCTAGGATTTAGTCAAAGATTTTGAAGCTTTTAGCATCTGAAGCGTCCCAAGAAGAAGGAATACTATTGCCAACACCTTGGCAGTGTTTGCAAGTTCCTTGCAACCACTAGAAAAGTCCAAGTTGAAAAGGTTTTCCGTAGAGCTTGCAGTCGTGCCAGCTATTCCGGATAACATCAAGAACTTCCAATTGTTTCACGATGATCAACAAATCCTAGAGTTCATTATGAATGTTGGTATCTTCGACAAGAAGAATATCGATGAAGAAGAAAGTGAAACAGAGGAGCCCGATGACTTGGGGATTTTGAACTTGAAGACAAATTCCATTCCGAAGGGTATGGTAGCTCTAGAAAGAATTTTCGATAAAGATGAACACACCCAAGAGAGAAGGAAAACCCCAGTAGTAAGTGGAGATGATTGCAAACTCTATAACTTGGGTACACAACTCGAGCCTAGGGAGATTCATGTAGGCAAGGTAGGCACACCAGAAGAAAAGAAGTGAATGGTTGAGCTACTCACCGAATACAAGGACATCATAGCATGGTGCTACGAAGATCTAAAAACTTATGATCCTAGTGTTATAGTCCATAACATCCCACTGAATCCAGACGCCAAACCTTTCCACCAGAGGCAAAGACCAGTTAACCCCGTGATTAAGCCAGTAATCCAAAAAGAAGTACAAAAGCTGCTTGATGCCAAGATAATTTTTCCCATTTGGCACTCGACCTGGGTAGCCAACCTGGTGCTCATAAGAAAGAAAAGTGGAGAGGTTCAACTCTACGTGGATTTTAGGAATCTAAACGGATCCTCTCAGAAAGACAACTATCCTTTGCCTTCTGTGGATGAAGTGTTACAAGTGGTCAACGATTCTTAGATGATGTCCTTTTTGGACGGCTACTCAGGGTACAACCAAGTCATGGTGAAAGAAGAGAACCATTTGAAGATGGGCTTCACTATGAAATGGGGGACATTCGCCTACTGCCATATGCCATTCGGTTTAATCAACGGGGGAGCTACATTCCAATGGGCTATGGACAAGGCATTCAAGGGTCTGGTCAACAATTGCATTGTGATATATATGGATGACCTCATAGTCTTCTCCAGGAACTGGGCTGACCACATCGAAGACTTGCGAAAGGTCTTGAAGAGATGTCGATGCTATGGGATTTCTTTGAACCCCAAGAAGTGTGTTTTTGGGGTGACTCAAGGAAAACTCCTCGGGCACATTATATCTAAGACAATCTTGAAAGGGTCGAACCTATCCTCAACTTGGTCCCATTGAATAGTAGGAAAGAATTGAAATCCTTTTTCGGGAAAATCAACTTCATCTGAAAGTTCATCAGTGGTTTTGCAGAGATAGTACATCCTTTGAATGATATGCTAAAAAAGGATGCTAAAATTGAATGGAACACCCCGGCCAAAGAGGCATTTGAAGAAATCAAGACATCCATCTCCACTACTCCAATTTTAGTCAGCCCTGATTATCTCCTACCATTCAAAGTCTACTCATTTGCCTTAGACCATTCATGCACAGGGATCCTCACGTAGAAGAAAGAAGGTGAAGATGAAAGGCCGATTGCTTTCATGAGCTGCCCACTGAAGAACACGGAGCTCAAATATCCTAACTTAGATAAACAATCTTTCACATTAGTCAAGGCCATCAAGAAATTCAGACATTACATACTAAGGAGCAAGGTCATTGCTATTGTCCCAGATCCAACAGTTAAGTCTTTACTAATGCAGAATGAACTCGGGGAACGAAGGGGAAAGTGGATGGCAATATTGCAGGAGTTTGACATTAAGATACAACTGATGAAATTAGTGAGAGGTCAAGGCCTCACCAAGATGATGGTGGAAATAGAACAAGGATTTGTGTGTCAGGTGTACACCAGTGAAGGGATAATCACTGATGTATGGTATCAAGATGTAGTCTACTACTTGCTACAAAATTGTTGTCTAGATGGATTGAATGGTTCCCAATGGAGAGCACTAAAGAATAAGAGCAGCTCATACATGCTGAAAAATGGGAAGCTTTACAAATGCAACTACGACAGGTTATATTTACGATGTTTGGACCGGACAGAAGCAAAGCTAGTCCTCATAGAGTTTCATGACAAGTATGGTATGGGACACGGATCAGCAGAAGCTATAGCTCATCAGATACTAAGATCTGGCTATTACTAGCCAACTCTATTCAAGGATGCTCATGAACATGTGTGTACTTGGCATGTTTTCCAAACTAGCACCATTTGAGGAAGACACCTAGCGATGCCCTTACAACTGGTATATGAAGTATGCCCGTTCGCCCAATGGGGGCTGGATTTTGTGGGAACAATTAATCCTCCATCCTCTACAGGCCACCAATATATTCTGACAGCAACAGACTATTGCACGTGATGGACAGAGGCACAAATTATGAAGAACTGTACCATCGAGGTGATAATCAAATTTCTGGAGGAGTTCATCATCATGAGGTTTGGCATGCCCCTTTTCCTGGTATGCGATAATGCTCCCTACTTTTCATCTGCAAGCCTCATTTAGTGGGCTTTTGAGAACCAGGTAATTCTTAAATTCTCCTCCAATTACTACCCGCAAGGGAATGGAGTTACTAAATCCACCAACAAGAACCTAACAATGGTAATCAAACACTTGTTGGATGACAATCCCAGAGACTGGCATACCCAGTTGAAATATGCTTTGTGGACAGATTGGGTCAGAATCAAGAACGCCTTGGGAACTTCTCCCTACCAATTAGTGTATGGTTTGCAACCTGTCTTTTCGATGAACCTAAAAATACCAATCTTTAGATTCATGGATCAATACGTTGAGGGTGAGGATCGGGTGCAGATTCATCTTATGAATTTGTTGAACCTCAAAGAAAAATGAACCATGGCCCTAGAAAATGTAACCAAACACCAGGCTGTCGTCAAGCAATGGTTTGACAAAAGAGCAACTGTGAAAGCTTTCTGAATTTTTGATCTAGTCCTAATGTGGGACAAAGCAAAAGAAAAACCAAGCAGCCACACAAAATTGCAACATTTGTGGATAGGCCCATTTCAAATAGCTGAGATCTTGGGAGAAAATACCTTTCGGATTAGTTCTCTCAATGGAGAATTGGTCCCTTTACCAATCAATGGCCAATTTTTGAAGCACTATTTTAGGACTTGATTGGTCCCTTGTACCCTACTGTATATTCTTGTATTATATTCTTTTTTTTTGTTGTTTATTTCATTGGGTTAGAGTCAGTCTTGTCATCCGTGTCTTTCCTTTGTTTGCAGAGGGGTCTGCGTTTTCCTTTTTGAGCGTTCCTTTCATTTAGCCCAGGCCTCAAGCTAAGCTTCTCACGGCTTGAATTACCGGGATAGTTCTATCTTGTAGTGAGCCAAGGACGGGGATAGGAGGAAAGATTGCTCTTTTTTAGGATCCTTGGGAGCGTAGGCTGGATTAAAGCACCCTCAACACTGAAACACATTTTAAAAGAAAAATTCCAAGCCAGGAGCTTCTCTAGGTGAGATTCCAATTTGCGCTAGGAAGTGCCCATAGCCATGAAGAAAGCTTGAAAGCCAGAACCCTTTTCGGACTGAAATACAGACTAAAAAAAAAAGAGCAAGAAAATGAAAGGGAGGAATGCATAAAGATGAGATAAACAAAGAGATGCTTGAAACCAGGACAACATAGTTTAAGTGTTGCCCTGGTTTTCCAAAAAAAGAAAGAAAGAGCTACAAAAGGCATTTTGTAGAGCCACAAGGAGCATCGAAGCAGTTCACATGGAATAAAATTTGCTGATAGATGGGTGCTTTCAAAGAGACTTGCCCCAAAGCTTAAAGTAAATTGAGTCTAAGAGCCCTCCTATGAAGTTTTAGCACTTCTACTAAAGCTCGTCTGCAGTCAGGAAAGGGTGACTTTGACAACCTCTATCAGGGCTATCAATGCCTACTTGGTAATAGAGCAAGGTCAAATTGACTTATGATAGACTTTTGGTTGATGGGCACTAATCTAGCAATGAGAGGTGGATCATCGAGGGGAGCTCATGGCAAGAGTTTTCCAGGGAAATTGAACTCACACCCTCACACACTGGATGCAGACATCATGATTTTCTCAACCTTGGTGACATTGAAAGGCACACTTTATCTGATAATCTTCGTACTTGGCTCATCGCACATCAGGGACTGTCTCCAGATCAACTAGCTATGGGGTTTTTTCATCATTTTTTTTGTTTGGGCTATTTTTTGTGGTCCCACAACCTAGCTCCCCTTTCTTAGCCCTTATGGCCTCAGGGGCCCCCCTTCTACTTTTTGCTTGCCTTGCTTTGTCGTCTTTAGGGTTGGTGTCTTTAGTTTTTTTAGTTTGTTGGCCTTTTCGGCCTTGTGTGTCTTTCAAACTTTCAGAAGTTTGAAAGCGCGAAGAATAGGGTGAGTGAATCAAAAGGCCTTGTCGGCCCTTTTGGACTTTTCAGATCTTTTGGACATATTCATTGTCCGAAAGATAAGTTTGTGTGAGAGTCGGACCTTTCATCGAGTCGGACCTATTGGCATTGTTGGGATTTTGGAGTCCCGAAATGCTAAAACATCCAAAAGGCCTATCTGCGGGGTCACTGACATCCGCAATCCTGTGAGCCTATAAAGGGAGGTGAGGGTTTTTTAAACCCTCACTTTTCCTTCTCGCTCCTCCGCCCTTTTTGTGCCTGTTGCTCACCATTTTCACCGTCCGAGTGCTTTTCTGTGTGGTTTGTTCTCATCTTCTCCTTGGTCATCACCATCTTTGTTGTCTCCATGGTAGGCATCTTGTCTCCCTCTTGTTTTGTTTTAGTTTGTTTTCCTTTTTCTTTGTTTTTTCTTTTGGGTTGTTGTCTTAGGTTTTGAGTTTTGTTTCCAGCCCTTTTTTGGCCTAGTCGTCAGTTTGTTGGTCTATTTAGTCAGCCTCTTTTGGCCTTTGGGATCGGCAAGGCAGTTCCCTTGTGTCCCTTCGTGAGTTCATGGTCAAATCTCACTGCCAGACCCATTCTCAGGTTCTGGCCCTAAACCCTAGTTTCAGACCTTCGGGGTCTGAAAAACCATGGAGTTCACCCAGATGAAAAAGCTAAGTCCTCGAAGTGTCGGCCCTTTCGGAACTTTCGCACACCGAACAATCCTACACCCCCAAAACATCCTGTATCCCTGAAACCATTGAAGGGAGCTCCTCTTCCTCGCTCTCGCCAAGTCCTTGAGCTGCCGGTGTTTCAGAGGTATCGCACCCCGAAACATCTTGCAACCCCAAAAATGCTAAAGGCTACACTCTTTTACTTCATGCTTGCAGCTGTTTTGGCCTTGTCGGCCCTTTCGGACCTTGTAGAGTTCAAAATGTCCGTCCTGTCCGAAAGAGCGAAAAGGCTGAGATCTCTGCTTTTTGTTTTGAAACATGTTTTCAGTAAGTGATAATACTTTCCAGTTTCTTTTCTCATGCAGTGTTACTGATTCCAAACTTGTACTCTTTGTAGATATGGCTGAGAAGGTACTTGCATCACCAGTGATGAAATACCAATTTAAAGGATACCACCTACCTTCTAAAGTGACAAACTTGGACACCAGAATAACTGATACTGACATCAAGAATGTAAGCTGGAATGAATATCTAAACAAGTGTGCCCAACCAGTGGGCTGTTTAGAGGATTGCACATCATTGGTCCACTGTTCCCTAGTGAATGCAACGGCACTCCCTATCTCTATCCAGTCAGCAGAGCTCATAAATACACTTGCCAATCACTATGTGCCAGATGAACGCATGGTCAGAAATAGCATGGGAGAAGTGGTCCTGGACCTGAGGCTTGACAATATCGAGGATGTTTTCCATCTACCCAAGGGGGTAGACAAGTTCTTCAACTTCAATATAAATAAGGGGATGGAATTTTATAACAAAGATACCCAGAGGGCACACAACATTGTCAACAATGAATACCTGATGCAGCCATTGCCCAAGAACAGGCTGGATATAATTGACATGAGGAGAGGTTATATGAAAGAAGATATCTAGGCCGCTATCACAATGATAAGCAAGGTGTATGG
Source organism: Chamaecyparis obtusa (assembly GCA_027943335.1). NCBI lineage: Eukaryota > Viridiplantae > Streptophyta > Pinopsida > Cupressales > Cupressaceae > Chamaecyparis > Chamaecyparis obtusa. Next base: position 320,494 of record BSBK01003780.1, read on the forward strand.
CCTGCCCAAGTCCCATCAGCTGGAACCCTGGATGATCTTCCTCATCCAAAAGATTAAAGAAAGGCAAGCAAGGTTCGATTGGGCCTCTATTCTAAGCGACTAGTTGGATGAACAACTGATTTGGGTAAAGATAGATCCACATTTTTACATGACGTCTTATGTTTTTTACTTACTAGCCACTAAGGCAGTGTATCCAGGGTTGACTAAGGTCGGTAACATTGGGGAACTAAACACTTGGCCATCCACACTGTATCCTCAATTGGTGCAAAAGGACTTCCTCACAAACAATAGCCCAGAATTTAGGATAGTTAATGATGCCTTCATTTTTGCAATCATCCACTCCATTGAGGGTGATTTTGCTAAAAGGCTATCAATAGAAGCAGTGGCCAAAGTACAAGCCATTGGGGCATTTTACATTCAATTCAAAACTTTCACATACATTCAGGTGGTAGGACGCACTTTAGCACCCAAGAAGCTCCCAAGATACCCTCCTGATAGGGTGGTTCTACTGGAGATAGCTGGGCAATTATCTGATGCTCATGAGCATATCAAGCATAAGAAGAAACACTGCTGGAATTTCCCTATTTCAGTCGGTCCTCATTGTGTTCTGGACATGAAAGTTTGCAAGTCTTTGGTCAGAGAATGGGATGAATTCCCACTGGCAACCTACAGTCTGGTAAGGCCACATTTTGACCCCATTGGTACTTACAGCCACATAATGGGAAGACACTACATCCATGAGCCGCATGTTGACAATCATTGGGCCAATTGTGTGGATGATTATGAGGTGAGAATCTATGACTATTGCTGGATGAGCATAGAGTTGGCGCAAGGTGCCCTTTCCCTGAAGATTTCACAGAAGGCATTAGATGCAGATTCTAATAAAGTCATGGATTCTATATATAACGTGGATAAGGTGTATAATAGGGCCATCTTAAATGCAGAAATAGATCAGGATGAGAATGATAGTATGGACTTCAAGGCCCGACATGTGGTGAAGTTGACAAGATCATGGGTTTCTTTTCCTTTTCCAATGCAACCACTTCCTATAAAGCAACTCCCCGAGAAGACATCTTCAGGAAAGAACAAGGGGGAAAAGATACTAGAACCTCAGTTTAAAGGGGTTGCCCCTCTAAAGCCTGGGACTGTATATCACCATGAGAGCCCCACCGCCTATGCCCCGATCACACACTCCAAGAATGTGAAGCCCAAAATGAGAGGAAGCATGGCATCCCTAGATGCACCTCTTTCTGGTGATCCAGGTTCTCCAAGCTTGGTCAGAAAAATGAAGTTCAAAATAGTAGGACCCAAGCTAGCTAGAGTGATTAAGGGCCACATTTACAAAAGGAAAGCAAGTTCAACCCCTACATAGATGGATACTCTAGAAGAAGGTGATGAGGATTTTTTGGATGAAACCCCCCTCATTAGGAGGACAGGGTCGGCAGGATTCCTAAAGAAAAGAAGAATGATTGAGAATGATCCTAATGAAGAAGAAGGGGCTGCTCAGAGGGAGCCAATAAATTTAGATGCCCTAGGTGATGATGAATTCAACATCTCTGATTTTGCAGGCTTGTATGGGTTCAAAGAAGCTGAACAACAGGCTCCTATGTAGTTCACTAGCCTTTTTAGTGGCATGGGAGAAGAGTTACCATAGGCACCTCAATGAAAAAGTGAGGTTGAAATGGCCAAAGACTAGCAGGGAGTTGCAGGACCTGAGAAGGAATCATTTGTTAAGATCACCTTGAAGGAGGAAACAAGTACACAAGTGCCTTTGGATGCATCTATTCCACCTCCACTCCCATCTCACCCTTCCACACTTCCCACCATTCTACTTCAAGAGCCTCCCACTATCCCACTTCCCACTCCTGTGCTAGATACTCCGCCGCCTTAGCAAACCTTTTTTTCCCATGTTCCTTTCCCAACTCCAACTCCACCAACCCAATTTACCACTCCCCTCACATCCTATAAACGTCCCCCACTCCACATTCCTCCCCAAGTTCATATGGAGTCGATACCCTAGAGCTCACAGGAACTAGACAAAGAATTTGAAGTCATTGACAGAGAAGGTGGAGAAGAAATTCATATTGGATCTGAGGAAGAGGGTGATAAGGGAGAATCTCAGATAGAAGAGGAGCTACATACAAAAGAAGATAAGCCTCAAATAGATAACGAGGAGCAAATAGCTGATTAGCAACATACAACTATTGAGGGAAAGCTAGAACAAGGTATTGGGAATGAGGAGGAGACAGAAGAAGAAGTCATAGCAGAGATAAGGACTAAACACATGGGCACTTCTACTACATTGGCTACTCCCTATGAGCCATTGAATGCATCCTCAAAGCCCACTTGGTTTACCAAAGAAGTGAAACCAAGGGTTAGGGTATATATGGATGAAGAGGTTGATATGACCATGCTAGGGCACACCTTCCACCAAATGGTACTAGTTCCCTAGGCAAAGAGAATGTCTTATGTAACACAAGATCAAGCGGGAAGGTGGAAGGCACAGGTGGCTATCCCCACGATGGATATTAGTGCAAAGGAGATCACTCTAGAGGACTATGTGTTAGAGCAGGTGGACTCCGGAGAACCAACCAGAGAAGGTAGAAAAACCTTGGATACCTTGGGTCTAAAGCATGCTTTGGGTTTTATGAGTAAAGACGAGGAAATAATAAAGGCATTGGAAGAATAGAATGAAGCAATGAAGAAATTTTTTTTGAAGACGATGGGTCCAATTGACCCAAATAACTCCGAAGCCTCATTATAGGCAATTTTGGAGAAGAAGGGGGATATAGACACTGACATTCCACATTCTTTTCTATAGGCTTGTGTGGATTGGAAGCTAGATTTTGAGCAATTCACTAGCTTATCTCTTAGGCAGATTTTAAGGCCCTTTCGAGGTGTTTTGGCAGGAATAGTTTCTTTGGTAGAGATCATGAGTGAGGAGAATGGGGTAGAAGAAACTATCCTAAATTGGAAAAAGGTATTAGATGAGCTGACAATGATAAGGAAGTAGTGCTTCTAGGTGCTAATGAAGATTTATGAAGGGGCAGAGTTAGATAACTTTGAGGAATGGATCCAAGAGATAACAACAACATTAGCCATACTTGAGAAGGTGCTCAAAAGGTTGGATAAGAAAAGGGATGAGGGCATGCTGTTTGTAAATGAGTTACAGGAGTTCTTTGAGGGGTTAGATTTAGATTTGTTCGAGGATGATGATGATAAGACTATGCACCTGGTGAGTGATATTGTCAAACAGTATTTGAATATATTCCAATGGGTAAAGATAAAGGAGGATCTTCAACTAATGTTTTATCAAAGGGAAGATATTCAGAGAATGCTGCCTCGTGAAGAAGAAATAAAAGCCTTTGCCAGGGGATTGAAAGATTACGGAGATAGAAAGAAGGAAATTCTCCAAGGCATTAAGATGCTAGACTTCAATGAGGTGGTGGAGGTGGTAAATAGATTCAACAAGGCACATCTAGAAGTACCTTATAGCTAGTGGACCTCTAGCTCAAGATCTGTCAGCCCCCATGTACAGAAAGTGCAGTTTTGATACTTAGTCTTTTTTCAGTATAAGATTTTTGGCCCTTGTGGCCATAAGGATTTTTCAGCCTCTGACAACTCCGAAAACTCCAAATTAGTGGAAATAAGGTTTGCACTTAGCCAATTTTGGGTGTTGCATTTTCGGACCAAGTGTTAGGTTTTGGGCATTTTTTGGGCACATCCGAGAGTTTACTCTAGGTTTCTCAGAGATCACTTCTCAGTCATTTGGGCTTCTTTCTTGGGATCATTTGGGCATGATTGCAGGATCTCTTTCAATCAGGAGCACATGGAGCAACCGAAGCTAGAGATTAAGGGTACAAACATGAAGATCATCAAGTGCATGCAATGATTCTGGCCCTATTTTTGAGATATCTGATGCTTGATTTATGCAAATTCTTGTAATGCACGAGGTTTAATTCTATGCTAAGACATTTTAACTCAGCTTTATAGTAGTTTCTTTAATGCAGTCTCTAGTTTAGATATCTTTTCAAGTTTTAGTTGCAGCAAAACCCTAGCTTCAAAAATAAGAGCAAAGCTCTATAAATGGTAATAAAATGATGTAATGAGGGTTGAATAAATGATTAATACAAGTTATACAATTGGTGTTTCATCCACAGTGTGATTTTTCTACTGTCTATGTGAAATCTATGAATGTGTGATTTTCTCATTCTTTATTTCAAAGAGCTGATTGTTTGTTTGCTTATTTCAAGTCTACGATTTATTAATTTGGTGTTTGCTACTATCATATTGCTCTGTTGTGATGAATCTCTGAGAAGATCTTTCTTTGGTGCCTAAAGATTAACTTGTCTCACGTGCACGCGCATCTAGAGTGGCTTCGTGATCTGATGAGTTTTGACTTATCATACATCTGCATTGTTTGAATTCCGTTGATGATTACATCCGTTCAGCTGAAGATTGTGACATGATCTAATCTCTGTTGTGTGGGTTCCTCATCTTCTCGGTCATTTAATTCACATGGTGGTGTGATTACTAGCATATGTCCGTTAGGTTTCTTTCAAGTATTTCCTTTCAAGTTTCTTGTTACCTTACTCTTTCTAACCTTCCTTGCGAAGTCGCTTTCAATAGAATAATTTAAATTTATATTGTTTTCATTCCTTAAATCTGAAAATTGAATAAAAAAGAGAGATATTGTGGAATCCTAAAGTTTGTTTTGCAGTTTCCCTTAAGAGAAGAACCAGCAAAGGCCTCCTTGATAACAAATTCACATTTGTCTTCCATTGAGTTACCCAAGCGGTTGAGACCCAGCCATCTGAAACCTTGAGATTTATTCCATCAATCTTACAATAGAGGGGTGTGTTCTTATAGATTCCTAGCTGTTGTCTTCGTGGAAAAATGACCCTCAACAATATCATTTTTTGAAAATGGAGACCGGATGTGCAAGATAGAGCTGCTGGAGTGCAAACCTAAAGATCTGGCTTTGACAAAGAAAAAAAACCATCAAAAAAATAAAACTAGAAAATATAACCTCCAGATCTGGAAAGAGCTCAGAATCAACTTTCCGATGATATCTTGTTTGCCAAAATTTGACACCGTATGCTCAAGATATGAGCAAAAAACCAATAGCTGCACTGGAGGGCGCAAAGAAGGTGTTTGCAAGGATCTGAGGATGGGTGACATCAGAAAAAGGACAAAAAACCACATGAAACCATTAGACCTAATAAAATCTCAGAAAGATCTTTCTGGCAATATCTCTTTTGCCAAAAATGGAGTCCGGATGCAAGAGAAACGGATCTCGAAAGGCAGGAGGTCTGAAACACCACGATCACAGAGAACATCTCAATTTGATAGAAAAAAATAGCATCAAAATGGTAAAATCACAAAATCATACCAAAAAATTTGGATTGGGCTCAGAACCAGCTTTCCAACGATATATCACACGCCCAATTATGATCCCAGATGCCCGAGTTATGCGCAAAAAATCCCAGGTACCTCCAAAAAGCTCAAAAAAAGAACAAATCTCTACTGACATCGGCAAATATTGAGCCTAAATTTGATGGCCAAATGGCTGTCATGGCTCAAGTTCGCTGGGGTCTAAACAGGAAAGGCCTTGGTCATGTGGGTGACCAGGGGGCAAAGAAAGGGCGGTGGGGCTTGGGGGCTAGTCCCCCATAGGCCCCGAGGCTCGGTGGAAGGGGGTTGGGTGCGGGCAGTGAGGCTTGTTCCCCAGGTGACCACGATGTTTGCAGAAGGGGCTAGCGGCAGTCCTGGCAATAACCACGACAGTCTTTATAGTCACTGTGGTGGTGACTGCACAGTCACCGGTGACTGTGACAGTCATTGTCTGGTGACTCCGCCGAGAGCTGTGTGCGAGTGGCCCCTGCATAAATTTTTTTTATTGTTTTTATAAAAGATCACCGTACCTCTTCCTTGGAGTGCGTGCCAGGGCCGTATGACCCTGGTATGCAAAATTTTTTTGCCTCAGAAGCCAACTTGTCCAAAATTGATAAGATTTATATGGATTTTGACTATCTCAGGCCTTCCGAACGTAACCGTGAGGTCCGTTTGGGCCATAAGTGCTCCAAAAAATACTGATCACCTCGGGATCCAAATTGGACAAATTTTATATGGATCCTAGGGTTCTTGGACGCTTTGAATGCAATCATGAGGTCCGTTTGAAGCCAAAATGACCAAAAAAAAGGTCCCCCCCAGATCTGACGTGAAACCCTCTGAAAAATATAGATTTGACGAACACGGCCGAATCTCTCAAAAGGAGGATGGGGGGAAGAAAATATGAAGCTCTGATACCATGATGGGGTTGATGATAAACAACCCAGAGCTCCCAAGAACACCTGCACGCAAACACCTATCACTGAAAGAGAGAGAAGCAAACAACTATGGAGGCTTGAATGCATTGATCCTGATGCAGGAGCATCCTAGGTGTAAGAGCAATCTTGCATCACCCAAAAATATTTCTGTTTTATTTTCAATAAGGGCTATCTTGTGCAGAGCTGCTATTTATGGAAACTTACTATTTTTAGTAAGTTGGTCATATGATCTCATAATGTTTTGATTTCATAGTTGGAGGTTCATCCTAGTCATTTTAGTCTACCAATTGAGTTTCATTGCCACATCATTAGTATTGGTGAAGTTATTGAGGTTTTTTGGTAAGAAATCTTTCAGGTCAATTTTGAAGGCCTTAGAGGCTTCGGATCGTGATCAACCCCCAGTTGATTGGCGCTAGCGCATGTTAGGCATTGTAGATCTTGTCATGACATTTCCAAAAAAGTGGTTACAATAGAAAAATGGAGCTATGGTTAGAAAGTTATGGCCTCCGAAAGTTGGGTTACCTAAAATCATATTTTGTATTTCTTTTGAGCCGACCCTATTGTAAAAATTGTGAAAATAAAATAATTCTATGTATAGTCGGCCTTAAGGGCTAAATTTCTGGAACCTTCTCGGGCGGTGGAAATTGCCTATATAAAGAAGACCCGTAGTGTTGTCTA